>SKCR01025379.1:0-319111 GCA_019454045.1 Zanthoxylum bungeanum
TCTCAAATAGAGTAGAATAGGAGCAATGTCAGTGACATCGGGAAGAGCTCACTTTCTAGAGGTATCGAAAAATGGTGGTCGGAGGGCGGCGAACTAAACAATTTACTTCGATTTTGGAGTGAACTTTGGGTTGCTGTAACTTCACCGGCAAGGCTCTGGTGCTCTCACCGCTAGCGTCATTGGAAAGACGATATCGAGGGCTACAAGGCGGACCGACGCGTGGCGACCGATGGACAACAATGACAGCTCCAAGAGAGAGGAGAGAGAAAATGAAGAGAGAGAGTGAATCCATAAAATGGGGGAAGCCATTTTATAGAAAAAAGGGTGGTGTGTCACGTGTTGATAGGACCACGTGTCACTTGTTAAGTTGGCCACGTTTCACTCACCGATTAGGCCGTGTGTCACTCACTAATTAGGTCATGAGTCTTCTCGTCATGGTGCCACATTTTAGCCATTGGAAAAGATCATTGAACCCCCTTAAGTTATAGAAAATTACAATTTGAACTCAAATTTTAGAAATTCTCCATTTAGTTTATAAAATATTTATAAATCAACCCCAAAACTTTCAAAATTTTATATTTAAGTCACATTTTGATCAAGTCAAAATTTGACTTTTTGACCTAAATTTTCTATTATTTTCCAAAAATACCCTTATAAAATATGGGGTTGTACATGTGTCTATAAAAATGATTTGAAATAAGCGAGGCCTTACAAGTTCCAAGCCTCCTACTTAGTGATCACTTAATGTAGAAAGGAAAATAAAAAAGATTACCCAAGATTTCTAATCTAACTGTCACCATGTTATTCTCCTTGGTTCAAATGTACAAATTCAAATAACTTTTGCTAGAGCTTGTATTCAAGTGAAGAACGGCCTGATCCAGTACTAACAACATTGTTAAGGCAAGTACGTGAAAATCTCATATAACATCACACCGCTTCTTCCACAAACACTTGACCATCAAGTTAATCACACAGGCAAAGAGGATGCTAATCCACAGACTTGTCAAGTGTAGATGCCTTTCTAGAGTAAACAACGTACATAGGGTCTGAGCGTCCAGGATTTGGAGATAGGTCCACAGCCTGCATATTGCAAATTAGTTTGAGAGGTCTCTCCTTGATTAACCTCAACCTAGGCATCCATTATCCTATACAAATGGATGTATATGCATGTGCTTAATTTAGATACAACATTCAAATTTTGAAAAGTGGGGCTTATCAAATGCTGTATGCATCAGTTGACTATGATCAACAATGGTTATATTGCTAAAGAATGATGAATGTGCCCGACAAGATTTCTGTTCATATTCATAGATATGGTATTCAGAGAACTTCAAGCACGTCTAAATTTAGTGGGCAAAGTAACAGCAAAGAATAATATAAAGATCCTTACTGCTGCCAGTGCCAACATGAAGGCTTAGAAGTTTAGGCTTATCAAAAGGCAAAGGTCAAGATTCTATTATACCAAAATGAAAAACTTTATGGCTATTGCAACAGCTACTTGTTATTTCTAAGACACGGTACTTAAGATATCAATTACCTGAGGAGGTTCATATCCTCCAGCATAATGGAAGTACGACCCAACTATCATAACATGGTCAGCATCACCAGTTGAAGTCCATATGGAGATTGCTTTTGTCCAAAAGCAACGATTGGAAAAGCTGGGTCATAAACATATTCCGTAGGGTTAAAATTTGTTGAACATATATGAAAGAGTCCTTTTTAATCACTAAAAAAAAAAGGAGAACAACAGCAACAGCAGTAATTTTAGAGAAATTTTGAACCAATAAAAAGTACGTGTTTGTGCTGGTAGTCAAGGCCACACATTTTTGAGGCTGTAAAATACTTGGACAATTGATAAAAGCAAAATATTTGTAAATGAACATAAGTAACTTTATTCAATTAATAAAATTTGTTTGGCTATAAATTAAGTCAAGATTACTACATAGTTAAAAAAAAAACTGCAAAATCACTGTATAAATAAATATGGATATGAAAGACAAATTTTTGAAGTCCTTTAGAACATCAATGGATAACTTTGTGAAATCAGTTGCACATGACCAAAGATGCTTGAAGTAATCATTATTATAAAATGGACAAAAAGACCACCTTAATATAGCCAATCCACCTGGCTTAAGAACCCTGCACATCTCCTTGAAAACTTCAATAGGCTTTGTCAGATAATCAACACTGACCTGTGAGATTTGAACAGTATAAAAATGAGCAATTTCAAGAGATTTTTTCATTAACATACACCATCAAATATTATAAAATTTGAATCTTACTGGCATAGTTGTGGCTGAGGTTTTCATCAAAGAGGTCAATGGGACAAAAAGGAAAAGAAAACATCTCTGAATCTAACATAATAGGGTAATAGGACTAGAGTTACTAGTAAGGATGTCAGAAGCCAATCTAATTCTGACCACGCACGCATATCATATTGCAAAATGTCTGACATGAATCAGGACCATATGTAGGAGAAGATTGATCCATTACAAGTTCTAATCATTGTTTAAAAAAACGGCTAGAGGCGCTGCGTCGCCGCCTCACGACGTTGGCGCGTCGAGGCGTCTGCCTCTGCCGGGCTTTGTGTTTCAACCCGCTTTGTCGGGCTAACGCGATGTGAGGCGGCGTGAGGCGGCCGCCTCATGACGACGAAGAGGTGACACAAAAAGTGGTCGTCACAAAAGTAAATCTCCAGAAAATAAATCTCCAGAAACTGAAGAAATGAAGAAATGAAGAAGAAGCTAACTCTTGACCCAAAAGTAAGAATAAGCAAAATGAAGAAATGAAAAAGGAGAAGACTTTTTGGCCACATGCAAAACTAATAAATGTGAAACACTGCCTTGTCTATTTCATTATTTATTTTTTATTTAAAAAAATAATAATCTTCTAAATATATGGTGTACAGCTGTTTAACACTTTTATTGTAAAGTGTATAGGAATTTTAAATTATTTTATTGTAATTCTTACATAATTTAATAAATTATTAATTATTGTGTGTGTATGTATATATATATATATATTTTTTTTTTTTCCAGGAAGTCAACTTTTGCTATTATAAATTGTTAATATCATTAACCAATATTAATTGTGATCTTAAAAAAAAATTAATTGTGGATGGTATCAAATTAATTTATTATAAATATTTAAATAAAAAAATAAGTTATAAAAATATCCTAAGTTAAATTTATCAATTAATACTTTATTAAATTACTAAATATTTATAATAAATTTATTATTAATCAAGAATCATCATTTCATTAAGTTTCAAAAATTAATTTTTTGGGCGTTTGGATTGAGGCGTTCGCCTCGCCGTCTCAAGACGGTCCGCCTCGCGCGTCAAAGGCCGACCGTCTCGAGGCGTTATCCGTATTTTTTAACATTGGTTCTAGTTGGACCAATTACAAGACAACGGGCTAAGAAAATACAAGTAATGCAAGACTTAGTCCAAAAGGCCTTGGCTGAGTCCTCAATAAAGTTAAATAGAGCTGAATCATTTCAAGTGGGCTTACTAAAGAGGGTCCAAGTTACATTCAACTGACCCAGTTGTTTGAAGACCGAGCCCAAAACTGAAGAAACAACACTCAAGCCCGTACCTTAGGAGGCTTGCGCATGTTATAGTTATTTGGGCTTGATATTTATTTTATATTTTAGTTTATTTGTTTATTTACATTAAACATTAGGTGTGTGGGTCATTCATTAGAGGCTCAAACACAAGCCTTGTTTTTTATTTCAGTTATTGGGTTAGGTAGTAAGGCTACTTGTCTTGGTGGGAAAATAGACGGTTAGAAATATGATTTTGGGCGTGTGAGTCATGAGGGGCGTGAGATAAGTGTTTTTGTTAGATTAAGATTTAGTTTTCCTATTTGTATTAGGGTTCTTTAAGAGCTACTATATAAGTTGGTCTTATGCATTAATAAAATTCAGATTTCAGACTTTAAACAAGCAAACTTGTGTGAATGGAACATCCGACTTATCAAAGGGGTTGCATCCTTTGGGGCGTCTTCCTACAAACAAGGTTTCTTTCAACGATTCAAAAAGGGTTTTCAAGGGCAGGTTCCTTGAAGGTTCAATATGATCTTAGAAGGGGTTTTGTTTTTACAAAATCATGATTCGCGGATCTTGGGGTTCGCTCAATTACGTGGGGTTAACTAGGAATCAATCCTACGGTGGTTTCCGTCAGTTGGTATCGATAGCTCAAGGTTCCAAGGTCAGATTTTTCTATTCTTGTGTTTTGTTTCGGTTTTCTTGTGAGTCTTGTTGGTTCGGGTATTTGTTATTTTTGCTTGTGTGTCTCGATTTTTCTTTCTTGAGTCTTATTTTCAGTTTTTAGGTATTGTTGGTTTCAATCTCTTAGTTTTTATTTCTTGTTGTGTCTTGCATAAATTTTTGTTTCAAGATTCAGATTCTTTAATTCAAGATTCGGTTTCTTAGTTCAAAGATTCAGTTTCTTGGTGTTTAATTTCAGTTCCTTAGAGTCTATTGTTGTTCTTGTGTTTTAATTTTGATTTCTTGCATCTTCTTTGGAGTCTTTTAATTTTGGTCATAAAAACGAAAAAAAGAATTGCCTGGACAGATTCGGTTTTCCTACAATTCTTGTGTAATTCTTGTTGATTCTTGAAAACATACATCTAATCTTGCATAAACTTTGTCAAATCTTGAAAAAAAATCTTGTTCTTGCCAGATCCTTGAAGTTTGCGTAAGATAAACCTAAACCTAGGATCCAAGTCTCGTGAGTGAATTTAAAGAAGTTATTTCCTTGTGAAATTAGTTTTCCTTAAGTGTTTAGGGGAACCTTGTTGTGCAAGTAACCTTGTGACACAAGGAAAACAATTCCTTGTTGACTAAGGGCTGATTGGCGTGTGAATTGGTAGGATAAGATAAGGTTGGTTGCCAAAGTTTGTTATTTTCCTTGAAAATTAAGGAAACTAGCTTACTTAAGGAACAAGTTTGGAGTTTGTTAGGTGTGAAAGGTTGTGTTCCCACCTTGGCCGAATTTCCCTTGTGTGTTTTTGGTCAGTTTCTAGTTAATCACTTGTTCAACAAAAAAAAAAGTAAAAAATTCTAAGTTTTGGTTGAATTTGGTCGGTTGGGATTGCAAAGAGGGTGTTCGTGGACTGTATTTCATCGAGATTTCTATTTACGCGTAAAAATTCCTTCCAAAATTGCATACCAAATTTTTTTTTCTTTGTTGGTTTTAACTATATCCTATATACTTGTGGACACTTGCCTTGCATAGGTGCTATCTTACACATTGAGTTTTTTTTGGTGACGATCTTCAAGAAAGAAAATCAAGAAAATGCAAAGAAAGGTCAAGAAAATCAAGAAAATGAGTTAGGACATACTTGCACAGTAAGGTCCCCTAACACAATTCTGCATCTTGGTAATCTAGCTTTAGGTTTTTCTTGATAGAGTCTACGTTTATGCCTTTTTATCATTAAAATCATCTGTTTAGACCTTACTGCATTGAATTCCGTGTTGAGCTTGCTTGTTTGCACTGAAGTCGAGGTAATTCTGAGTGGTAAAAGACAAAGTTTGTGAGCACAACATTGAGTAAAAGCCAATTGAGTGTAAACATGTGTGGAGTGATATCGTGAGTGTAAACGCGTGAGCTTAGTGAAGTCTTTTATTTTTTATTTATTATTATTCTTGTTGTTGCTAATTCTTTCACTGAGATGGCAAAGAATTAGATGGGCTTTTCAGACAGGCTTAATGCCTTAAGACAGAAAATTCACAGATATGATACAGAACTTGAACACTGCAATGGAGAGACTCTCTAGAGAGGTAGCTAGTGTTCAGTTGTCTAGTGCTCAGAGGAGGCTTGTAAAGCCACAGCAGTCTAGGCCAGAGCAACAGCCACACCACTTGATGAGCTTGAGGCAAAAAATAACTATGATGAGTTTGATGATTTTGGGGAAGCAGAGGATGATGAGGATAGGTATAGATCGAGAGATAGGAGACATGAGAGGAGGAATGAAAGGAGGGACAAATGATTTGATGATACGAGAGACCGAAGGAGAGAAGATAGGAGAGTCCCAAGGAGAAATAATAGGAGGTACGATGATAGATATGAAGATGTTGAAAGGGACTATCATGATAAGAGAGATTATGGCCCACATGTCATCGTGGTTACTTTCAAGAATGATTCCAAGAAAAATTCAGTGGTAATCCTCTGCCTATACAGTAAAGATAGAGGTGGCTTGGATCAGAATTTGTTTATTTGATCGATTCGATTCGCATTAAAAAAGATGTGGATTTGGAAAAATTAATTCGTTTAGAAAATAGATCAATTCGATTCGATTCGATTCGTTTATTAAACGAATTTAATGCGAATTTGATCTCACCGATTCTTTTAGGATTCGTTTATTGTTTTTTTTTTGTAAGATTTTGTTTTTTTTTTTCAATTAAGCTCGAGAAATTGTTGACTATTACAACACAAAAAATGATGTTCTCCAAATTTAGTTGGCCTTTTTTAGTAAATTAATTAATTATGTATTTCATACATATATATTTATGATGAATCAATATAAATAAATTACGGTAATTTATATCTTTGAATCATGTTAGTATTAAATGAATATTCGGTTAAGATTCAATTTTTAAACGAATTGAATACGAATCCTGATATTAGGATTCGTTTAATAAACGAATCAAATACGAATCCATCACATTTTGATTCGATTCGTTTAAGATTCGCCACAAATTCCATTCATCAATTCATTTTGCCACCCCTAAGAAAGATATGCTCTATTCTTGATAAGGAGCCCATTAAAGAAACTGTGTACTCCATAGTTTAAATTAAGCAAGTAATACAAAAAAACATGGGGAAAATATATCAATTATAGATTTATGTTTTAATATTTGAGTAACAAAATTTCCCGTGTTATTTTGAAAGCATACACCTACTCGCAAGATTTACAGCAAAAGACAATAAGTCGAGTTATCGAATAGATTGAACAAAGTTCACATACCACATTAGTAATGATGTCGAAAGAATTATCTTCAAATGGAAGTTTAGGATTTAAGTTCAAGTCTTGCACAACATACTCTGTCAAAACCTGCAAAGACGATAGTTCTTATTACTGTGAATCTCTTTGACCTCCTCATTAAAATAACACACTTTTTTCTAAGACAAAAAAAAATATAAAATTAAGTGAAAATTAGTCCGATTTCCAAAATAGCAAACATCTCACACACAAACAAAAAAACACGTTTAACTCAACTTGTACAAATATTAACATAATCATATTTTCTTCTCATATTTTCAAATTACATGTTACGCATGAAGTTATGTCGATGATAATGATCTATAGGGAACAAAAGAATGTCATGACTAGATTTTTTCTATTAATATAGATCTGTTAAAAATTTTCTAGGAAATAATCAAGGAAGTTGTTTTCAACAACAATTATCCAACCAATGTGAAAGTTTCGACAATTCTGACTATAATACACCCATGGAGAATACATGTAAACAATGTCAAATTAAATTTAACTACAAATATGATCATTCACCTTTAAGTCTAATCAAATCAACCACACTCTTATCTCCAAATGATAGTTTAGTTGGCTTAACTCTTTCTGTGAAAGAAAAAGGTCATAGGTTCAAATCTCAGGGAATATGTTTAATTTAGAATTTGGATGTGGAGGTGCAATATATAAGGAAGACATAAAAAAATCAACCACACTCTTAAACTAAGCAGAAAGTAAAGTGTGAAAAATAAACCAATCAACATAAAAATTTTGTTGAGGAAGTAGAAAATTTTTTGACAGAGAAAAACCACTTTAGGTATAAACTACCACTTAAATTCACTAGCAATAAGATAAACTTACAGCGATGGCAATTGATCTATGGCAAACGTTGCTGGCTCAATCTACTCCGACAGTAGTAATCTGAGGCAACTCATCAAACTTGCACCAAACACCCTTCTCCAGAAATCCTAATTCTTGGTAGTGAATCCACCAAGCGAACTTGCTCTTCTTTGAAGTCGGAACTCCGACAACCAATGCCTCCATAGAACTCTATAGATTTAGGGTTTGGTTTGGGTGTGTTGGTTCAAAAGAGAGATACTATAGAAATTTGGGTTTGATTCTCAAGGAAATGATTTCTCAAGACTGAGGAGGTTTCCAGGATATATTCTATTATTTCCTCAATTATAAAAGATGGCCATAATATGCGTTTATAGGTTAGATTTTTCCAAAACCTAATCTGAACCTCTAAAGTAAAATTACAATAGCAAAGTTACTGTTAACCTGTATTGTAGTACAGTATTATAGGATTGCATTCGAACGCGAACAATAGCATTTGAATGTGCACTGTTGCATTAAAACGCCATTTCTAACGCACTTTGAACGCAAACTCTCTGGAAGACGCGTTAGAACGCCGTTTCAAACGCAATTTAAAATATCTCTAAAAACATCCTAAATCCATTATAACTCAATTGGACATGTTTTGACATGGATTTGCCAATACTTAAAACCTACACAATGACTTATATGAAGGAAATACCCTTATCAATAGCCATTAACCCAACAAAATTTCAATTGCTCAAATTAGCCTTACCTGGCAGCAAGTTCTGGCTTTTGAATGTTCAATAATAATCCGTTACATGAAATGCATACAATAAAGAATAGAAATCCTCACAAGAAGTTAAGGAAAATCTTACGGGATTGCGCTTGAGCTCTTCTTCATTAATGCCCATTCCAACTATCCGATCTTGCTTGTATCCTGATGGAAAATGGCTCACCTAAATGTGAACCAAAGAATGAGATTAAGATAATATAATATTGCATCACATAAGACACCGACCATTAAGGTTAAGAATGCATTACCCAACTACTACACATATCCAGGATGCTTACTCCTGGGGTGTTGCTAGGAGGAAAAACCTCTGAATAATACTTGGTCAGCGCTGCAATGGCTGGATCATCAATATGTGTCACAAAGCGAGGAGCTTCATAAAACAATGAATCAGGAGTCCTGAAAGTTTCAATTGTTCGATCTTAGATATGAAAAACTAAAAAAAAGTACAGGCTTAGATTAATACTAAATCTGTAACAGTTCAAGTGCTAGTTTACACTGGAAATTTCAGCTTAGCTCAAATAAAATCCTAGCAGAATTAGCCTGAACTTGAAAAATCATCCTTAATACATGTAACATTGCAAGAATATATCTATTTAATGTAAGCAAGAAAACTTAGAACAGTCCGTTTTATAAATTTTATCGAAAGAGAAAAATAGAAAGTATAGAGCCTTTACTCATCAAATCTCTGAAAATCTTCCTTCTTGAAGGGGAATTGCTCTGGCCATTGCACATCCTTCAACACCTGTGAGATCGAAGTGAAAGAAACAATTCAAATAATAAATGCAATATTCATCAATCCCACAGTAGTCCAAGAACCTGTAATAAGTAACTAAGAGTAACATGTCTAACATGAAAAATAACTGAGACTATCGAACTCAATCAAGCAAATTTATTAGTAAATGAAATTGTTTTGCCAGTACCAATCTTTCCATCTGTTCAATTTTTCTGCTCATCAATACTAAATGCCCCAGAATTTATTGTTTTGAATTATGAGAAGCCCTCTCCTCATTGTTGTTTATCTCATCTGTTTAACAAGAATCGATCACTAAAGCTTTTATGGGGGCAAAAGCAGTGAACTAAACATACATATAATCACTGTGACTCCTTTTCAATTGCTTCAATTGTGAGAAACTAGGCATTCAATTGTGAGAAACTAGGCATCATCAAATACTGATTCCATATAAAATTCTGTTGCCTGTGACACATTATCAAAAGCTCAAACTGCCATATTTCATTCCTTAAGAAGCTGAATAAAGAATTCGAATGCAATTCCAAAATCTAATTACAGAGTATGTTGTGCAGATAAAAGTGAAAAACTTAACCTGTTCAACGGCACTCTTTTGCCTTGCAGATGCAATTAAAGATTTGGCGCCAACAACAGTACCAGCCATAGTCATAAACTGAGACCAAAATGCAGTTCCCAGACCCACCACCAGGCGGCGAGATGTTTTAATTCTTCTAATATCAGGCTTAATTGAAAGACCAGAAACAGAAGAAAAACAAATACTACAGACACCAGCTAAGACAGGAAGCCTATGTTGTTGCAGTGTTAGCCGGTAAAGATTTGCCATCTATTTGTCAATTCGTAGACAATATTATATACGTGTTTGGTTTGTTTATAAATATTATATTCGAGATGGGACGACATGCAATCCACGTGGGTTGTTACCTACCGCATGATATGATGAACGATTATGATGCTGCATAGCTGTAGCTTTGCTAGGACCATTCTATGGATTAGGCTTATTTTTGGGTTTTGATTTTATATCAGTGGGAGTGATGGGTAATGAGTTTACGTGGCTGTATATCCTTTCGTAAAAATGGTTAGGGAATACGCATACATTATACATACCCTTAAGTCTTCACTTCCTCGTCTTCAAACTATTTTCTTTTCTTTTCTGGGTTTTCACCCTTTAATCGCTCCATAGAAGCCCAAACTCGCGACCAGAAGAAGAAAGCCCAAATCCATTCAATTATGGAACCCAATGGAACTTTTCACTCTCCTCTAAAATTCTTAAAAGACACTGTTTTCCCCTAAAATACCCCATTTTTAATTTTTTTCGATTTCCCAGCTTCTAAAATCAAATGCCTTCAATCATTGTTTATTATCCGTGTAGTCCCTGCTCTTCTTGAATTGATAGATTGATTTGTTCACATCAAACCTAATAAATAGACCACATTTTTATTGAGTTTAAGGGCTGATTTAGAGAGCACAGTGAGAAACACTATCAACTCAGCAGTCCTTAATGTGTGAGTCTGTCTTTAGACAGCGTCGAATACGGGTGGGTAAATGCGTTGATTTACACTGATTAAATCGAATCAAGTCAAGAACTGTTTCACATCTATGAACTGAACAATTTCAAAACCAAATTAAAATTTGATAAACACCAAATCCAACCCGTAATGTGCATCCTTTAACCAACATTAATATTTTTTTTTTATGGTTTCTTTATATATAAGAATATTTTTAAATTTTAGAATGAGATTATGAAGCATATCATAATAAATTATTATATTCTCGTAATCTTCTTCCATTAATAAAAATATATTTAAGTCGAGATAATTAAATAAAATAAAATATTATATGTGATTAATCTATATAACTTTATATAGTTGTACATTTGTCCATGCATGATTGTTCACAAATGCATGATGACATTTCAAAACGACACATTATACATCATAAATTTATAAATCTTGTGTTACTCTATCTTTTCATATAACCAATTATTATATTCAAACATAACTTAATTGAACTGAATATCAAACCAAAATTTGACCAAAAAATTTGATGGTTCCAAACTCGTTTTCACTCAAGAATGCGATTGGTCGTCTATCCTACATTAGTTCCTAACATTACATTCAATCTAAGTTTTATTAAAGTTGGGTAATGCTAATATAAGTTTAAAACATTACATTTCTTCAATAAGAGTAAACTTATTTTCTTAAATGTAACCCAACACTCTTTTTACCAACCTCAATGAGTGGCGTGTCGCTTTTAAAAACTAGACAAGGCATGAAAGTTTTTACCTCAGTGACGCACTTAGGCGTTGGCCACTCCTTAATGGTCTTAACCTTCTCCTCATCTATCGCAATACCATTTGCACTAACAACATAATCAAGAAAAGCTACATTTTCCATATAAAAGGTAGACTTCTTAAAATTAACATATAACTTCTCATTCCTCAAAACAATTGGAGAATTAATTACAACAAATTTTCTTTATATTTTAAATTCTTGTAATTAGTTATAATATCCTTATACTTAGTTGTAATCTGTGAGAATTTGTGAAGAAAATGTGTATTAATATTCGCTTGAATTTAGAACTATAATTAGAGGCCTTTATATATGCATTATACTACCATATTAAATAAACAACTACACAACTACCATATTAATAATGTAATATTAATAACCTAACATCCCCCTCAAACTCAAGGTAGTAAGGACGAAACCAAATTGAGTTTAGAAACAAGTGTAGTGTAACGTCCCGGAAGAAAGGATTTAGTGAAGACATCAACTAGCTGATCAGCGGATTGGAGATACACCAAGGAAAGAGTGCCGCGAGCAACGTGTTGGCGAATGAAATGACAATCGATCTCAATGTGTTTGGTGCGCTCATGAAAAATTTCATTATATGCTATTTCAATAGCACTTTTGTTATCGCATTAAAAAGTTAGAGGGGATGGTTGATGGATTCACATATCTTCTAGGAACCAACATAACCATAGAAGTTCAGCTGTAGTAGCAGCAACAGCTCTATATTCAGCCTCAGTACTCGAACGGGCAACCAATGTTTGTTTCTTGCTGCGCCAAGATATAAGTGAGTCCCCAAGAAAAATACAATAACCCGTAGTTGATCGACGATCAGTAGAGTCTCCTGCCTAGTCAGAATCAGAATAGGCTCGAAGAACCAATGATGAAGTAGCAGAAAAATGGAGACCAGTAAAGAGAGTTCCTTTAACATAACGAAGAATACGAAGCACTGCAGCATAATGAGTAGAACGATGAGCGATCATGAACTGACTGACAATGTGAACTGCATAAGAAATATCTAGTCGAGTGACTGTAAGATAAATGAGGCTTCCAACCAATTGTCTGTAGAGAGTAAGATCATCAAGAGGAGTGATATCTTCATCCATAGGTGTAAGATGAGTATTATACTCAGTTGGAGTTAGAACTGTCTTGCTGTCTGTAAGGCTAGCTCGAGAAAGAAGATCAAAGGTATACTTGGCTTGCGAGAGATGATAACCATCATCAGAACAAATAACCTCAAGGCCTAAAAAATAACTTAGAGAACTAAGATCTTTCATTTCAAATTATTGACTAAGAGTCTGTTTGAGATCTACAATGCCTGAAATATCGTCTCCAGTAATAATCATATCATCAACATAAAGAAGTAATATCACACTACCCTTTTTGAATTTTCGAAGAAATAGGCTGAATCATGTGGATTGGAGGTGAACCCAATCTGTCTAACAACGATACTGAATTTGGCAAACCATGCACGAGGAGCTTGCTTCAAACCATATACTATATTTGGTGGATGATCAAGACTAGAAGGAGGCTTCATATAAACTTCTTTAGTGAGATCACCATTGAGAAAAGTATTCTTGACATCTATCTGAAACAGACTTCATTGTCGAGCAGCAGCAATAGCAAGCAAGCTGCGAACTGTGGTAAGCCGAGCAACATGAGCAAAAGTCTCCTCATAATCAATCTCATACTTTTGAGCAAATCCTTTAGCAACAAGACGTGTTTTATAACGCTCAAAAGATCCATCTGAATGTGTTTTGACTTTGTAAACCCATTTGCATCTCACTGGATTTTTGCCAGGAGGAAGATTAACCAAGTCCTAAGTACCAGTCTTCGTCAATGTCTGTAATTCTTCTTGCATAGCTTGCTGCCAATGAGGATTAGAAGAAGTCTCTCTATAGGACTGAGGTTCATACAAAGAAACAACAACAGAGAAACAATGATAATTTTGAAGGTAAGGGGGGTGATTTCTTACTCGAGTAGGATATGGCGGAGATGAGTCATCATTGGTCTCTGGTGCAGTATCTACAGGAGGGGCATCATCAGTAACATGCATTGGTGGAGGTTGGACATCTGTATGCTCACCATGAGTACCTGCATCAGGTGGAAACAACTCAAAAGATGGGTTAGTGAATAGTGGAGGTTGGATTTGAAGGTGATACTGTGAGCTTAGAAAGAAAAGAGAACATAACATGTTCTCAGAAAATAATATGACGAGAGATGCGAGTTTCTTTGACACAGGATCCCAACAACGATACCCTTTGTGTTGAATATCATAACCTGGGAAACATCAAAGTCTAACATATGGTTCTAACTTGTGATGCTCTGTGGGAGGAAGAAGAACAAAACAAACACTCCCAAAAACCTTGAGTAGATCATAATGAGGGGAAATACTAAAGAGGCACTCATAAGGAGACATATGGTATTTGGTGACTGAAGAATGAACACGATTAATAACATAAACAACTGCAAAGGCAGCTTCACCCCAAAAGCGTTCAAGACAAGAGGATGAAATAAGCATAGATCGAATGAAATCTAAAATATGACGATGTTTTCGTTCGACTCGTCAATTTTGTTAAGAGGTCTATGGGCATGATCGTTGTGAAATGGTCCCTTGTGTTTTTAAAAATTCTTGAATTTTAGAGTCAAGATATTCCTTGATATTTTCGGTCCTCAATATTTTGATAGTCTTGGAAAACTATGTTTTGATCATGTTTGCAAAGTCAATATAAATTTGAGGTAGTTCAGAACGTTGTTTCATAAGAAAAATCTATGAAAATCGAGAATAGTCATCAATAAATAAAATAAAATATTTAGATCATCCCATAGTGGTTGTAGGTGAAGGCCACCATAAATCAGAGTAAACCAAATCAAAGGGGGCAACATAATTATGTTTATTATGTTGAAAGGATAAAACTGGTTGTTTTTCAAGTTGATAAGAGACACAATGGAAAAACTGGTCTTTAATGGAACCTAGTGAACCATTAGAAAATAAAGGACGAAGTTTATTTAACGAGGCCTGACCAAGGCGCATATGCCACAAGTGAAGAGAAGATGGAGTAGATACAACACATAGTTGGGAAAAACGATTTGAAGGAAGTTGTAGAGAGGTGAGTTCAAACAGACGTCCAATTCTACGGCCTATCCCAAGAATGTTTCCCGTCTGTGGATCCTGCACACGACAACCATTATTGGAGAATATCAATTCTAATCCAAGTTCACATAGTTGACTAACAGAAATAAGGTTTAATGTGAGTTTGAGAATAAGAAATGTATTTGGTAATAAGAAGACTGACTTACAAGCATTTATGAACCATCTGTAGTGAAAATTGGAGAAATACTTGTGGTGGGAGAGGTGGAGGAAAATAATGGGGATTGAGAAGTCATATGATTGCAACAACCAGAGTCAAAATACCAAGGAGAATTATCTGAAGTGACAGATAAGGCGGTGGAAGTACTGAAATGAATTGAGAGTATCTGTCTAAGGAGTGTGTTGGGTTTCTAGATTTAGTCCCAAGATCAAATAAGCATAAAATCATGAATGAATAACAAAGAAGAGTGGCGGAAACACACTTACATTGAGCGGATAATGGATGCGTTGATCAACAAAATTTCTCCTCCAAGAAGCTTTAAAATTCAGCCAAGGCAGAAGACGATCAAGTCCAAGCTTTTTTAAGATTCCAAGCTCTTGTGTTGGTTTCCCTAACACCTTGTATGATCCCTTGAAGAGTGTTAGCCCTTTGAGAATTTTTTTGCAACAAAAATCCTTCTATTTCTCCTTGTAACTTTCGGTGAAGGAAGAAGAAATTTGGGAGAGAAAAACTTGCTCCAAGTTTCGGTAATGAGAGAGAGAATAAGCTTGTGTATTTGTTTCAAAAAACAAATTAAATTGATATACCAAAAGTTGGATTTGGTAAAAGTCCATCAAAGCTTTGACTTGGAGTGTATAACACACCTTCACCAACTCACTTAAACACATCAACCAAAAGCAACTAAAGGTGACATGTGATGTGATGGTTGATGTGACATGTGGGCCCCACTCGATTCAAAATGTGAGTGGGCCCACAAACACTCCCAGGCTCGAGTTCGCTAATTTTGAATTAACGAACTTCTGTCACGACATAATTAAATCAAATTTAATTAAATAATTATGCCTAGCAAAAATACTATTCACGTCGCTAACAAATTAATTCTAAATTAACTCGTTTGCCCGAATAAAAATCTAATTTTAATTCCGCATCGAAATCTAATTTCGTTTAATATATCAAATATATTATTTTATCGATTAATTCCAAATTAATCTTTCTCTCTCTTCAAATAGTACTTTATCCAAGATAAAGTCTCTCCGCAATTAATCCCACATTAATTTAGCTTGAATCATACGTCATCGGTGAATCTTCGGGAAGCGACCCAAGAGATCCCTGGATATGTTGGCAGTAAATCTGGTTGTCGGACTATCCGAACACGTACGTACCTAGTACTATATTTTTACCGATTTATAAGACAAGGTTGGCTTCTAGCAAAGCGCCATGCCTACCCATTCTCCAGAAATATTCTTAATGGAATATACGATCTTTAACATGCGTAGTATACGTAGTATTGCGTATTTCGATCCAGTATCGGATGTCACATGCAAGGTCTGGGGCTGGTACAGTGTCTGCCACGTACGAAGCATATATCGGATCACTAGCAACTAGTCTTTTTATTATCGGATAATCATGACCAAGTCATATTATCCCGATGGTTGCAACTCTTAGAGAACCAGTTCTGTATCCCTGTGTGACCATCATCTCTATATGACTGAAGTGATACTTCCGTCTTGACATCACACCCAATACACTACGATTCTCAATAAACCCAAAAGAGGCGTACACAGAACCTGTTAAAGTCCTGGACGACCAAAACTAAAGCGTATCGATTGTCGCAAGTACTAACGATGCAAGTCTCAGGTTAAGACCAAATACACCTACCCTGATGCGGACTCCCATAGACACATAGTCATACTACCAATGGGATTCCGCGGGGTCTATCTAGAGCGAAGCTGTTTTCCGTACCATCGGTAAAACACAACCTCCTATCACACTTGCATAAGTATCCAATACTTAAATATATGAGAACTATGTTGTTACGCTTCCATAACACGCATAAGTGCGATACTAGTTTATTCCGCATTATCGATGTCCAGTCTCGATAATACTACGACTAGGGATATTTAATGATTAAATCGTCGTGGATTGATACTGTCTCATATCATCTCAATCCGGAACTAATCATAAGGACTTTCATCATTCACACATATAAGTAATCTAATTACGAAATGATAAAAGGCAATTTCCATTACTACATAGTTAATTTGTACAAAACCACAATAGTTTTACAAACAGTGACGCTATGGGTCATAACTGTCCAACAATCTCCCACTTGGCCTATAGCCAGTCACTCAAGCATCTAATACCTGAACTATGTACATGTCGCTCAAACTTCGGCTGATGAATGGCTTTCGTCAGCGGATCTGCAATGTTGTCCTCTAATGCGACCTTCTCGATCTTCACATCGCCACGATGTATGATCTCACGAATCAGATGGAAACATCAAAGAACATGCTTGGATCGTTTATGAGACCGCGGTTCCTTAGCTTGCGCTATAGCCCCGTTATTGTCACAATACAATGGAATGGGCTCAGCTACTAACGGAACTACTCCTAATCCAATTAGGAATTTTTGGATCCAAACTGCCTCATTTGCTGCTTCAGCTGCAGCTATATACTCCACTTCTGTTGTTGAATCGGCAACAATCTCTTGCTTGGAAGATTTCCAGCTTACTGCTCCGTTATTCAAACAAAATATGTACCCGGATTGCGACTTACAGTCGTCTTTGTCGGTTTGGAAACTTGCATCGGTATACCCAGTTACCTCAAGTTCTCCATCTCCATAGATTAAGAATGCATCCTTAGTTCGTCTAAGATACTTAAGGATATTCTTAACCGCCATCCAGTGACCTTCACCTGGATCGGCCTGATAGCGACTACACATGCTCAAAGCATAGGAGACATTAGGTCGCGTACATATCATGGCATACATGATCGATCCGACTATCGAAGCGAACGGTATCCGACTCATGTTGTCTCTCTCATCTTGTGTTTTAGGACACATGTCCTTAGATAGAGTGACGCCATGTGACATTGGCAACAGTCCCCTCTTGGACTGATCCATGTTGAATCTCTTCAACACTTTGTCAATGTACGTACTCTGGGAGAGTCTAAGTAGCTTTCTAGATCTATCCCGGTAGATCTTTATTCCTAGAATAAAAGCTGCTTCTCCCAGATCTTTCATGGAGAATTTCAATGAAAGCCAAGCTTTCACCGACGTTAACATGGGAATGTCATTGCCAATAAGAAATACATCGTCAACATAAAGGAAAATGAATGTCAGTGCTCTCCCACTAACCTTCTTATATACACAAGGATCATCCTCGCTTTGAACGAAATCATATTCTTTTATGATCTCATCAAAGCGTTGGTTCCAAGAACGCGACTCTTGCTTCAATCCATAAATGGATCGATTTAACTTACAAACCTTGTTTGCAAGTCGCGGCACGACAAAACCGTCAGGCTGTTTCATATAAACATCCTTCAAAAGGTTTCCGTTAAGGAAAGTGGTTTTGACGTCCATCTGCCATATCTCGTAATCGAAATACGCAGCTATCGCAAGCATTATCCGTATGGATTTAATCATGGCAACGGGTGAGAAAGTTTCATCGTAATCGACACCATGTCATTGAGGATACCCTTTCGCTACAAGCCTAGCTTTGTACGTTTGTACGTTGCCATCCATGTCGGTCTTCTTCTTGAAGACCCATTTGCATCCAATAGGCTTTACGCCTTCTGGTGCATCAACTAGTGTCCAAACTTGGTTGGTGTACATGGAATCCATTTCGGACTTCATGGCTTCTTGCCATAAAGCGGAATCGATATCTTGTATCGCTTCCTCATACGTAGCCGGTTCGTTATCCTCAATGAGATTAATATCTACATGAGGTGAGATCAGAAACCCATACCTCTCAGGTTATTTCCCGACTCTCTTCAACCTACGCGGTCCTTGTGTAATCGAAGATTGTGGTACAACTTCATCCCTGATGAACTGTTCATGTTCCGTTGAGGATTCAATGTCAGGAACAGTATCACTCTGATTTTCATCGAGTTCTACTTTCCTCCCACTAACCACTGCATTTAGGAATTTCTTCTCAAGGAAAACCGCGTGTAGAGCAACAAATACTTTGTTCTCTTGTGGGTGATAGAAGTAATATCCTTTGGTTTCCCTAGGATATCCTACGAATAGGCATTTATCCGATTTGGGTTCAAGTTTGGTACTTTCCAAACGTTTGACGTATGCCCAGCATCCCCAAATCTTCAGGAATGAGAAACCCAGTTTCTTTCCTGTCCATATCTCATACGGAGTCTGTTGAACAGACTTTGATGGAACCTTATTCAAAATAAGTATTGCACTGTTTAATGCATATACCATAAGGAAATAGGTAGCTCAGTGCGACTCATCATAGACCTCACCATGTCTAACAAAGTTCGGTTTCTCTGTTCGGACACACCGTTTAATTACGGTGTTCCAGGAGGAGTCCACTGTGAAAGAATACCATATTCTTTCAAGTAGTCAATAAAATCATTGCTCAAGTATTCACCACCATGGTCCGACCGTAATGTCTTAATACTCTTACCGGTCTGTTTTTTCAACTTCGTGTCGAAACTCTTTGAATTTCTCAAAAGTTTCCGACTTGTGTCTCATAAGATACACATAACCATAACGCGATGCATCATCCGTAAAGGTTACGAAGTATTCATATCCACCTCTAGTCTGGCTAGACATGGGCCCACAAACATCACTATGAACAAGGGCTAACAGTTCGGTGGCGCGTACACCTTTACCACTAAAAGGTGACTTAGGCATTTTGCCTAATAAGCAAGATTCGCAGACATCATATGAATTTGGATCAAATCCGTCCAAGTACCCACTCTTCGAAAGTGTGGATATGGGAGTCTTGTTTATGTGTCCCAGACGACAATAACACATATAAGTTTCATCTTTATGACTTACTTTAAGTCTTTTGTTTGTTACAGAATATTGTTGAGATTGATTTATATTCAAAATATAAAGACCATTATTTACAACAGCAGTGCAAATTTCTATATCGTTTTTATACATAAAACACCCAGTGTTTCGAAATACAAAAGTATACCCACATTGGGTTAACATAGATACAGAAATAATATTCCTAGTCAAACTAGGTACATAATAACAGTCCAAAAGTTCAAGTACATGCCCCGAGGGCAGTTCCAAAACAAAAGTGCCCACGGCCAAAACGGCAACAGATGTCCCATTTCCAACACGCATATCAATTTCCCCTGACGCCAGTTTCCTGCTAATCCACAGATCCTGCACATCAGTACAAATGTAGTACCACAACCAGAATCAAAAATCCAATTTTTAAAACTAAAAGTAGTCATGTTTATTTCTATAACAAACATACATGAGGCCGGTGCCTTGCCCGCCTTTATCTCCTTCTGGAGCGCCTTGTACTCGCGGAAGTGACGTTTCCAATGACCCCGCTTCCCGCACTGGAGGCAAACATCCTAAGACTTGTCCTTCGGCTTCCCAGAAGCCTTTGACGCCTTACCCTTGCCCTTCTTCTTATGCTTTTTCTTTTTCACACCTCCAGTCGCCTTGGGCCCAGCCCTCGGTGAATGAGATGTCGATGCAAAGTGCGCCTCGCATTTTTTGCCATTTTGTAGCTCCTTCTCTGTCTCTCGCAGCGTGGACATCAGCTCTCCAAGAGTCTGCTCTTGGTTCATCATGTTGTAGTTCATAATGAACCCACTCCAAGTGTCGGGGAGAGACTGCAAGATCAAATCTATAGAGGTCTCTATCTCAAAGACAATCCCCATTTGTCCAAGCTGCTCAATGTCAGCAATCATCTGTGTCACGTGATGTTCCACAGACGTACCCTCCGACATCCGAGCACGGAAGAGCTTCTTCTGTAACTCATATCGCTGCGACCTAAGGTTAGATCAGTCCAGATCGTGCAACTTCGCCAACATGATATAGGGATCCAATCCCTTATTTTATTGACGAAATTGCTGAGTCATAGCAGCAAGCATAATTGACTGAGCAGTCGCGTTGTCGTCACTATGTGTCTTCCAAAGATCTAGCTCGAGCAACTGATCAGAACTGGGCTTAGGCCCAAGAGGTCTCTCTATAGTATATAGAAGCCTCTCAGATCCAAGGACTATCCTTAGATTGAGTTCCCAATCGGAGAAGTTAGTGCCGTTGAAGACATTTTCTCCCATGATAATGTCACGCACACTATTCTTTCCGGTCATTTTAATTGTGACAATCTAATTATCCAATTAACAATGTAGGGTACAGTCCAACTGTTACAAGAAAAATAACAATATATTAGTCCAACTAATCAAATAATTTTTGACGAAATGTTTGAAAGCGCGTAAAGCTAAGTATTCGAACGAAATTGCAAGTTCAATACTAGCCTCCCACTATTTTTCGGCGAGCCTCTAACCCTCTGTTGAGTACTCGGGAAACCCAGTTTCCTAGTGGGCTAGGATCCCGTTAAATAACGCTCAACCTTGACTTTGGCCAACAAGCTGTATGATATTTAACTAGGTAGATCTCGAAGATCAATTGGATCTCATCCAATTCCTAGATCCGGTAGGTGGACTCCAAGTCCGAAACATATATACAATATATATGCTAATACATCCAATGTATTTCCTAATATGTTTCCTCTGAATCAACTAAGCCTTGGCTTTGGCACAACAAGCTTAATGATTCCAGTTAAGCGGGACCTATTGACGTGGGAAAGTTTCATAATCAATGTCGATGGACAAGAAGTGATCTTGACTTTGGCCAACAAATCACAACTTGGACAAGACACCGATATGGAACAAAACTTTCATGATTCAAACACATCCGCGATATGACAAAGGCCTTAACTTTGGCCAACAAGCCAATGCCAATCTTGGATCTTGAGTAAGAATCACTCAATGGAAGGAAATATCGCTTAATATGTTTTGAGGGATTTTCGCGTAAATTGGCAACCAATTTATTATCTTTGTTAGGTCTCATCATCATACACCCTTAAACATGCATTCTAAACACAAAATAAGGCGCGAAAGTAAATTAATAACGATATGCGGATGGATATTTAACAACTTGTTCCTAGAACAAGTCACTCCCTTTCCTCTCCCCGGCTAGCACTATTCTACTTCTACCCAATTACATAATACAATAATAGAAACCTCATTACATTGAGGGGAATTAGGTGAGAAGAGAATACAAAGAAATAATGAGAGATAAGGCTAGACACGCAGGTCCAATTTATAAATTCCAAATTTACAACAATTTCTAAAATTGCCCTTTCCCGTCTAATATCCATCCGATATACGCTATTCATTCAACACATCCATATATTCATTCATAGCATGCAATTCAACCAATCTAATCCAATTAATTTGTCTTTGAATTATGTGATCATCCAATGTTCAAACAACGATTTGATTTTGCGCGAGTCCAACTCGTTTGAGAATAAATACTCAAAGTACGAATTCTTGAATTATATCGAACTACTCGTTAAATCTAATTTAAGTCGTATTCAATACTAATTCAATTATTTAATTCTAAATTAAATATATACACTTTTTAATGCGCTTTAACGACTTAGATTCCAAATCTAATCTAATCGGGTCTCAAAGCCCAACTAACATCCAATGTTCGTTTAATTAAAGACCGATGGGCTTTCAATTGATTTCATAAGGCATGGGCTTTGGTCAATATGGGTCAAACCCAATTACCAAGCCCAATTAAGGAATCACCCTATTTTACCAAGAAAATAATTTTAAGCCCATAAGACCCAATTAAACTTCTAAAGCCCATTTATTACATTTGGACTTAATGGAATGATTTAGGCCCAATTTGGATCCAATCCAATTGTCCTAAACCAACTTGGCCCAACCAAGCCCATTATGCCCAAATATAACAATTTCAGCCCAATTCAAAATCAAGCCCAATTAACCAAATTTTAAAATTCTAAATTTTATAATCCAATTAATTAAAGTGTAATACATCAATTAATTACCCAAATTAATATTTCCAAATATAATTTAACTAATTAATTATGTATCCTATTGTTCAACTAATGTCCAATATTCTTGAATAAAAAAATCAAGTCCATTACATGTTAAAGGGCTGTTGGCAATAATAAGGATTTTTGTCCGATTTTTTTTTTCAATCCTATCGAATTACAAATCGACATTTCCAATTCATTTCAAGTCATCCAATGATCATCAAAACAAAAAATTCCAAGACCCTAGGGTAACAACAACATTCGGCCAAGCCATAGTGTGGGCTAAAATTTGATCCAATCAATATTTCAAGAAATTGATCATATACAACTTCATAAAATCATCATTTAAGCATACTCAATCAATCAATTTTATTAAATCATGCTCAAAATGATTTTATCCAAATTTTACCCTAATTCATTTCATGCTCATTTTGGCTCAATGATACCATTGTTGGGTTTCTAGATTTAGTCCCAAGATCAAATAAGCTTAAAATCATGAATGAATAACAAAGAAGAGTGGCGGAAACACACTTACATTGAGCGGATAATGGATGCATTGATCAACAAAATTTCTCTTCCAATAAGCTTTAAGATTCGGCCAAGGCAGTCCAAGGAAGAAGATGATCAAGCTCCAAGCTTTTTTAAGATTCCAAGCTCTTGTGTTGGTTTCCCTAATACCTTGTATGATCCCTTGAAGAGTGCTAGCCCTTTGAGAATTTTTTTGCAACAAAAATCCTTCTATTTCTCCTTGTAACTTTCGGTGAAGGAAGAAGAATTTGGGAGAGAAAAACTTGCTCCAAGTTTCGGTAATGAGAGAGAGAATAAGCTTGTGTATTTGTTTCAAAAACAAATTAAATTGATATACCAAAAGTTGGATTTGGTAAAAGTCCATCAAAACTTTGACTTGGAGTGTATAACACACCTTCACTAACTCACCTAAACACATCAACCAAAAGCAACTAAAGGTGACATGTGATGTGATGGTTAATGTGACATGTGGGCCCCACTTGATTCAAAATGCGAGTGGGCCCGCAAACACTCCCGGGCTCGGGTTCGCTAATTCCGAATTAACAAACTTCCGTCGCGACGTAATTAAATCGAATTTAATTAAATAATTATGCCTAGCAAAATTACTATTCACGTCGCTAACAAATTAATTCTAAATTAACTGTTTGCCCGAATTAAAATCTAATTTTAATTCCGCGTCGAAATCTAATTTCGTTTAATATATCAAATATATTATTTTATCGATTAATTCCAAATTAATCTTTCTCTCTATTCAAATAGTACTTTATCCAAGATAAAGTCTCTCCGCAATTAATCCCAGATTAATTTAGCTTGAATCATACGTCATCGGTGAATCTTCGGGAAGCGACCCAAGAGATCCCTGGATATATTGGCAGTAAATCCGGTCGTCGGACTATCCGAACACGTACGTACCTAGTACTACGTTTTTACCGATTTACAAGACAAGGTTGGCTTTTAGCAAAGCGTCATGCCTACCCAATTCTCCAGAAATATTTTTAATGGAATATACGATCTTTAACAGGCGTAGTATACGTAGTATTGCGTATTTCGATCCAGTATCGGATGTCACATGCAAGGCCTGGGGCTGGTACAGTGTCTGCCCTATATGAAACATATATCGGATCACTAGCAACTAGTCTCTTTATTATCGGATAATCATGACCAAGTCATATTATCCCGATGGTTGCAACCCTTAGAGAACCAGTTCTATATCCCTGTGTGACCATCATCTCTATATGACTGAAGTGATACTTCCGTCTTGACATCACACCCATACACTACGATTCTCAATAAACCCAGAAGAGGCGTACACAGAACCTGTTAAAGTCCTGGACGACCAAAACTAAAACGTATCGATTGTCGCAAGTAGTAGCGAGTGTAAGTCTTAGGTTAAGACCAAATACACCTACCCTGATGCAGACTCCCATAGACACATAGTCATACTACCAATGGGATTCCGCGGGGTCTATCTAGAGCGAAGCTGTTTTCCGTACCATCGGTAAAACACAACCTCCTATCACACTTGCATAAGTATCCAATACTTAAATATATGAAAACTATGATGTTACGCTTCCATAACACGCACAAGTGCGATACTATTCTATTCCGCATTATCGATGTCCAGTCTCGATAATACTACGACTAGAGATATTTAATGATTAAACAGTTGTGGATTGATACTGTCTCATATCATCTCAATCCGGAACTAATCATAAGGACTTTCATCATTCACACATTTAAGTAATCTAATTACGAAATGATAAAAGACAATTTCCATTACTACATAGTTAATTTGTACAAAACCACAATGTTTTTACAAACAGTGACGCTATGGGTCATAACTGTCCAACAGAGTGTTTCTAAGTTACCATTAGAGTCAGGAGGGTCGTTGACTTTATTGAAAATAGCAGGGCGGAATTTGCAGACCTTGGGGTCTGATTAGATCTTGGTGGATGAGTATGACATGCTCAATGGAATGGCCAGACAACTTGCAGTAAAAATATTCTTCTTTAAGAGGACAATTAGAAGTTATATGTCCATTTTTCTTACATTTGTGACATTCAGTAAAATGACATTCAGACAGGATGCGACCCATTTTGTTACAGGTATAACAAAATTTTCCTCTTTTGCTAGAATTATTGCTTACAGTGGCAAGCACAACATCATCTCGACGAGGCTTAAGTAATTTTAGTCGAGTTTCATCAAATAATAAACGAGAGACAACAACTTCTAATGTAGGCAGGGGAGATTGATGTAACAAGGAAGCTCAACAAGATTCAAAGTCATCAGTAAGGGCCATAAAGAAGTGAATTAACCGTATGCGGTCACGGTGTGCCGTATAATTAGTTGCATCAACAGTGCAACTCATAAATAGTTCTGACAGAGCAAGTTGGTCCCAAATATTCTCTATTTGAGCAAGAAAATTAGAAATAGACTGACATTTTCTTGTTTCAAAATATGCAACTTTTCCCATAGTTGATACTGACTAGAGAGATCAGAAAAGATGTACATTAATGTAAGTAGATCCCAAACTTTTTTGGCAGTTTCATAGTTGCTAAATTGATGATGAAAGACTGGTATCGAAGTATTCTAGAACCATGTCAGAATTTGGTGATTCTTACTGTCTCAATCCAAGAGATGGTCAGTGAGTTGTCCTTCAGTTTCATCAGTGAGCTGAGTGGGGGACTTGACATCTCATGTAACATAACGCCATAGTTTCCGACCCTTGAGAAAAATATGCATTCCCTGAATCCAAATACGGTAGTTTGAACCTGTGAGGATGGTAGGAATAGGTTGCATAGCATCTGACTTTTCCATTTGTCAAATAGTGTAAGATCAGGATTGATTTTGACGATTCTGAGGTCACCGTTGCATCTGGAATGGTCTAAAATAGTGGAATTGACATAAAATTTTGCTAACGTGATTGTGCGATGATGTGGCGCTGACTGTATGCTGACTGTGCGATGATGTGGCGCTGACGTGGTCGGCTTCAACCTTCTGCAGGTGCGTGTGGCGCGTGGACGCGTGAGCAGCTCCTCCACCGGCGCGTGACACTTCCCTGGACCTCCGTTCGATCATCGAAAAATACTACCATACTCGTCTCGACGTGAACAAGTTGATGGTATGCTCAATTTTGATTTTTGATAACTTTCCCGGAACCCGAATTTCTTGCACCGAGTTCCGTTTGATGCGTTCTTCAACCTTTGGAAAGAGCCTAAGCTTCTGATACTATGTGAGAAATTATGAAGAAAATGTGTATTAACATTTGTTTGAATTTAGAACTACAATGAAAGGCCTTTATATAGACATTATACAACTGCCATATTAAATACACAACTACCATATTAATAATCCAATACTAATAATCTAACATAATCCTCTAATTCCAGGATAGTTTCCTATTATCATTGTAATTAGTTGTAATCCTCTAATTCTATGACAGTTTCCTATTATCCTTGTAATTAGTTATAATCCCCTAATTTTAGGACAGTTGTTTATATATATATATATATATATATAGCCCCCTAAAAATACATTAGTTTTTACATTTTTTAGTAGCTTTTGAATTATGGAAGAATAAATGGTTGAGATCTAGTTGTATAATTTCAAGATTCTTTAATATATTTTCTCACCCCACCTCAATCTCTCTCCTAATTAAATGTATTCTCTTTTCACACACACATATATACACATACATTGTTGGACAATTATGACCCATAGCATCACTATTTTTACAGAACATGGTGTTGTTGTACAAATTAACTATGTGACAAAGGAAATTGCTTTTTTATCATTTGTAATTGGACTACCGGGATATATAAATGATAAAAGTCCATATGATTAGTACCAGATTAATAAGATATGAGATAGTATTAATCCACGTAAGGTTTAATCATTAAATATCCCTAGTTTTAGTATTATCGAGACTGGACATCGATAATGCAGAATAGACTAGTATTACACTTGTGCGTGTAGGCATTGCATTTTCGCATGTTAAACCCGATGATGAGTCTCAGTTGGAGGCATTACCTTTTTTAGCTAAGGATATTGCGGGAAACGGAGGTCGGAAGGGGAAATTCAGAATAAGTACGTCATCAAGTTCATTTCACAAGTTCACTGTCTTCGTTAGTGCTGCGTTCGTTACTTCATTCGAACGTCAGGCAGATTGCGGACGTTCGTGTAGCGTTCGAATGGGCGTTCGAACGACGTCGGTGTTTCTGGTTTTGCTGCTAGCCTCGCACCTCAGCCCAATTAGCCCCCCAAAGCCCATAAAACACATCCCAATTAATAAAACACATTTAAAACACATGGGAAATTAAATTAAATATTAAACAAAATAATCACCTACCAAGATAATAAAAATACTTACACAATTAAAGAAATTGCATGCCTAAGAAAGATAAATCAAATATATCATATACCAAACTTAACAAATATCATGCCTAATTAAAATCAATCATAACAAATTAAAGATATTGACTTCCTAATCTAAACAAATTTTTTCCCCCATCAAATCTCTTGCTTTCCTGGTCTAACACCAAATCATATCTCTCTTTAATGCCAAAATCCCTTCCTTGTGAGACAAGGTGAAACCCTAGCCCTTCTATATATAAACAACCCCTAACCAAGACATGCATCCTCTAGCTCATACAGATAACTCAAACAAAAATCACAACACAAAGAGCCTTAGCCACTCACGGGAATAGCAACAAGAAGAACATAAACAATTCCCTTCATCTCCTCCACTCCATAACCGAAAACAGCACCCCCCTAAACCTCTACCCATCACTGAAAATCTCCCCCATACAGCAGCCCTCCATCACCGAAAATATACCTCCAAACAGCAGCCCAAACACACCCCAAACAGCCCTTGAAACACGCCCGGACAGCAGCCCCAACCACTCCCAAAATAGTCCCTAAAATCCCTTAAAATAGTAACATAAACTGCACTTATAACCCTTGAAATAACCACACAAAACTACACTAAAAAACCACGAAAAAAACACTCGAAACAGTTCGTTGAAACGTTAAGACAGTGACCTGAACAGTGAGCAGAAAATACAGAAGAAACAGCAGCAAAACGGAGACCAGACGGTGAGCAAAGCAGCAAAACAGTGAGCTAAGACGCTGAACCAGTGAACCGGAAGGATAAGGAGCTTTTACCCCTTTCGATCTCCGTGAAACGTAAGTCCGAAGACGACTTAAAATGTTAGACCTGATGGTACTTTCCACACCCATCTTTATTTGATTTTGTTATTTATTTTGACTGTATTTTAATTATTTGTTGAATCTTGTGTTTGTATGATGCGTGTTGTGGGTATTGGATGAATGAAAGAGTGTCGTCTCTTGTGGTATATAGGATGGAAACCCAGACGTAAATTCCGTAGCCGAATCTGAATGGACGATAGTGCGGTCTGTACTTGGGATACAACTCCACGTACCGCTTGAGTAAACGACATCTTCTTTTGTTTCATGTTGCTTTGATTTATTTATTTATTTTTCGTCACTTGAATTCTGCATGTTGCTTATTTATGTATGATTCAATCGAGCGCATGGGCTTAGTAAGTGGAATGAAAGATCCCCTATGGGGAGGGGTTAAAGCCCTTTACCACGATGCTTCGCCGCGCCGGTTGATGTGTGTCCGGTTGAATGCAAGATACATTCAATCGGGCATACTACGTTTGATATTATTGTTTTTAATTCTTTGTATGCATGATTCAATCGAGCGCATTGGGTTAGTAAGTGGAAGGAAAGATCCCCTATGGGGAGGGGTTAAAGCCCTTTACCATATTGCTTTGCCGCGCCGGTTGATGTGTGTTCGGTTGGATGTAAGATACGTTTGATCGGACATACTGAGCTTGACATTGTTGTCTTTATTCTTTGTGTTGCATGCATTAGGTCTGGTTCCGTTCGAATGTGTTCTCGAACGCTACACGAATGCGAACCTTCTGTTTACCGTTCGAACGCGTTCTCGAACGCTACGTGAATGCACACACACTTTCTTAATCTTATCATGCATCAGGTCTGGTTCCGTTCGAACGCGTTCTCGAACGCTATACGAACGCGAACCTTCTGTTTACCGTTCGAACGCGTTTTCAAACGCTACGCGAACTCGCACCCACTGAACTGAGTCCTTTTCATCCGATTTCACACATAGTTTTCCTAGTAGCCATCCCCACATGTATGAATACAATGTGTTTAATGTATTACAATTCATATGCCTATGTCATGATAACATTTGAGTATTATTTCTTGTGGTATATCGGATGGAAATCCAGACATAAATTCCGTAGCCGATTCCGAATGGACGGTAGTACGGTCTGTACTTGGGATACAATTCCACGTACCACTGGAGAAGGTGCTCACATGTGCTGTGTGGTTAGTATGTGTGCTTGTGTTTTCTTGAATATAATATGCCAGTGAAGTTGTATGTTTGTCGCTCCTTTGATGTACTTTCAAGCATGCAATCTTAGATGTGAAATATATGTAAACTTAGGTGTAATTTTTATTTTGTACATGTGAATTTAGAAGCATGATTCTCTTGGAAATAAGTGCTACTTAAGCCTGATTAAATTATTACATAAATCATTGCATTACAAGTGGCATAAGTAAGGGACCATTCCGAACCCAACGGTTTGAGGTCTTCCCTTGCGAGGGGTGAGTGCGGCCTTAAATCTCATTTTCCCGGTTCATACCGGGTGGCGACTCCATTATTCTTCGGTTTAGCCCCCGTGGCTACTCCGTACTCCCGACCGGGCCGCGAGCCCGGGACAGCATGCGTCGTCCAGTTTCTGTGTCCCACAGTCTGGAGACTCCACTGGGGATAGAGAATCGGCCCCGAAATATTGTCTTGTGATGTTTGGATTTATGTTTTAATTGACCGTGTCTATAGTGGATAAAATGAGGGTTTAATCAAAGGCATTTTGAGGCTAGGTAATGGTTTGGTGTCTTCCTTCATTCACTACCTTTCTAGAAGGAAAAGCTGTGAAGGAACCTAGATAGCCATCTACTCGTAGCCTATTGTGATGGACTAATTTGAAGGACTCGTTGTTTATTCCTGACACCAAACGATAAGAGCCTAAGAGGCTTGGGTATTTAAGTGAGCCTCGATCCACCTTCCCTCTGGGGAATCTACATCGGGAAATCCATTTGACAGTCCGTCGCACACCATAACTCATTGGCACGTACCTTAGTGTATAAAAAAGGGTGCGCTCACTTGGTCGCTCGAACCCTTGAGTGGGGAGACCTAGTTATGGGCCATCCTTCGCCAGTGAGAGCCTTTGTCTATACTCTTGCTAACCCACCCATAGACCGGGTTGGCTAAAGTAACAATTATTTCCTTGAGTATGTGCTTGTGGACCATCCTCATTTGGATACAGTTGGACTATTGTCAGAAATGCAGACTTGCTGGGCCATTTAAACTGGGGCGAGTTCGTACCTTATGACTATTAGGCCCAAAGCTTCTGAAATGTTGATGGGCCATTATGTAGAAATTATTACGTTGTTTTTGCATTATCCTTCTTCTATGCTTGTGTTTGGGAACATCGTCGTTTGGATCCATTTGGACCATTTGTCATGGGATATGGGCTTGTTGGGCCATTTAAACTGGGACAAGAACGTATTTCATGACGATTGGGCCAAAGGCTTCTAAGTGTTGATGGGCCACTTTGCGCTTGTGTTCGGAACATTACCATTTGGATTTAGTTGGGCTCCTTGCCATGAGATGTGAACTTGTTGGGCCATTTAAACTGGGACGAGTTCACTCCTATGACGGTTAGCCCAAAGGTTTCTAAAATGATAACGGGGCCGATTTGTTGAGATTTGTTTGAGAATTTTAGTTGATTAATATGTTATATATGTACATGCATCTCATGCACCTCATGCATACATATATCATGTTAACACCCTCTATGTCTCAAAAAGACATCATAGATACCGTTTGGGTTAGAGAAAGGAACAAGGCTCATTAAAAGAACAGTAACAGTCATGAGTGAATCTGGTAATGAGGTATCCCGAATGGATCAGTTAGAGAACGGTCTCGCCAAAGTCACTGAATAGTTGCAAGCTTTGACTACTGCTGTGGATGGTATGGCTGTGCCCCGTGCTGGGGGAATTCCTGAGAATGTGAGGCGTGAGGAGCCTCCGAATGGGTTGGGGGATGATATCCCACTTTTGATGATGATATGGCAGAGTATGCAGCATGCAGATTATCTGGGTATCAGGCAGAGTTACAGAAACTTCGGGATCAGGTTGAGTCGGTTACCCGCAAGATGAGGGGTAAGAATGAGGATTTGCTGGATTATGACACACTGACTTTCGAGGAACAGTTGCCGGCACAGTTCAAGATGCCTGATATGGCTAAGTTTAATGGGAATGGGGACCCAAGGGTGCATCTCCGACAGTTTGTATCAGTCATGAGTTCAGTTGGCTTATCTCAGCGCCAAGTGCAGAAAATGTTTGGAATGTCGCTTGAAGGAGCTCCCGTGGTATGGTACCACAATTTGGAGAAGAAAGTGAAAGAAGATTGGAGGGAGTTAGCTGATGCCTTCCTGAAGCAGTATGTCACTGACCTAGAGATCGATCTGTCACTCCGTGATCTAGAGAATGTTAAGCAGAAATCGGAGGAGAGTTTTAAGGAGTACGTGGACCGATGGAGGGGTCAGTTGTTGAAAATGCAGACTAGGCCCTCAAAGAAGGACCAGATTAAAATGATCATCAAGGGCACCAAGCCCTCCATCTATGGGAAGCTAAGGAGGATGACCTTCATGATTACTGATTTTCAGCAGTTGAGGGAAACTGTCATGTATATTGAGGAAGAAGAGGCCGAGAATAGAAAATTCTATGGTCTGAACATGGCCTATTGGGGGAACATCGGGAACAAAGCCCGTTTCTGCTGAGATTGCCGCTATCCGGAACCGGAGATTTTCCAACTTGGGAAGACCTCTGTCAAAAGTGCTAGAGAAATTGAAGAGGCAAGGGCTCTTAAAACCCTTGGAAGCCAAACCATTACCCAATCCCCTACCATCACATTATAACCTAAGCCTTTACTGTCACTTTCACCAACAAAAGGGCCATGACACTGACAACTGTGCCCGACTCCGCCATGAAATCCAAGACCTGATAGACTCCAAGAAAATACCTGACCCAGAAACAGAACAGCCTGACACACAAAAAAACCCCTTATCCAACTACCGTGCCGTACCACCACCAGCCTATATGATCAATTCTGGCCTCCCAGAAGACCTTGTCCTGAAATCCTTTCACCCTCAAGCCTTTTGCCTGGGAATCTGGGATAGTACTAGTGAAGATGAGTTTGAGCAGGGGAAAAAACTTTTGGCTTGATTTCTCTAGCAGTGTGATGAGGAAGAAGTAAGGGGAATGACGCGCAGTGGTCGTTTCTACAATGATATGGCGGAAAAGGGTAAGAAGTTTTGACAGATGGTAGAGAAGTGGTTGAGACTGCAGAAAATACTGAGGGGGATATATGCTGAGGCAATTGAGGAAGACTAGAGCACAAGTGAGTATCTGGGAACTGTTATGTGCATCTCGGGAGCATAGGCAGGCTATGGTTGAGGCCTTGAGCAAGATTGTGGTACGGAAGATGCCAACCCTGCCATGTTTGTTGGGTCGGTTCAGAAGGAAGCTTTGCAGATATCTTTTTCTGAGGATGAACTCCCGACGAAGGGGAGAAATCATAACAGGCCTCTATTTATCAGGGCCGAGGTGAGGGGCAAGATAACTTCATGTGTAATGGTGGATGACGGTTCGTCCATCAATGTGTGCCCGCTGAAAATTCTGGCGAGATTGGGTATGAAAGCAACAGACTTGGACCCCTCCAGTATGACTATTAAGGCTTATGATGACAGTAAAAGGGGAGTTGAGGGTACCTTTGTGGCTATGGTCAAGGTATGACCGATTGAAGATGAGGTTGAGTTCACAGTACTGGACATCCCGGCTACTTTCGCCTTATTTTTGGGAAGGCCTTCGTTTCACAAACTTGGGGGCGTGCCTTCCACTTTGCATCAGATGATCAAGTTCCCGTATAAGGGAGAAGTTGTTACCATCCAGGCTGAGTTAGATAATGCCGTGGCTGCCTTGGAGATACAACCTTTCACGAGGTTTCAGGTGTCAGCTACTTTTGAGGAGTGGGTGGATCCTAGGGTGGCTAGGATTATGGAGAAAATGAAGTTTGAGCCGGGTAAGGTTTAAAGTTGTTCCAGATTTCAGAGGACAGACTACTCGGAAGGGTTTGGGGTACAAGTCTGATGAAGAAAAGCCAAATGTCAAGAAAAAGGGCCTGAAACTGATGGAATGTTTTGCGAAAGCTTCAGGATATCAAGGGGAGCTTGAGCCTGTGGAAGTTAATGGAATTATGGTACCTGGGTTTGAGATCTTCCAAGATATGTTGGGTAAGAAGCTGATAGTTGAAGAAATTATGGAGAAAGAAGAAGAGAATTAGGAGGAAGAACTGATGAAGTTGGAGAGCCTAACTCTGGGAGAGGACGAAAAGCCTGAGGAAGATCTGATTGCAGAGGAAGAAGTGAAGAAGTGTCTATAGATGATGAAGACATTTACCTTCCTGATTTGTTTGAATATACTTCCGCATTATCCAATAATAAAGACATCTCTTTTGCTTACTTGCCTGAGTCATTTCCATTTACACTACACGAATCAAGCATATTTGACATCAGTTCAGCCAGAACTATTGCATTTAACTTGGGTACACTTGAGAACCCCAAGGAAATTCTGATTGCAAGTGAAGTAACCTCCGAAGAGAGGGAGAAACTAGAAGAAGTGTTGGTCAGATATGCCAAAGTATTTGCTTGGTCCTATGAGGACATGCCTGGGGTAAACAGAAATATTGCCCAGAACACAATACCAACTTATCCGAATATGAGACCAGTAAAACAGAAACTCCGACGGATGAGACCAGAATGGGCTGAGAAAGTCAGAGAAGAAGTTAAGAAACAGATAGATGTGGGGTTCTTGGAAGTAGTAAAATATCCTGAGTGGTTGGCTAATATAGTATCGGTGTCGAAGAAAGATGGGAAGGTCAGAATGTGTGTAGACTACAGATATCTCAACAAGGCTTGTCCGAAGGATGATTTTCCTCTGCCGCATATAGATGTTTTGGTTGATAGTGCGGCTTTATCCGCTATGTATTCATTTGCAGATGGGTTTTCAGGTTACAATCAGGTTCTCATGGCTGAGGAAGATAAACACAAGACAGTATTTGTTACCGAGTGGGGTACTTATTGTTACAAGGTAATGCCGTTTGGGCTTAAGAATGCGGGAGCTACTTATTAGCGGATGGCCACTACACTTTTCCATGACTTGATGCACAAAGAGATTGAGGTGTATGTAGATGACATGATGGTGAAATCAGAGACAAGGGTTGGGCATATTGAAGCACTGGAAAGGTTTCTTCAGAGAGTTGACAGATACAATCTGCGGCTAAACCCTAAGAAATGTGTGTTTGGGGTGACATCGGGGAAATTGCTTGGTCATACAGTGGGAATGGGCGGAATAGAGGTAGACTCCGAAAAGATCAAGGCAATCACAGAAATGCCTACACCGAAGACAGAAAAAGAAGTCAGAGCATTCTTGGGGAAGATTCAGTACATCAGTCGGTTCATTGCCAAGTTGACATCGGTATGTGAGCCTATCTTCAAACTGTTGAGAAAAGATCAGCCAGTGAGATGGAATGAACAGTGTCAGACCGCATTCGACAGAATCAAAGAGTACTTGGTGAAGCCACATGTATTGAAGCCTCCGAGACCGGGCAGACCTTTGATATTGTATTTGGCTATAGAATCAGAAGCACTGGGGGCAATGATGGTACAGGCAGATGAAACAGGGGTAGAACATGCCGTTTACTAACTGAGTAAGAAGATGCTCCCGTATGAGGCTCGATATCAGGAAGTTGAGAAGAATCTGTCTGCAGTGGTATGGGCTTCCAGAAAGTTGCGGCATTATTTTCCAGTCTTACAAGATCCAGGTAGTGGCAAAGGAAAATCCTCTGAAATATCTTCATTTGTGCCTTCACTAGTGGGAAAATTGGGCAGATGGTTAGTATTGCTGACAGAGTTTGACATTGAGTATCTCACCTCCAAAGTGATCAAAGGGCGAGCAGTAGCAGAGTTTCTAGCATTACAACCTGTTGAGGGGGATCAGTATAAGTTTGAATTTCCAGATGAAGAGATCAAAGCAATAACAGTTCAGAGATGGAAGATGTACTTTGACGGAGCAGTGAATTACAAGGGAGCCGGAATCGGGATCGTGATAGTAACCCCGAGGGAGAGACTTTTCCCTTTGGCCAAGAGATTGACATTCAGAGTGACTATATACATGGCCGAGTATGAAGCATGTGCTTTTGGTTTGACAGCATTGATAGCCTTGAGGGCCGAGAGTGTGGAAATCTACGGGGATTCTATGTTGGTAGTCCAGCAGATGCGCGAGGAGAATGGGAATTGAAAGAAGAACGGTTGAAGCCTTACCTCTTTCACCTCAGCAAGTTGGCACAGGTTATCCCCGAGTGTAAGTTTCAGCACTTACCGAGAGAAGAGAATCAGATGGCAGATGCATTGGTTACACTTGCAGCGACTTGGGAAAATCCACAAAAGTTAGCGATGAGACCGTTGATACTGACAACAGCAAGCAAACCTGTTTATGAGATAGAAAGAATTCTGGAAGTTGAGGTCGACGACGGTAAACCTTGGTATTATGACATTCAGAGGTATCTGGAACATGGTGAACTCCCGGAAGGGGCAGGCAGAAAAGACAGAATAGCCATTCAGAAATTAGGTTCCCAGTTTGTGACTTTGAAAGGGGAACTGTACATGAGGCAAGCAAATGGTATTCAATTGAAGTGTTTGAGAAAGGAAGAAGCTCAGCATGTAATGGAAGAAATACACGCCGGGGTATGTGGTCCGCACATGAACGGGTTGAATCTGTCCCGCAAGATAGTGAGACAAGGTTTTTATTGCTCAACCATGGAAACAGATTGCGCGAAGATGGTGAAGCACTGTCATGGCTGTCAAGCACATGGTAATTTGAATCACTTACCGCACACAGAATTGCACGGGTTGTCAGAGCCGTGGCCTTTCTCAGCATGGGGGATTGATATGATTGGGGAAATTCGACCGAATGCATCAAATGGGCATCGCTTCATAGTAGTGGCAGTAGATTACTTCGAAGTGGGTGGAAGCCGAATCATTCCGTAATATTACATCAAAGCAGATGGCAAAGTTTATAGCTCGGAACCTCATTTGTCGGTATGGTATGCCGCATCATGTATTGACAGACAACGGGGTCCAGTTTCAAGGAGAGACGAAGGCAATGTTACAGAGGTATGGGATAGGCCACCACAAGTCATCACCGTACAAGCCGCAGGCAAATGGGGCAGTTGAGGTAGCCAACAAGATTATAAAGACAATTTTAGCCAAGATGACAGAAAATTACAGAGATTGGGCCGAGAAATTACCGTATGCTTTGTGGGGGTACAGAACATCAGTAAGAACAGCAACATGGGCCACACCTTACTCTTTGGTCTATGGAATGGAAGCAGTATTGCCGGTAGAAGTGGAAATACAGTCTATGAGGGTATTAACAGAGGCAGAATTACCGGAACAGGATTGGGCCGCACAGAGGTTTGATCAGTTAGCACTATTGGATGAGAAGAGAACGAAGTCTTTGTATCACATACAGTTGTATCAGAAGAGACTAGCCCGGACATTCAACAAGAAAGTGCGTCCTACCAAGATCAGAAAGGGTGATTTGGTACTTAAGCAGTCGAGGCCGTCGACGACAGATCCGAGAGGAAATTCAGACCTAACTAGGAAGGACCTTACATAGTGCAGAATGTAATGAGAAATGGGGCAGTGAGGTTATCAGACTTGGAAGGAAACGAGTTCACCGAGCCGATCAACGTAGACAGATTGAAGCAATACTTTGCCTGAGGGGGAGAAGACCGAGCAGTTACCACGGGAATTAGCAGAAGACCTAACCCAACGGAATAAGAAAATCATTCATGCATACACGTAACATTGCATTCTCTTCGTGTTTGTTTCTGTTTTGTGTTCGCAGGTTCGAAGAAAGGAGAAAGCGGTAGAAATGAGCCAAGCAGCGTCAACGCAATTTCAGTTTTTGGGATGAGTCCCAAGGGGCGAGGCCCATATCAGCTTGGGGGCGAGGCCCATATCATGTCGACTCCGGGTATGGAGACACATCATCAGTTCGAGGGCCAGGTCCCTATGGTCAGCGGTATTGGGTTGAGGTGCCCAGGGTCGAGGTGCCCCCGTTGTCGGTTGTAGTTCCGGGTCGAGGTGTCCAGGGTCGAGGTACCCACTACATCATCAGTTCGAGGGCGAGGTCCCTATGGTCAGCAGTGTTGGGTCAAGGTGCCCAGGGTCGAGGTGCCCCCGTTGTCGGTTGTAGTTCTGGGTCGAGGTGCCCAGGGTCGAGGTACCCACTACATCATCAGTTCGAGGGCGAGGTCCCTATGGTCAGCGGTGTTGGGTCGAGGTGCCCAGGGTCGAGGTGCCCCCGTTGTCGGTTGTAGTTCCGGGTCGAGGTGCCCAGGGTCGAGGTACCCACTACATCATCAGTTCGAGGGTGAGGTCCCTATTGTCAGCGGTATTGGGTCGAGGTGCCCAGGGTCGAGGTGCCCCCGTTGTCGGTTGTAGTTATTGGGATGCGTCCCAGGATCGAGGTCCGCTGCAGCACCAACTCAGCTCGAGGCAGCAGCCGAGCTAGGTAAGTGAAAATGCATTGCATAACTTTGATAGGATTGTTCAAAATCACACACTGCACAAGTCCCATCAAAGTGGGGCCGACTGTAGGCATTGCATTTTTGCATGTGAAACCCGATGATGAGTCTCAGTTGGAGGCACTACCTTTTTTAGCTAAGGATATTGCGGGAAACGGAGGTCGGAAGGGGAAATTCAGAATAAGTACGTCATCAAGTTCATTTCACAAGTTCACTGTCTTCGTTAGTGCTGCGTTCGTTACTTCGTTCGAACGTCAGGAAGATTACGGACGTTCGTGTAGCGTTCGAATAGGCGTTCGAACGGCGTCGGTGTTTCTGGTTTTGCTGCTAGCCTCGCACCTCAGCCCAATTAGCCCCCCAAAGCCCATAAAACACATCCCAATTAATAAAACACATTTAAAACACATGGGAAATTAAATTAAATATTAAACAAAATAATCACCTACCAAGATAATAAAAATACTTACACAAATTAAAGAAATTGCATGCCTAATAAAGATAAATCAAATATATCATATACCAAACTTAACAAATATCATGCCTAATTAAAATCAATCATAACAAATTAAAGATATTGACTTCCTAATCTAAACAAATTTTGTCCCCCATCAAATCCCTTGCTTTCCTTGTCTAACACCAAATCATATCTCTCTTTAATGCCAAAATCCCTTCCTTGTGAGACAAGGTGAAACCCTAGCCCTTCTCTATATAAACAACCCCTAACTAAGACATGCATCCTCTAGCTCATACAGAGAACTCACACAAAAATCACAACACAAAGAGCCTTAGCCACTCACGGTAATAGCAACAAGAAGAACATAAACAATTCCCTTCATCTCCTCCACAGCATAACCGAAAACAGCACCCCCCTAAACCTCTACCCATCATTGAAAATCTCCCTCATACAGCAGCCCTCCATCACCGAAAATATACCTCCAAACAGCAGCCCAAACACACCCCAAACAGCCCTTGAAACACGCCTGGACAGCAGCCCCAACCACTCCCAAAACAGTCCCTAAAATCCCTTAAAACAGTAACATAAACTGCACTGATAACCCTTGAAATAACCACACAAAACTACACTAAAAAATCACGAAAAAAACACTCGAAACAGTTCGTTGAAACATTAAGACAGTGACCTGAACAGTGAGCAGAAAATACAGAAGAAACAGCAGCAAAACGGAGACCAGACGGCGAGTAAAATAGCAAAACAGTGAGCTAAGACGCTGAACCAGTGAACCGGAAGGATAAGGAGTTTTTACCCCTTCCGATCTCCGCGAAACGCAAGTCCGAAGACGACTTAAAAGGTTAGACCTGAGGGTACTTTCCACACCCATCTTTATTTGATTTTTGTTATTTATTTTGACTGTATTTTAATTATTTGTTGAATCTTGTGTGTGTATGATGCGTGTTGTGGGTATTGGATGAATGAAAGAGTGTCGTCTCTTGTGGTATATAGGATGGAAACCCAGACGTAAATTCCGTAGCCGAATCCGAATGGACGGTAGTGCGGTCTGTACTTGGGATACAACTCCACGTACCGCTTGAGTAAACGGAACCTTCTTTTGTTTCATGTTGCTTTGATTTATTTATTTATTTTTCGTCACTTGAATTCTGCATTTGCTTATTTATGTATGATTCAATCGAGCGCATGGGCTTAGTAAGTGGAATGAAAGATCCCCTATGGGGAGGGGTTAAAGCCCTTTACCACGATGCTTCGCCGCGCCGGTTGATGTGTGTTCGGTTGGATGTAAGATACGTTTGATCGGACCTACTGAGCTTGACATTGTTGTCTTTATTCTTTGTGTTGCATGCATCAGGTCTGGTTCCGTTCGAACGCGTTCTCGAACGCTACACGAACGCGAACCTTCTGTTTACCATTCGAACACATTCTAGAACGCTACGCGAACGCACACGCACTTCCTTAGTCTCATCATGCATCAGATCTGGTTCCGTTCGAACGCGTTCTCGAACTCTACGCGAACGCACACACACTTTCTTAATCTTATCATGCATCAGGTCTGGTTCCGTTCGAATGCGTTCTCGAATGCTATAGGAACGCGAACCTTCTGTTTACCGTTCGAACGCGTTTACAAACGCTACGCGAACTCGCACCCACTGAACTGAGTCATTTTCATCAGATTTCACACATAGTTTTCCTAGTAGCTATCCCCACATGTATGAATACAATGTGTTTAATGTATTACAATTCATATGCCTATGTCATGATAACATTTGAGTATTATTTCTTGTGGTATATCGGATGGAAACCCAGACATAAATTTCGTAGCCGATTCGAATGGACGGTAGTACGGTCTGTACTTGGGATATAATTCCACGTACCACTGGAGAAGGTGCTCACATGTGTGCTCGTGTGGTTAGTATGTGTGCTTGTGTTTTCTTGAATATAATATGCCAGTGAAGTTGTATGTTTGTCGCTCATTTGATGTACTTTCAAGCATGCAATCTTAGATGTGAAATATATGTAAACTTAGGTGTAATTTTTATTTTGTACATGTGAATTTAGAAGCATGATGCTATTGGAAATAAGTGCTACTTAAGCCTGATTAAATTATTACATAAATCCTTGCATTACAAGTGGCATAAGTAAGGGACCATTCCGAACCCAACGGTTTGAGGTCTTCCATTGCGAGGGGTGAGTGCGGCCTTAAATCTCATTTTCCCGGTTCATACCGGGTGGCGACTCCATTATTCTCCGGTTTAGCCCCCCGTGGCTACTCCGTACTCCCGACCGGGCCGCGAGCCCGGGACATCATGCGTCGTCCAGTTTCTGTGTCCCACAGTAATGACATAGTTGTCATATATTGGGGTATTGGATACTCATGCAAGTGTAATAGGAGGTTCTGTTTACCGATGGTATGGAAACAGCTTCGCTCTGGAGAGACCCATCGGAATCTCATTGGTAGTATGACTATGTGTCTATGGGAATCCAAATCAGGGTAGATGTATTTGGTCTTAACCTGAGACTTGCATCGCTAATACTTGCGACAATCAGTATACTTTGGTTTTGGTCGTCCGGGGCTTGAACAGGTTCTGTGTACGCCTCTTCTGGGTATACCGAGAATCGTAGTGTATTGAGTGTGATGTCAAGATGAAAATATCACTTCAGTCATATGGAGACGATGATCACGTAGGATACAGAACAAATACTCTTAAGTACCGTAGTCATCGAGATAATATGACTAGGTCATGATTATCCGATTATATAAACTAGTTACCAGAGATCCGATATATGCTTCGTACAAGGCAGTCAAAATTCCAGCCCTAGGCCTAGCATGTGACATCCGATACTGGATCGTAATACGCAATACTACGTATACTACGTCTGACAAAGATTATATATTCATTTAAAGAATATTTCTGGAGAATTGGGTAGGCACTGTGCTTTGCCAGAAGCCAACCATGTCTTGTAAATTGGTAAGAACGTGGTACTGGGTACGCACATATTCGGATAGTCCGATGACCGTATTTACTGCCAACATATCCAGGGATCTCTTGGGTCGCTTCCCGAAGATTCATTGATGACATTTGACTCGAATAAGATTAATCTGGGATTAATTATGAGAGAGAAAATTAATCTGGGATTAATTACGGCAATGAATTAATCTGGGATTAATTACCAAAGAGAAATTAATCTGGGATTAATTGCGTCAAGAATTAATATGGGATTAATTCGACTAGAAGAGAGAACGCGATTAATTTGGAATTAATCGGTAAAGTAAATTTAATAGTTAAATTGGATTTTACTATTTAATTTATGTAATTGGGCTAAAATAATATATTAGATATATTAATCGAAATTGGATTTCAAAGCGGAATTAAAATTGGATTTTAATTCAAGGGAACAAATTAATTTGGAATTAATTCGTAAGCGACTTTCGTAATAATTATGCGAGGCATAATTATTTAATTAAATTAGATTTAATTATGTCGCAACGGTAAATTCGTTTAGTTCGGAATTAAACGAACCCGGGCCCAAGTGAAGTTGCGTGTTAGATTGCCCGACTTAAATTTTGAATTTAAAGTGGAGCCCACCAACTTACATCAAATGTCTACACAAATGATGGAAGTTGTTATTTGGTTTAGAAAAGATTAGATTGCTTTTCATACACTCAAACCAAGTCTAACACTCAACCTTGATATAAAAGAGTAAGTCAACTTTTGAAGTGTGACTAACTATTCATCATCTCCATTTTTCTCTCAAATTGCCGAACACAATGGACCTTGGAGGGGAAATTTTTTCTTTCATTTTGTTCATAGCTAGCACTTCAAGAAGTTAAATAAGGTGATAAGGAAACTCACCCGAGAGTTTGGAACTCGATTTCAAACTCCGAGCTACTACATCCAAAGGATTTTTTGAAAGCCTACAACCGATTAATGTGATTTTCCGCAACTCCCTTTGATTAATTCACACACAAATCACTCTTAGACGATCTTGACATGTTTTAGGAACACTAACACACATATACATATACATATACATATACATATACATATACATATACATATACATATACATTTACATATACATATACATGTGTGTGTCTATATATATGAAAGAGCCAAAACAGTTTTCCCGTCGTTCCCGTGACTACAGTCGAACCATGTGGAAAAAGCCACAGAGGATCTACTCCGATTTTTATGATTTTTAAAAAATTTTTCCTTTTTAACAATTAAAAGTAACATTTAAATAAGGAAGAATACAACATATATATCTTTCAGAAGCTTTATTCGGATAGCGACCCGCTCCGGTTACCTCCAGGTATATCCACACACCGAATCGAATGACAAAAATTCTAGCTACATTTTTTTTTTGGCTTTGGGAGAATATTCAAGCTTCGAGAAAATAATTTTCACAATATTATTTGAAACCATTTTAAAATCAACCAAATCCACAACAACAACAACAAAAAACCATTTTTTATTTTATTTTTTACCTTTTGTTTTGGCGTGAGAAAGAGGAAAAAAAAAACCATTCACCATTTTCCTCTTTTTGCCGAGAGAAAGATGAAAATCAAAAACCAAAAAAACAAAACAAAAACTCAACAAGCTCAATTTTCCTCCTATATATATTTGTTTTCAGTTGGCTGAATAGCCTCTATTTTAATAAATGACGTGTGAAGCCTCCAACAAAAACAATTTGTGTTAGCTAAAAAATGGTCAAAAAGTAAAGTAGAAAAACACTTGGATAAATGTTTTCATTTTATCCAATAAGTATTAATAAAAATAATAATGAATAATTTTATTATTTTAATAATAATAATTAATAATTAATTCATTATTAATTATTATCACAAGTGACAAAAAATAAATTAACTTTATCAGTCTCTCAATTTTTCGCAAATCATATTTACGGTATTTCTAAAAACACCGAAATATTTTTCAAATAAACGCTAGCGCGTCAACACTGAGAAATATTTTTCACTTTATTGAGAAAATAATTAAATTATCTTTCGATCTTTTATCGAAATAATTTAATTAATTCGTCAACCATTCAGTTAATATGTGTGACCCCCTGAGTTCTCAATGAGATGGACATGAGTCAATATGAACACATTCGTATCGTTTCGGTACAACTCTTTATAACCGAAGTTCTCAATGATCATGAGTGACCTCTAGCAAGATATCATGACTTCCAGATATGAAGAATATTTGATCTACGTGTATGACATTCTCACCTAGGATCTCAAGCTCAATTATCTAAGCCAACAGATTCCATCTTGATCATCATTTGTCCTTAAACATTAAGAGCACATTGTCAACAAACTTCTTTCACCAGGCGTGGTTAGCCTGATGCTATATACACAAGTGAACAATGCGTCTCAATGCTGATGATAACAGTGATATCTCAGGTCAAAGGACTGGTGGTACACTAATACGGCTTTGCGACTAATCATTGACTACAGATAATCGCTCATGTGATTCATCACGTTTGGTCATGTTCAGTAATACGTTCCTCAAACGCATTACCCATGTTCATGTTCTTGTGATGTGAGACACGTCACCCAACTATCAAGATCAAATATTGATCTTATCGCAGTATAAAAAATAAGCCAGTCATGTAATGTGATCATCCCTGGTGACATCACCTCAACCGAGAACATATTCACATCTATAAATTTTTGCTGATAGTGTATTGACATGAAATACATCACAGAATCTCATTTTGCATCGATTATAAGATAGCAACTGAATGAATAGATGCAAAATATGATAGGATTGTCATTATATTAATCGTAGACTAATTTGCTACTAATTAGACAATTATATTAACATAAGGATAATAACCCTGAACCGTACGACACGATTGGTTCTAGGGCGTATCCCCAACAATATATATGTATATGACATGCCCTTTAGCATTTACAATATCTCTAACATAGCTACCATCTTGTATCTTTAACAGGCCCTTTAAATATATTATGCAAGTTAAAGAATATCAAAAGAATGATTTACTTTCTATTCCACACATTATGATCTTGCAACAAGAAGTCTTTAATCAAAATAGCTACGAAATATTTCATATTAACTTGTTTTCAATCTGTTAAATATGTAAGTGTTTGATAAAAAATAATTATGATATAATGTTGCGATATATGTCATAGAGTTTTGATAAGTACAAAATATATCAATATTTACCGTCCCTTTGAACTAATATTTTGTATGGTTTCTCGGGTTTTATGAACGTTTTAAGGTGTTTTTGTTTTTTTTGCAGATAAATAAAGTTGTGGGACTCAATGGAATCAACTTGGGACTAAAACGACGAAAATGGACAAAAGGCAAAATGGAAAATTCACATGTCGCGACGCACACATTTCTCTGTGTCGCGACGCGCCTCAATTATTCAGCTGCCGAAATGCATCATCACCGCGTCATCATGACATCACCCAATAATTTAGCCTGCCGACACGCGTCATCTGTTGGAGTTTTATAAGGAATTATGGGTTGGCGCAGTGGAGCGCGGAATCCGATTTCAAAATTTTTTCTTGAAACAATTAAATAAACTTATTTATTTAATTAACCAATACTTAAATTATGAAATTTTAACCCAAGAAATCATATTACATGTTTATTTACAGCTTTCAGTATTTAATTTTATTTACTTTTCGCAATAGTACTTTTTTTCTTTACTTTTCAGTCTTTATTTTCTTATTTCAGTATGAGGAGGTAACTCCCCTTTGCTGGGGTGAAAGGTTAAGCTTTTATTACTAATATTTAGATTAATCTCCTTTAATTATAATATATAAACTATTTAAAACCTGACTTAATGGGATACCGCATTTATGGTCGATTGGACTTAATTATAAATTTGATTTTATCCTGACTAAACATGGATACCGTCTGTATGGTCGATTGGAATTAATTATAAATTTGACTTAATCAGGATACCGCCTATATGGTCGGTTGGTAATATCACACAAAGTTAATATATTACAATAAGGGAGATATCTAAAATAGAAGTAATAAAAGTGGATCCTTTAACCCCCAATATTTTCTTTACTGTTTTATTTACCTTCTAAATTTCCAACATTTACTTTATGTCATTTACTTTATTTAAGCTTTTACTAGCCTTAGATATGTGTCGTAACTAAACCCGTTATCTGGGGTTGTGATGAATTCCAATATCACCGGTTTATAATGGGTTATTTTATAGTTTGGGTAATATAAAGGTTTATTTTTTAAGTCTTAAGCTTAATGCTTCTTGTAAACTGGCCATTAATAAGATTGATGTGGTAAACTTAAAATAAACTTGACAAAGGAATTTTAGGTTTCAGCCTTAGACTTAATAGCCCACGATCTTCCTTGAGGATAGATAACCCTTTAATAGATTTCCTTACAGGGTAGACGTATACCTGTCGGGCGGGGGTAGCCACAATTGGAACTTAATCTTAATGAATTTAGGTAACTTGGTTGACATAGACATATGATTAATTGGGTTACACTGGGTATTTGCATCGAACCATCGACAAAGGCTTTTGCATAATTTCGTGTTCCAGGTTAGTAAACCAATATATTACTAAAACATGAGATAACCACTTCATCTTTCAAAGATATTGGAAGGATTCACAACCCTGGATAGTTTAATAATATTGAATTTTTCTTTAATTTACTTTCGCGCTATTTTATTTACTTGTTTTAGTTTAAAGTCACCATCCAATCAAACAACCAATCTATTAGATACTCGTAAAAATTTGGCTTTATAAATTAATGGCTTATGTATTAAATTCTCGTGGGATCGATACATTTTATACTACTTGAACGATACGTGCGCTTGCGTTATACACGTGTGATTACGCCGATCAAGTTTTTGGCACCGTTGCCGGGGACTTATTTATCTTTCACTATTAGTTTTTAGGTTAGATACATTTACTTGTGTCTAATTTATTTATTATTTATGTTTTCTTGTGTTTCAGGTTCTCAGACACTACATGAGAATAACTCGAAGCTTTGAAATCCGTCCACTTGACCCATAAATTAAAAGAACCATCAAACAATTGAGAAGGGAAAGGCAAGAAGGCCAAGAAGCACTGATCAACATGGAACCTGAACCTTTGGAAGTTGCACCACCAATTCCCATTCAAGACAAAACTATTCCGGTGGTTGACGGCTTCATTTCCTGTATTGTACTTCCTCCATTACCAGAAAATGCGTGTGACATCAAAACATGCATTCAGATGATACAGCAGTCAGTTCAGTTTGGGGGGAATGCAATTGAAGATCCTAATGCCCACATCAGTAACTTCCTGGAAGTTTGAGGCACTTTCAATTACAACCGAGTAGCTGAAGAAGCAATGAGACTGCGTGTTTTTCCATATTCCTTGAAAGACAGAGCTAAGGCTTGGCTACATTCACTACCAGCAGGTTCCATCACAACTTGGAACACTCTAGCCACCAAATTCCTTGCAAAGTATTTTCCACCAGCCAGAACTGCAAAGCTGAGGAATGACATCACATCCTTTGTGCAACTTGACTCAGAATCCCCCTGTGAAGCTTGGGAAAGGTACAAAGATTTATTCAGAAAATTTCATCATCATGAGATTGCAAAATGGCTACAAGTCCAAACCTTCTATAATGGATTTTCTGGAATAATGAGAACCACAATTGATGCTGCGGCTGTAGGAGCTTTAATGGCAAAAAGAGAAGATCAAGCCTGAGATTTAATTGAAGAAATAGCCAACAACAATTCATTGTGGCCAGCAGAAAGGAGCATGATCCAAAGAATTGCAGGAATTTATGAAGTTGGAGCCAACACAGCAATGAATGCCAAGCTGGATCTGATTTGCAAAAATCTGGAAACTCTTAACATAAAGGTTAATGCTGGATCCACAAGTTCACCATATGGAGGAGCACCAGAATCAGAAGCAAACCAACATGAATAAACGGTGAATTATGTCAACAATTTCAACAGATAGGGAAACAATCCATATTCCAACACCTACAACCCATGGTGGAGGAATCATCCCAATTTCGCATGGAGCAATAATTCAGGGCAAAAGAACAATCCACCACCCAGATTCCAACAACAAAACAAAGGCCAAGAGTATGAAAAAGAACCAGATATAAAAGAATGGATTGCAAAGATGTTTAAAAAGTAACAAGCAATATACTATGCTATGTTTCAAAGCCAATCAGCTTCTATAAAGGCACTGGAAAATTAAATTGGACAATTGGCCAATGCTCAAAGTTACTGACTACTAGGTAACCTTTCTAGCAACACAGAACCAAATCCAAGGAACATGGGGAATGAGCAATGTCATGCCATCACTTTGAAAAGCGGTACTGAGATCAATAAAAATGTTGGAGTCAAGGCAACTATTGAGGAATTTCCAAAAGAAAGCAGCAAAGTAGATCAACAGATGGAGGAAAAAGAGGCAAAAGCAAATGATCGAGAGAGATTCACTCCACCTCCACCATTTCCACAGCGTCTCCAGAAAAATAAACTAGACAAACAATTTGCTCGATTCCTGTAGATCTTCAAAAAGCTACATATCAACATTTCATTTCTAGAAGCGTTGGAACAAATTCCCAACTATGTCAAATTCATGAAAGATATTTTGGCACGAAAATGGAGATTGGGAGATTACGAGACAATAGCATTGACAGAAGAATGCAGCGCTATCATTCAGAGGAAGCTTCCCTCAAAGTTAAAAGATCCTGGTAGTTTTAACATTCCTTGCACCATAGGAGAACATAACTTCAGTAAGGCTTTATGTGATTTAGGTGATGCCTTTTTCCATTTACAGGAAACTGCAAATTGGAGAAGCAATGCCCACCTCAGTCTTTCTGCAACTTGTTGATAGATCGCTCATATTTTCGAGAGGTGTAGTTGAAGATGTGCTGGTCAAAGTCGATAAACTCATTCTCCCAGTAGACTTTATTATCCTTGATATGGAGCAAGACGAAGATGTGCCCATCATCCTCGGGAGACCATTCTTGGCTACTGGTCGAACCATTATTGATGTACACAAATGTGAATTAACCATGATGGTGCAAGACCAAGAAGTAAAATTCAATGTTTTCAAAGGCATGGAGTTCCCGAAATAATGAAAAGAAGGAAGAATGTTTCATACTTGATGTGATAGATAGTACCATCCAGAACTCTGACGAAATGCAAAGCTCAACTGAAAAACTTAAAGCATGTCATCTACCTGTGAAGCTTAAAGATAAAGTGTTCTGCGCACTGAATAAGTTAAATCTTGAACTACAAGCAACTGAAGAGAAAAGACTCCACCAACTCAACGAATTGGAGGAATTCCACATACAACCTTTCGAGAATGCCAAACTGTACAAAGAAAAGGCTAAGAAAAGATATGATGAGAAGTTAGTGCGCATACAACTGGAACCAGGGCAGCGGGTATTGTTCACCAAATCAAGGTTGAAATTTTTCCCTGGAAGGTTAAAATCATGGTGGTCAGGTCCATTCTTAATCACTCAAGTTTTACCAGATAGAACCGTTGAGTTACATAATCCAAATTCTAATGAAACATTCAAGGTTAAAAGTAAGCGTGTCAAGCACTACTGGGGAGAATCATTGGAGCGACAAAAAGAAAGTTACACACTTTCAGATCCAGCCTAACGTTCGGGCAGTCATGTCTAGCTGACGACGTTAAACTTAGCGTTAGCTGGGAGGAAACCCATGCAATTTGTGTATATATTCAGATTTGGTGTGTTTTATTTTTGTGTGTTTAATTTTTTCAGGTAAAGTCAATTCAGGATGGAAGACGTTCTCGCAAATCTTCACAAGCAATTTCCTTCTCTCCCTCAAAACTCTCTGATGAAAGTCTACAAAGCTCGCTTGGAACGAATGAGACTGCTGATGATCAAAAGTATTCCTAATGACATTCGTTGGATTATTGAAGCACGAGTTTGATTTGCATGTGAGTCATCTGACTCTTTTGTTTCGTATTTGCCTGGTTTAGGAAGAAGCACCTATGCTAAAAAGAGAAGAGCTAAAAAAATGGGTGTTTGCTATAAATTTGAACGCATGACATGCATTACTCGTTGTTCTTTAGGAATGGTGTCTGATAACTGTGAAGATAAAATTAAATTCATTAGGGATGGCTTGAGTAATGAGTCTTTGGATGACATATCTAAGACTCTTGAGACGCATTCCAGTGGATATGGGCATCATGCAATTCACATGTTACATGCACAATTCCAAAAAGAAAGACAACAACTTAGTCTTGGGAATCTGACACTAAAAGACACTATTTGCCAATTTATAAGAAAATTGGATAGGAAGCTTGTCCCTGACGCATAGACGTCATTCAAGCCGTTACTTCCTGTAAATATTATTTTCTTTTTGTCTTTAACTAATAATTATGATTTGTTTTGTTATTTTCTTTTATTTTCTCCGACAGAATCCAGACTTTTTGACTTTCACGATATATTTTACTGTTTAACTAATAATTGTCATCTGGCAAGTACTAGTGCTATTATTACTCACCCTTTTTCAGGTGTTATAAATTCAACTCATCATTGCACTCTTGAAGGCATCCAGGTTTGAGAAATAAAAAAAAATGGAAGCCACTTCAAGAAGATAATTTGTAAATATCTGTGTGTTTTGCGGTACTAGTGTTGGTTCTAAACCAGAGTTCGTTGAGGCAGCACAGGAATTGGGTAGAGTCATAGCTAAAAGGAATATACACTTAATATATGGCGGTGGAAATCTTAGACTAATGGGAATCGTTTCAAGGGCTGTATAGGAATGAGGTAGTCAAGTTCTGGGAATCATCCCAAAACCTTTGGCGGAGGCGAATCTTATAGGACCATCAAATAGAGAGGAACTAATCATGCCAGGTATGTTTGAACGACTGGTGGAAATGATTAACCGTACTGATGCTTTTATTGCTTTGCTAGGTGGCTTGGGCATGATGGAGGAAATTTTTACAGTGCTATCTTGGGCGAACTTGAACATACACCAGAAACCGATTGGACTATTTAATGCTGATGGATTTTATGATTTTCTTTGTGTGTTTCTTGATGATGCCCGGAGAAATGGGTTCATGTCAAAACCTGTAAAAGATCTCCTCTTCACTGCCAGAACTGCCCAAGATTTAATTGACCAAATCTTAGCCTTTGAACCACAAATTGACCCTATCCTTTCCAAGATAATCTGGTCCGATAATGATCGTTGTAAAAAACGTAGGATAAATTTGGATCTTAACCTTTAATTTTCATTTTAGATGTAGAATTTCAGCTAACTAGATACGGTTTTCTAAACTCTTCTCTTACTTTTTAAGACATTGGGACAATATCTTATTTAGGTTTATTGATTTTTAGATTTAGGTTTAGGGGAGGGGAATAGTTGACTAGTATCTTATTTTTATTGTGTTGTTTTTATTTGATTTTTAGTCAAAAATTTTCAAAAAATTCAAAAAAAATTTAATTAAAAAATTTATAAAAAAATAATTTTTTTTATTTATGTTTTTGTGTTTTTAACATGACTAATCTAGTGAAATTGGTGTGAGATAGCTGTGTAAGGAATTTCCACTCCTGAGACGTATCTCGACCTATTTCGTAACAAGTTAATTTTTGTTTATTTCCTTTTGAATTATTTAATTTGTGAATTCTCCATAAAACTGACTAAAATGGATCTTCATATGCTCAGTTGACAGGTATTATCAACATACATGGTAACATACGGACATGAGTTGTAATTAAAAAGTTTGTAATATTCAGTGCTCTAGTTTAATTGGAGGAACCATCTAAAAAAGCGATGGAATAATTTTTTTTTTTTAAAAAAAACATATGAGATCCGAGTAATTAAGTCTGTAGGGGTGTCTTAACACCTAGTGCCCTAAAGCCAACTGGTTTGGGAGTCACTGGCCCAAAGCTCGCTACGTGGATCAAAGATGATATAAAAATAAAAAGAGACATGAAATCTGAGTAATTAAGTCCGTAGGGGTGTCTTAACACCTAGTGCCCTAAAGCCAACTGGTTTGGGAGTCACTGGCCCAAAGCTCGCCATATGGATTGAAGATGTTGCTTTATTTATTTTACGCAAAAAAAAAAATCAGAAAAATATTCCATTGCTAAAAAAGGTGTGAATTCTGATATAACTTTAGGACAAAAATATTACTCTCTTTTCAACTACACTTATGAATATTGTGGGCACAATGATTTGATTAATACTTTGTTGGTTGTGTATATGAAGAATGGTAAAAATAATTGGAGAATTTACTTATTTGGTAATTTAGAAAGAAAGAAAACAACTACTAACTTAGATAAGGAGTTTCACCAGTTTAGTCACTAACTTGTTTATTCTATTTTCTCTTTTCACTTGTCCTTTTGCTTTTGTGGGCATTAGATTGAAGTTTGTGGGTATCGTTGTTGTAAGCCCTCACGAGACTACAACTCGTCCACTAGGAGCACCTAGGGGTTTAAAGACTTGTTGCATACGCTAAATATAACTGTGATCCCTAAGAAAGTGGCCTAGTTTAATTTTTATTTTTTAAAGACGTTTATGTTATTTTATTTTGTTGTTTTGCTCGAGGACTAGCAAAATGTTAGGTTTGGGGGTGTGATGAGTGGTAAATAGATCAATATTTCCCACTCCTTTGACTTAATATTTTGTATAGTTTCTTGAGTTTTGTGAATATTTTGATGTGTTTTGTGGTATTTTGTAGATAAATAAAATAACAGGACTCTCTGGAGGTAATTCGGGGCCAAAATAGTGAAAAACGGACAAAAAGGGCAAAAATGTAAATTCCCTGCTAAAATGCACCGTGCTAAAATGAGCCATTTACTAACATGCGCCGGAGACTGCTAACATGCACCGGACATGTATCACAATCAGAGAAGTTTTGCTATCATGCGTCTTTGCTAACATGCGCCTGCCACGTGTCAACATCACAGCAAATATGCTAACATGCGCCGGACACGTGTCACCATCACATGCTGCTGACACTCATCATTGAAACACGTCATTCCTTGCGTCATACTGATGTCAGCATCGCGATGCACACACCCTTACGTGTCGCGACGCCAAGCCAATATTTGAGCTAATAATTCTGCTGACGCCACATGTCACCATCTCCGCGAAGCCCGTGCCACGCGTCCAACATCACGGCGCGTCGCTACGCCGAGGCACAAAATTTCCCTATAAATTGAGGCCGAATTTCATTTGTAAAATCATACTTTCTTCTAAGGAATTCCTTAAGAATACTAAGAAGATTTTATCTTGCTTGTTTATTTATAGCTTTCAGTATTTAATTTTATTTACTTTTTGCAATAGTACTTTCTTTTCTTTACTTTTCAGTCTTTTTTTTCTTATTTCAGCATAAGGAGGTAACTCTCCTCTACTGGGGGTGAAAGGTTAAGCTTTTATTACTAATATTTAGATTAATCTCCCTTAATTATAATATATAAACTATTTAAAACCTGACTTAATGGGTTACCGTCTTCATGGTCGATTGGACTTAATTATAAATTTGATTTTATCCTGACTAAACATGGATACCGCCTGTATAATCGGTTGGAATTAATTATAAATTTGACTTAATTAGGATATCGCCTATATGGTCAGTTGGTAAAATCACGCAAAGTTAATATATTATAATAAGGGAGATATCTAAAATAGAAGTAATAAAAGTAGATCCTTTAACCCCAACATTTTCTTTACTGTTTTATTTACCTTTTTAATTTCCAGCATTTACTTTATTTAAGCTTTTACTAACCTTAGATATGTGTCGTAACTAAACCCGTTATCTGGGGTTGTGATGAATTCCAATATCACCGGTTTATAATGAGTTATTTTATAGTTTGGGTAATATAAATGTTTATTTATTAAGTCTTAAGCTTAATGCTTCTTGTAAACTGGCAATTAGTAAGATTGATGTGGTAAACTTAAAATAAACTTGACAAAGAAATTTTATGTTTCAGCCTTAGACTTAATAGCCTACGATCTTCCTTGAGGATAGATAACCCTTTAATAGATTTCCTTACAGGATAGACATATACCTGTCGGGCGGGGGTAGCCACAATTGGAAATTAATCTTAATGAATTCATGTAACTTGGTTGACATAGACATATGATTAATTGGGTTACACTGGGTATTTACATATGACCATCGACAGAGGCTTTTGCATAATTTCGTGTTCCAGGTTAGTAAACTAATATATTACACAAACATGAGATAACCACTTCATCTTTCAAAGATATTGGAAGGATTCACAACCCTGGATAGTTTAATAATATTGAATTTTCCTTTAAATTACTTTCGCGCTATTTTATTTACTTGTTTTAGTTTAAAGTCACCATCCATCCAATCAAACAACCAATCTATTAGATACTCGCAAACATTTGACTTCATAAATTAATAGCTTAGGTACTAAGTCCTCGTGGATCGATACATTTTATACTACTTGAACGATACGTGCGCTTGCGTTATACGCGTGTGATTACGCCGATCAGATAGATTTTCCGGGCAGTTGCGTTTCCAGTGCCCGACTTTCTGGCAGTGGTGGCACTTGTCTTCAGAAGCTCTCTTGGGCATCGCCGTCTTACCCTGCGGAGGAATATTGAAACCCTTATTTTTCTTTCCTTTTGTCTTCTTCCCCTTCGCCTTGGATTGGGAAGAAGCGGAAAGTGAAGTGGGTTTCGGAAGGCGAGTCGGAACTTCCTTCCTTAATCTTCCTCTGCTGTGAGAAACATCCTATGCAACTCACGGTAAGAACAGTGAATCCCATTCATGTTGAAGTACATGACGAACTGGCGATATGAAACCGAGAGTGAACCGAGAATGACACTATGACCAAGAGTTTCATTGAGAGGTAAATCATGTCGCTTCAACTGCTCGATAAAATCGATCAAGTGAAGCACATACGGGGTCAGAGCCTGCCCCTCATCAAGTTTAGAATGGAACAGTTCCATCGAAACTCTATGAACCACGACATGTTCCTGGTTCATGAACGATTCACGAAGTTTTGGCATCATGTTATATGCATCATGCATCTCAAAATAAGTCTTCTTAAGCTCAGAAGAAAGAGAACTCAAGATGAATGATTTAACCCTTAAATCATCATCCTTCCATCGCTGGAAAGTCTCATGTTCTTCAGGAGATGCATATGCTGATATAGCAAGCGGTAATGGACCTTCCAAAATGTACCCCAACTTTTCGGAATTGAGGACAATCCTCAAATCCATATCCCAATTGGCAAAATTCTCAGCGCGTTTTAGATTATTCATATCTAGCATTCGAGCAAAAGGATTGGTTGGAGGTGCCGCCATCACAAATCTATCAAATAGACAACGAATCAACGGTAAGCAGATAATCAGATAAAAAGATAATAACAGTTTCAAAATATATCATAAAACATTAACTAGATCATGGATTTTTAATCTAAAAATGCCTCTCTCACTATTTCATGCAATACTGTAATCCTCAAACAGAATACAAAACATGCGATAATCAAATCATAACATAATAGTGAAAGGTGGACCCTATTAATATATTTCAGCTCACAGCTTTGGCATGTTCTTGCCTACGTATATTTATTTGGTAGACAACTCATTCTCAATCACTCAATAGTGACTCCTAGGTTTTTGGTCCTGGTCGTTTCTCGATGTGACAGCTTTGGCACGTTCACAAAGAGGCGTACCAAGGTTAAACTTGTCAATGATGAATTCAAGATACTTACGAAACCCTGACAGCTTTGGCACGTTCAGGATTCCGCTTTCGCTTGAATTCACCTAATATCAAATATATCCGGTACAAATAAATTTCTACAGGCCATATCCTCACAGCTTTGGCACGATCTCAGATATAGTCGTAGAAAATTTATCGATAAGCGGTATTGACAAGACGAACCAATTAATATGCATCAAATACATATTAAATTAGAAACCTTATTTTAAAAAAAAAAAAGAATTTTCCGAAAAGATGTTTATTCTTTATTTAATCAAATTAAATAAATACATGTGTGCATTAAAGTCAAGATTAAAGTCAACATTGAATTTTAAAGGCATAATCATATACTCGCTCTGATACCATTTTTGTTGGAGTTTTATAAGGAATTACGGGTTGGCGCAGCGGAGCGCGGAAAACGAATTTTTCCGATTTCAAAATTTTTTCTTGAATTTATTTATTTAATTAACCAATACTTAAAATATGAAATTTTAACCCAAGAAATCATATTTCTTTTAATTACCAAATTACCCCAAACTTTTATAAATTAATTATTTTGGTGCTTAATTATGTCAATTACATATTTAATTGATTCCAAATCAATCCCAAAATAATTTTTTTCAATTTGCAACTCAAATCCAGAAACTTTCCAGAATTTTCCAGAATTACAGAATCTGCCCATATTTTTAATTAATTGCAATTTGACCCAATTTGTTCAAAACACATCAAGATCAAATCCAATCAATCCCAAATTTGACATACATAAAATATACATAAAATTATAACATATATATGAAAAGCCCCAAAATTTGAATGGGTTAAGAACCCTAATTTCACTAATTACTCAAATTGGATAATTTACATTAAATTGACAAAATTCAACACTTTAATCATCCAATTGCCACACCAATCAAGTCTCACCATCATGAAATTAATCAAGAAAAATTCTAGGTTAATTATGAATGGCTAATTAACTCTAGAATGAAAACTTTAATTTTCTAATTAATTAAATAAGCTTAATTACTCCTAATTAGCTTATTAATTAATCATACATGCTTAACACCTTCAAATAATTTTCCAACACAATAATTCACATAATTAAACATTAGAGAAAATTCTAAACTACACAAGTTGAAGTATAGAATCATAGAAATAATTTCTAAGTTGAAGAATGTTGGAAAAAACTTACAAAACTCCAAGCTTTTTAAGATTTCTTTCCTTTTGTTCTTCACTTTTCTCTCAATTTTAACTTTGTAAATATTTGTGTATGTTGTCCAAGTAATGAAAATGAAAACCAAAATAATTTATATGTCTAATTTCCTCTTTGCCGTGAGTCACCAAAAGGAAAAAAATAAATTATTTCACTTGTTTTATTTTCATTAGTCCAAGTTTCATTTATTAAAGATAACCTTTATCTAAAATAAAGCAAACTTACATGTGTTACCAATAAAGTAATGCCATTTCCAAGCTTTGAAAAATCAAATGATGACTTAAGATATTTGTTATTTAATTAACTTAATTATTTAACATTTAAATAATTAAATAATTAAATACAAATATCCTAATATATGTATTATATTTACATTAAATATTCAAATACATATATATAAATGATATATGTCAAATATAATAATTTGATATTTAATTAATGTGTGTTTAATAAAATCAAGTATTAAATACAAATACACATTAATTCAGAAATGACCGTTAGGTCCCGATTGCATGTATTTTTCGTTTAACCATTAAACGAGTTATAAATAATCAGTATTATTCATAACAGTTGACCTAGTACTCTACGAGTATATGTCATTTGTGAGACTCTCTAGATTCAGGCATATCCGTCACAAAATCAAATTTCGTGTACATAATTCACCCACCCATAAATTATGTTGAACACGGATAAACTCACTGAATCATACAGGTCGAGGTCACTGCATACGTATAATCCATTCGTCACAGGTATCCGGATTAATCCAGTGATATAGATACAAACATCAAATCTCTATAGATATAATCACGTCGACGTTTCTATTAGCAATCCCTCAAATAACACTTAGAAATGATTTCTACATTGTACCACGGCCCCATGGATGTAACAGATTACTAATTCCATATTGAATACCTATGCTCTGTACAGAGAGCTGACGGATCCTATCTTGATACACACATGATATCCTGAGCATCAGTCCACACCCAACGAACAGGTAGAGGTTTGATCTAAATAGATCGGTGACGTGACTGCCAAGTGTGGAGGATAACTCATATATCCACAGTGGTATCTCAAGTCAAAGAATCACTATGCTCACTCAACCCGAGAAGATTCTTATTGACGTTGGTGTACCATCCATTAAGAATCTTCGGTGAGTCATTTAGTGTTTATCCGCTATAAACACCTACACGTCTATACGAGTCTCCAAGACTCATGGTTCACTAAGAAACCATCAGAATCCAAGATTCTAATATACGACATGTACCAGTCTCGACGGGTTTAATTTACTGACCAAGTGGTGTAAACATTGACCGGGAACAATCTAAGAATGACAACGTCATGATACAACTCAATGTCAGTTGCGACGCTTTTGCAACAGTATCATAACTAATCAATCTAGGGTCGGTTACGTATTTACCATATTAAAGAATAAGTTATATAAAAGAAACTGTTCATTTTATTCATAATAAAATATTACATTTGTATTTACAAGGAAATATATAATAAAATTGGCGCTCAAAGCACCAACCTTAACATCATCACCGCTTCATTATGACGTCAGCACAATTATTGTCATGTCGACAGCCACCATCTACTGTAGCTCACGTCGCGAAGCGCAAGCCCTTTGCATCGTGATCCACCGATAAAACGTGTACACGTGTCAATATCTCAGCAAAACACGTACAGGTGTCAACAATCAACGCGCGTCGCGACGTGCAAGCCCGAATTTTACCTATAAATTGAAGCTGATTTCATTTTCCAAATTCATATTTTCCTTAAGGTTCTTAATAAGGATTTGAGGATTGTATCTTATTTGTATATATTAATAGTAATGTATTTTTATTTTTAGTAGTAGTAATAATAGTTGGTTTATTTTATATTTCTTTTATGTTTTGTAGTTAATTTCCGCTGAGGGAAGGGTGAAATTTTTATTATGATAATTTAGATTAATCTCCTTTAAATTATAATATATAAATTATCTTAAAACCTAACATAATAAGATACCGCCTTTATGGTCGGTTGGACTTAATTAAATTAATTTTAACCTGACTTAATTGGATACCGCCTTTATGCTCGGTTGGAATTAATTAAAACATAACTTAATCAGGATACCGCCTATATGGTCGGTTGGCAATATAATGAAAATTTATATATTATAATAAGAGGGATTTCTAGATTTGAAATAGTAAAAGTGGATCCTCTAACCCCATCATTTTATTTTTAATCTAAGGAAGTGATGAAGCACAATATTCACAAGTTTAATAATTGATTTTCTTTATATTATGTGTGATGCTTTGGCTTGTTTATTGAATCTTAAGCTTAATGCTTCTTGTTGCCTGATCACCAATAAGATTGATGTGGTAAACTTAAAATGAACTTGACGAAGGGATTGGCGTGGGTAGCCACAAATGGAACTTGATCTTAATGAATTTAGAGTTTCTTGGTTAACATAGACATATAGTTAATTGGGTTACTTTGGGTGTTTGCATTTGACCATGACAGAGGCTTTTGCATATCTTCGTGTTCCAGGTTAACAAACTAATTTATTACACATGTATAGGAGAATCAATTCATCATTAGAATAATATTGTGTGGAATCACAACCCTAGATGTTTATTTTCTTTATTATTAATTTCCCTTGTTTTATTTTGTATTTCTATTTATTTAACAAATCCACATTCAACCAATCAATCAGCGATCATTCCTTTCTCACCTCAATTAGATACCTGTAAATAAATAGAATCAATAATTAATAACAACAGTAGAAATTAAGTCCTCGTGGGATCGATATTTTTATACTACTTGAGCGATACGTGCGCTTGCGTTATGCGTGTGTTTACCACCGGTCAAGTTTTTGGCACCTTTGTCGGGGACTTATTTTTCTTGCGTTATTAATTTTGAAGCTATCTATTTTATTTTTTTCTAATTTTCTTTACTTTTATTTGTAATTTTTATTTCTTTCTTTTATTTTTCAGGTGGTTGAAAATGGATCCTTATTGGGCGATGGAAGCATTACGAGCTTTAAGAGTTGAAGATATACCCCAAATCAGGGAGCGACAGTCTGGTTTTCTGAGGCTTGTTGTCCAGCCCAACAACTATTAGTGGATGTTAGAGAGAAATAAAACAGCATTTGCTCAACCATTTCAGAGATGTGAGATATGTGATGGTAACCACCCTAGCGATCATTGCACGTACAATTAAAATTCAATGTGGCAAAACTATCAGAGACCTTCATATAATGAACCCGCATATTTCACTGAACCATATTTTCCATCTTATCCACCATCAACCTACGATCTCCGAGAACCAGAACCATCAGAGATAAAATAGTTGATGGACATGCTCAAGAAACAGGAAGCCAAACTTGATGTAATGCTTTTGAGCCAAACAGAAACCTTACAGAGGTAGACAAATCAATTGAGATGATTAATCAACAACCAGAACTACATACGCCACATAACATTTTTAGATGACACTGATGAAGCCTTCGAGTACCAAGAGTTTCATGATGACACCTTAACAAGTGAGGAGGCTGAGGTAGAGGTATCAGTTCAGGAGCCCGAACAAGCAGAATCTCAAATTGATCTTGATCATTCTTCGGTCTCTGAGGAGGAACAAGTAGCAGAGCTATCTGCACCAACCACACCAACAAATAAGGATGAAACTCTACATCCTCAAAATGAAGAACTTGGAGCATGCATTACACAGATGACAGATGAAGAGCTGAATGCGAAAATTTTAAAATACATCTATGAAGAAATGATGGAACAAGATGAAGGACAAAGGGAAGAGCAAATGTCTGACCACATTGAAAATCTCATGACCTTGGGGAAACATCACTGTATTGAGGAGTACACATCGAGGACACCGCCCAGAAGCTTGACAGAATGAAACAACCATTAAAAGTCAAGCATCATACGAGACCTCCTGATTTATTTTCATTTCTTTTGCAGACCGCTGGAGCGACAAAATTTAAGAAGGTGGCACAAGCACTGAATGAGAAAAAATTCTTTTGGTCACCTTATCGTTGGAAGAGACTCTTTAAAAGAAACACTCATGGGATTGTCCTCAATCAGACGTCCAAAACGACGTTGAAGCCTTCTTGACGGATGGTCTTTAAACACGTCTGGCTGGAGACGATAAATTTAGTGCTCGCAGGGAGGCAACCAATGCAAAATTTTTATTTTTACTTAAATTTCAATTTTTGAGTTTTGTGTACACATTTTGTAGAGCTTTTAATTTTGTGTGTTATTTTTGCAGGGAAAAACACAGACAGAGCACTTAAAGCAGAGCAAGCCAAGTAAAAATGGGGAAATCATGGAATAAAGTTTGACAAAATCGCGAAGATAAAAAATCAATACATTAGAGATAGCAGAGTAAGAAATCAACTCTTGAAACACATCTTAGTGGATATGTTTGAAGGATTCACATTTTGCCAAAAAAACAATTACGTTGATGCTCGTAAACCCCCTGTGCCGCGGCGCATTGACCTAACACGTGAACAACCCCCATTTTTAGGGCTGTGAGTCATGACGTAGAATACGCTGCGCGTCGGGACGCGCACGTGATTCCAGATCTAAAAACAGCAGCCGCAACTCATCTTCTTCACATCTCATCTCCATTTTCTTCATTTTCTCTCACCTTCCTCCACAAATCCGTCCTTCAACTTGCCAAAATCCCTCAACCAAACTCATTAAAACCCACGAAATCACTTCCCAAACAAAACTAAACCCTCATTTATGTGTGTAAAGCTCAGATTTGGAACTCAAGCTTCCTTCATTTGTGCATAAGCTGCTCGGATTTGGGGAAGAAAAACTCGCCAAATCACTTCCCTAACTCACTCATCCTCCATTGCACGTGTATCATCTCGAATTTGGGAAGTAATTTCGTGAAATCTCAAGTTCCATTTTCTTTCTATCTCATTTTTCTTTAATTTTTTTTTGTTATTTGTGAAAAATTTGGAGTTGTGGTTGTTGTGAAAATTTTGTGTTAAAATTTTGGAGTTGTGAGCGTGTGTTTGTGGCAGTTGCTATTGATAAATTCATAATTTTGGGGGCGAAGGTGATTTTTGAATTGTTGAAGTGTTAGAAATTTTAGGTTGAAAAATTTGAAAATCTTGAAAATTAGGGGACATTCTGCCAAAATTTTTAAAAATTAAAATGGCCCCTAAGAGAACGCGAACCTCAGCGGCATCCGGATCGAGTTACGATGCACTAAAATTTATGTCGGAAACTACTGACCGTCGATATGAAAAAGGGATGGGATAAAAAGTCCCGATTATGGAGAGGGGTTTTGATATTAACCCCGAGTAGTTTCCCCAGATATATAGAATTATCTCCACCCGTCATTGGCATAAGCTTTGCCAACAGCCTACCCCAGCCTGTATACCTGTAGTCCGTGAGTTCTATGTCAATTCTTACGTGCATTAGGCGTATCAGGTGTTAGTTAGAGGTCAACATGTGACGTTTGATTGATCCACAATTAATAGGTATTATGGGTTGCTCGATATGGAAGTAGACAAATATACGGCAGCCATGGAGCATCTAGATATGACTCATCTAACATAAACACTTTGCATCCCCAATGCTGTATGGGATGTGAGTAGCAGCGGGGAATATTTGAATATGAGCTCACGATATCTTAAGCCAGATGTCAGGGTTTGGTTTCATTTCTTGACCCAAACATTGCTGCCAGACACCCATATCACCAATGTAACCAAAGAACGAATGATCATGTTATATTCTCTGTTGGAGGGTCATACCATTGATGTGGGTGGGCTGATATCGACCAATATAGTTTGAGCAACACGCTCTGTACAGACTGGCCTTTTATATTGAAGCCTGATCACCAATCTCTGCATACTGGCTAGAGTGCCCATGGACCCTAGAGAAGAATCAATGTAGCCCACTACTGCATTAACTACTCGGATTATCCAATAACTCCGAGCAGAGAGGCCTACACATGCCGGTTCTTCCTTTACACCTACAACACCACAACAACAACCTCAACCCATTCAGCGACCATCGCAATCCCACTCCATGTCACAATATGTAGATCGGTTGGAATCTTGCGTCGATTACATTGCTCAACTACTTCAATGAATGGCACACCATCAGGGATTGAGTGATGATCAGATTCCAGCCTATCCAGGGGACATCAGCGAGGACGATGATGGGGCTGAGGAATGAAGAAACCATGATAACATTGTTCCCTTGCCTTTCTTTTATTTTGTAATGCATTGGGGACAATGCTATGTTTAGGTTTGAGGGTAAGGTTGTTTATTTTTTTCTATTTTTTCCTACATATTTTTCTTCCCTGCATGTCGTGTTTTTTGTGTGTCTTGCATGTTTTAATTTTTTCGTAAAAAAGCTAAAAAAAAAAATTTAGAGTCTAATGATGAGATTGTTTGTCTTAGTACAAAGTTCTTGGAAAAGATAAATGCTAATTTCATTATCATCTTAATTTTGAGCATAATATCTAGGTTAGACTCATATGCACTAAAAAATAGTTATGTAGTAGTTAGATAATAAGGAATTGACAAAGTGACTAGTTGAAATAATCGGTGGTTGATGATGACCGTTTGCCTGAATATCTGCTTCTGTCTACATTTATTTATGATATTGAGTTATATATATATATAAAGAGAATAAAAACCGACCAAGTTCGTACTTAGTAACTGGGCGTCTTGCCTAGTGATCGGTGATAAACACACACGTATCGCAAGCGCACGTATCGCTCAAGTAGTATAAAAATATCGATTCCACGATGACTTAATTTGTACCGTTGTTATTAATTATTGATACATAATTATTTACAGGTATCTAATTAAAGGAAGAAGGGAATGATTGCTTGATTGGTTGGTTGAATGTGGATTTGCTAAATAAATATATAAATAAATGCACAAAAGAAAATACTAAAAAAAATAAACAAAAAACACAAATATCTAGGGTTGTGATTCCACACAATATTATTCTAATGATGAATTGATTGTTTTATATATGTGTAATAAATAAGTTTGCTAACCTGGAACACGAAGATATGAAAAAACCTCTTCCGATGGTCAGATGCAAACACCCAAAATAACCTAATTAATCATATGTCTATGTTAACCAAGTTACATGAATTCATTAAGTTCAAGTTCCAATAGTGGCTACCCTCGCCTGACAGGTATATGTCTATCTTGGAAGGAAATCTACCTAAGGGTCACCATGCCCCAAGGTGAGATCGTGAGCTATTGAATCTAAGGTTGAAACCTAAAATCCATTTTCCAAGTTCATTTTAAGTTTACCACATCAATCTTATTGGTGATCAGGCAACAAGAAGCATTAAGCTTAAGATACAATGAACAAACTAAAGCATTAAACATAATATAATTAAATCAATTATTAAGCATGTAAATATTGTGCTTCATCACTTCCTTAGAATAAAAATAAAATGTTGGGGTTAGGGGAACCACCTTTAATATTTCAAATGTAGAAATCTCACTTTATTATAATATAGAAATTGTCAGTGCCACCCAATTAAGTCAAACCAGCCATAAATGCGGTGTTATTATTTATCCATAAACCAGCCACATAGGCAGTAATCATCTGTCACCTAAAGACCAACCATATAGGCGGTGTCACATTATGTCAAATAAATAAAATTAGCCATTAAAGCGGTATCAACTTTAATTCATATTATTAAATTACAATTTCCATATTATAAATTAAGTGAGATTAATCTACCTTATCATATTAAAGGTTTCACCCTCCCCCCAACGGAAATTAACTACTAAACATAAAAGAAAGTAAAAAAAAAAACTTTTATTACTAAAAATAAAAATAAAAATACATTACAAAACTACTAAATAAAACACATAAGATACAATCCTTAATTTCTTATTAAGAAACCAAGGAAAGTATAAAATTTACAAATGAAATGGCTTGGTATTTATAGGCAAAATTTTGCCTCCACCAATTTCTCCACAAATTTCTCCACCAAACATGGCGCAAAACATGGCACCAAATCCTCCGCCAAACATGCAAGCATGTTTGGTGGAAGTTTGACAATTGTAAATTGTCATTTCCTTTTTTTTTTTTTTTAATTTTGAAAATGACTTTAGTAATTACTCATAACAGCATTACGGATCTTTCATCAATTTCGGTCATGCAAACGTCAGAATTCGAAAATCTTATGAACTTCAAAGTTATAGATATTTGATTCTTCTTTAATCTGGAACTTGAATCACTTCCATCCAATATCAGAGTAAAAAGGTATGGCCAAAAGACGAAAATTACGCAAAGTTGAAATTTCCAAAATTGTACTTCGTTAGAACGCCATTTCAAGCTTCCAACCTCCAAAATTCAAATATCAAGTCCAGTTTTTACCCTTATTTGTTCCACATTTCGTCGTGAATGATTCTATTGATCCCAATTTTATTTTCTCTGTAAAATAAATAAAAATACATCAAAACATTCATAAAACCCGAGAAACTATACAAAATATTAGGTCAAAAGGGCGGTAAATAGTGATATATTTTCCGCTCTTCACACCCCAAACCTAACATTTTGCTAGTCCTCGAGCAAAACAATAAAATATAATAAAATAAACAACTTTAAAAATAAAATTAAAATAAGCCACTTTCGTAGGGATCACGATTGCATTTAGCGTATGCAACAAGCCTTTAAACCCCTAGATGTCCCTAATGGACGAGTTGTAGTCTCGTGAGGGCTTACAGTTACGATACCCATAAACGTCAATGAAATGCACACAAAAGCAAAAAGAATGTCTAAAGAAACAAAATGAAAATTAAATTAAATAATAGCTATATATACAATGTCCTCAGAGAATGTCTAGCAACAAAGTTAAAGGAACCTTCAAAATGAAAACTACAACTAAAATCTTTTCATTTGAACAAAGTATCTAAATCAGAGTCTGAGTGTGTGTGTGAATAGCCCTGCAAAAAGCTTCGATTCTAAGTTATTAACTAGGTGAGTTTGTCTAAATTCTCAGTAGTTAATGGGTCAAACCAACCTGACTATCTAAAATTGTTCTGTCTACTACAATCTGCGCAAAGTGAGGTATGTGATTTTTTTTAGGTAACATCTTTAATCCATATAGCGAGCTTTAGGCCAGTGACTCCCAAACCAGTTGGTTTTAGGGCACTAGGTGTTAAGACACCCATACGGACTTAATTACTCGGATCTCAGATGTCTTTTTATATATATATATATATATTACATCTTTAATCTATGTAGCGAGCTTTAGGCCAGTGACTCCCAAACCAGTTGGCTTTAGGGCACTAGGTGTTAAGACACCCCTACAGACTTAATTACTCGAATCTCAGATATTATTTATTAATATACACTGTTTTTTTATCATCATTCCTCACATCAAAAATAGTTGCAGACAGAAACATATATTCAGACAAATGGTCATTCATCAACCACCGATTATTTTAACCAGTCACTTTGTTAATTTCTTTTTATCTAACTACTACAAAATTATTTCTTAAGTGCATATGAGTCTGACCTAGATATTAGGTTCAAAGTATAGGATAAAATTGAAATAAGCATTTATCTTTTCCTAGAACTTTTTACTAAGACAAACAAGAAAAAGCGGCGAAGACGAGCAACTCCTCGGGAATGAGGACGAGCAAGCCAGGAATGGCACTCCGGGAATGGAGAATAACCTCGGGAATGAGGACAAACAACTCATTGGGAATGAAGACGAGCAAGTCGGGAATGACACTCAGGGAATGGAGAACAACCTCAGGAATGAGGACGAGCAACTCATCGGGAATGAGGACGAGCAAGTCGGGAATGCCACTCCGGGAATGGAGAACAACCTCGGGAATGAGGACGAGCAACTCCTCAGGAATGAGGAAGAGAAAGCCAGGAATGGCACTCCGGGAATGGAGAACAACCTCGGGAATGAGGACCAACAACTCCTCAGGAATGAGGACGAGCGAGCTGAGAATGACACTCCGGGAATGAAAAAAAATCTCGGGAATGAAGACAAGCAACTCTTCGGGAATACGGACGAGTAAGGGCGAAGTGCCTCACCACCATTATCAACAGTTTTGGGAATGAATCCCAGGGTCGAGGCCCACATTATCGACAATTCAGGAATGAATCCTAGGGGGCGAGGCCCACATTATCAACAGTTTTGGGAATAAATCTCAGGGTCAAGGCCCACATTATCGACAATTTTGGGAATAAATCCTAAGGTCGAGGCCCACGTCATCAATTTGAGAATGAATCCCATAGGTTGAAGCACCTCATCATCATGGAAAAAGCTCCATAATAGATCGAAAAGTCACGTAGATGGACCAAAACACCATCACCCATTCAATTCAGGAATGCATCCCAAATGTCGAAGCGCCTCAGAGATTGAAGCATCTCACACTCAGCACGGTTTGGGAATGAAGCCCAGAGGTCGAAGCACCTCTCCGTCAGTTCGGGAATGAAGTCCAGAGATCGAAGCATCTCACACCCAGCATGGTTCGGGAATGAAGCCTAGAGGTCGAAGCACCTCACCATCAACTTAGCACGGTTCGAGAATGAAGCCCAGAGGTCAAAGCACCTCACCGTCAGTTTGGGAATAAATCCCAGAGATCGAAGCATCTCACACCCAGCACGGTTCGGGAATGAAGCCCAGAGGTCGAAGCACCTCACCATTAGTTTGGGAATAAATCCTATAGATCGAAACATCTCGCAGGGATGAACCTCATGGGTCGAAGCACATCGCCATCAAATCAACTCAGTTCGGGAATAAATCCTAGAGATCGAAGCATCTCGCATGGATGAATCCCAAGGGTCAAAGAACCTCACCATCAAATCAACTCAGTTCGGGAATCAATCCTATAAATCAAAGTATCTCACAGGGATGAACCCCAGGGGTCGAAGCACCTCATCATCAAATCAACTCAGTTTGGGAATGAATCCTAGAGATCGAAGAATCTCACAGGGATGAATCCCAAAGGTCAAAGCACATTGCCATCAAACCAACTCAGTTCGGGAATAAATCCTAGAGATCGAAGCATCTCGCAGGGATGAATCCCAAGGGTCGAAGCACCTCGCCATTAAATCAAATCAGTTCGGGAATAAATCCTGGAGATCGAAGCAACTCGCAGGGATGAATTGTAAGTGTTCCTAGAACATGCCAAGATCGTCTAAGAGTGATTTGTGTGTGAATAAATCAAAGAAAGTTGCGGAAATACTCACTTTGATCGGATGAAGTTCAAGACTTTTTCCATGGATGTTGAAGCTTCCAAGCCTTCTTTAAGTGTTTCCAACATTTGGGTGAGTTTCCCTATCACCTTGATTCACTCTTTTAAGTGCTAGCTTGAACAAAATTTGAAAGAAAATTTTCCCCTCCAAGGTTCAAAGTTTCGGCCATAGTAGAGAAAAGAGAGAGAATAGTTTTTTTTTTTTTTTTTGTGTTTTTGTTTTCTAAAAACAATTACCAATTATGCCTTGTAAAAAATTGGTATATCTTTTCCAAAAGTAAAAAATAAAGTCAAAGTGTGTTGGAGGGAAAATGGCAATTAATGCCTCCAACCACTTCCATCACTCAAGTTGACACTTGATAGACATGTGATGTAAGTTGGTGGGGACCCACTTTAATTCAAAATTCAAGTGGCTTGCTCCACACAAAATTAAATCCGTCGCGACATAATTAAATCCAATTCAATTAAATAATAGTGCCTCGCAAAATTATTACGAAAGTCGCTCATGAATTAATTCTAAATTAATTCATTCGCTTGAATTAAAATCCAATTTTAATTCCGCGTTGAAATCAAATTTCAATTAATATATCCTATATATTATTTTAGCCCAATTAAATAAATTAAATAGAAAAATCCAATTTATTTATTAAATTTATTTTGCCAATTAATTCCAAATTAATCGCGTTCTCTCTTCTCGACGAATTTAATCCTAGATAAATTCTCGTCGCAATTAATCCCAGATTAATTCTTTCTCTTTCAATTAATCCCAAATTAATTTATTGTTGTAATTAATCCCAGATTAATTTTCTCTTTCATAATTAATCCCAGATTAATTTTCTGTTCGAGTCAAATCTCAACGGTGAATCTTCGGGAAGCGACCCAAGAGATCCATGGATATGTTGGTAGTAAATACGGTCATCAGACTATCCGAATACGTGCGTACCCGGTACCACGTTCTTACCGATTTACAAGACATGGTTGGCTTCTAGCAAAACATCATGCCTACCCAATTCTCCATAAATATTCTTTAAAGGAATATGTAATCTTTGTCAGACGTAGTATATGTAGTATTGCGTATTACGATCCAGTATCAGAATGTCATATGCTTGGCCTGGGGCTGGAATTGTGTCTGCCTCGTACGAAGCATATATCGGATCACATGTAACTAGTCTCTTTAATCGGATAATCATGACCTTGTCATATTATCCCGATAGCTACAGCATACAAGAGTACCGGTTCCGTATCCTGCGTGACCATCATCTACATATGACTGAAGTGATACTTCCATCTTGACATCACATCCAATACACTACGATTCTCAGTATACCCAGAAGAGGTGTACACAGAACCTGTTAAAGCCCCGGACGACAAAAACCAAAGTATATTGATTGTTGCAAGTATTAGCGATGCAAGTCTCAGATTAAGACCAAATACACCTACCCTGATTCGTACTCTCATAGACACATAGTCATACTACCAATGAGATTCAGAGGGGTCTATCCAGAGCAAAGCTGTTTCCGTACCATCGGTAAACAGAACCTCCCATTACACTTACATGAGTATCTAATACCCAAATATATGAGAACTGTGCCGTTATGCTTCCATAACAAATACAAGTGTAATACTAGCCTATTCCGCATTATCGATGTCCAGTCTCAATAATACTACGACTAGGGATATTTAATGATTACACCTTTATGGATTAATATTGTCTCATATCTTATTAATCTGGTACTAATCATATGGACTTTTATCATTTATATATCCAGGTAATCCAATTACAAATGATAAAAGAGAAATTTCATTTGTCACATAGTTAATTTGTACAACAACAACATGTTCTGTACAAATAGTGATGCTATGTGTCATAATTGTCCAATAATCTCCCACTTGGCCTATAGCCAATCACTCAAGTGTCCTACATCTGAACTATGTACGGGTCGCTAGAGATGGCAAAAATACCCGGACCCGGCCCGGGTCCGCATGGACCCGGACGACCCGGGTCCGGGTAGACCCGGGTCCGGAATCAAAAAATCCGGACCGGGTCTTTAATATTAAGACCCGGGTGATCCCGGGTCCGGACCCGGGATCGCCGGTCCGGACCCGGGTAGACCCGGGTCTGGAAAAATTAAAAAAAAATAAATTAGATTTTAATAAAAAATATAAATATATATGGGCATATATATATAAAAATAATAGAATTTAATAAAAAATTAAAAGAATTGAAATAAAACTAATAAAATACAAATATGAATATAAAATAATACAATAAAAATTTTAAAAAAGTTAAAAAAAATTAAAAAAAAAAAAGAATCCGGGTAAACGGGTCCGGACCGGGTCTACCCGGATCCGGACCGGGTCTACCCGGATCGGACCGGGTAGACTCGGGTCCGGAACCGGACCCGGGGAAGTGAATTCTCTTCCGGATCCGGACCCGGGTCCGGATCCGGAAATTGCCATCCCTACGGGTCGCTCAAACTTCTACTGAGAAATAACTTTCGTCAACAGATTTACAATGTTATCATCTGATGCGTTTTATTTGATCATCACATCGCGACGATGTATGATCTGACGAATCAGATGAAATAGTCGAAGTATATACTTGGATCATTGATGAGACCACGATTTCTTAGCCTGCGATGTAGCCCAGCTCAGCTGCTAACAGAACTACTCCTAATCCAATTATGATTATATAGATCCAAAAATGCTTATTTTGCTGCCTCAGCTGCAACAATCTTCTGCTTTTGTTATTTATTTGGCAACAGTATCTTGCTTGGAAGATTTCCAGCTCACTGTTCCATTATTCAAACTAAATATGTACCCTTATTGCGACTTAAGTCGTCTTTGTCGGTTTGGAAACTTACATCGGTGATCCTAGTCACTTCAAGTTCTCCTCATCCATAGCTTAAGAAAACATCCTTAGTTCGTCCAAGATACTCAAGGATGTTCTTTAGATCAATCCAGTGACCATCACCTGGATTGGCCTTATAGCGTCTACATATGCTCAAAGCATATGAGACATTAGGTCACATACATTTCAAAAACGTACAAACTCTGTGAGGGTTGTCAGCAGCTTTCTAGATCTATCCCAGTAGATCTTTATTCCTAGAATAAAGCCTACTTCTCACAGGTATTCCATGGAGAATTTTAATGAAAGCCAAGCTTTCACGGATTACATTATGGGAATGTTATTGCTAAAAAGCAATACATCATCATCTTATAGAACATTCATTGTCAGTGCACTCCCACTAACCTTCTTATATACACAAGAATCATATTCGTTTTGAATTAAATCATATACCATTATGATCTCATCAAAATGTTAGTTCCAAGAACGCAATGCTTATTTCAATCCATAAATAGATCGATTTAACTTGCAAACCTTGTTTGCATGTTTCGGCACGATAAAACCATAAGGATGTTGTAAACATCCTCCAAAAGGTTTCCGTTAATGAAAGCAGTTTTGATATCCATTTGACATATTTCGTAAACGAAATATACAGCAATAGCAAGCATTATCCAAATGGATTTAATCATGGCATTAGATAAAAGGTTTCATCGTAGTCGACACTATGTCATTGACGATACCCTTTCTGTACAAGCCTAGCTGTATATAGTTGTATGTTGTCATCCATGTATGTCTTCCTTGAAGACTCATATAGTATCAATAGGCACAATGCCTTCTGGTACATCAACCAGTATCCAAACTTAGTTGGTATACATGGAATCCATTTCGGACTTCATGGCACTTTGCCATAAAAGGAGTCGATACCTTGTATAACTTCATCATACGTAGTTGGTTCGTCTTCCTCAAAAAGATTGATATCTACATGAGGTGAGATCAGAAACCCATACCTCCCAGGTTGTTTTTTGACTCTCTCCGACCTACGCGGTTCTTGTGTATTCAAATATTATTGGTACAGTTTCATCCCTGATGAACTGTTGGTGTTCCTTGAGGATTCGGTGCCTGGAACAGTATTACTCCGATTTTCATCGAGTTTTATTTTCCTCCCACTTACCACTGCATATTGGAATTCCTCTTAGGAAAACCGCATGGAGAGCAACAATCACATTGTTCTCTTGTGAGTTATATAAGTACTATACTTTGGTTTCCCTATAACAACCTAGAAATAGGCACTTATCCGATTTGGGTTCTAGTTTGGTATCATCCAAACATTTAGCGTATGCCCCGCATTCCCAAATCTTAAGGAATGAGAAACCTGGTTTCTTTCCTATTCATATCCAATATGAAGTCTGTCTAACAGATTTATATGGAACCTTATTCAAAATAAGTATTGCATTGTTTAATGCGTATCCTCAGAAGGAAATTGGTAGCTCAGAGCGACTCATCATTAACCTTACCATGTCTAACAAAGTTCGGTTTCTCTGTTCAGACACACCGTCAAATTGAGGTGTCCCGGGAGGAGTCTACTGTGAGAGAATACCATACTCTTTCAAGTAATCTTGAAACTCATATGTTTAAGTATTTTACACTATGGTCCAACCGTAATGTTTTTAATACTTTTACCGGTCTGTTTTCTTACTTCATGTCGAAACTCTAAAAGTTTCTGACTTGTGTTTCATAAGATACACATAACCGTAACACGATGCCACATCCGTAAAGGTTACAAAGTATTCATATCCACCTCTAGCCTAGCTAGACATGGGCCCACTTACGTCACTATGAACGAGGGCTAACAGATCGGTGGCACTTGCACTTTTACCTAGTAAAAGGTGTTTTAGACACTTTTCCTAATAAACTAGATTCATAGACATCATTTGAATTAAAATCAAATATGTCCTAGTATCCACTATTCGAAAGTGCTGATATATGAGTCTTGTTAATGTGTCCCAGACAACAATGCCAATTTTAAGTCTCAACAGATTTATTCAGTTTGAGCTTTTGTTTGTCATGTTATATGTTTGAGATTCATTTATATTCAAAATATAAATATTGTTATTCACATCTAATGTGTATATCTCAATATCATCTTTATAAACAATACGCTTAGTGTTCTAGAATATAAAGGTATACCTGCAACGAGTTAAACTAGATACAAAGATAATGTTCCTAGTCAAACTAGATACATTATAACAGTCACCTAATTTAAGTACATGCCCAAAGGGCAGTTCCAAAACTTAGGTTCCAAAACAACAACTCATGTCCTATTTTCGACTAATAGGTCGATCTCATCTGAAGCCAGTCTCCTGCTAATCAGCAGATCCCGCACATCAGTACATATATTTATGTACCACATCCAGTATCTAAAATCCAATTTTAAAACCAGCAGTGGACATGTTTATGACAAACATACTTGAAGCCGGAGCCTTGCCCCACCTTCACTTCTTTCATGGCTACCTTGTCCATACGGCAGTCACGCTTCCAGTGACCCCGTTTGCTACAGTTTAGGCAGACATCTTCGGATATGTCATTTGTCTTCCCAGAAGACTGTGACGATTTTGCCTTTCCATTTTCTTCACACCCCCAGAAGCCTTCGGCCAAGCCTTGGCCTTCTGGGATGTCGAAGTAAGATGCGCTTTGCGCTTCTTGCCCTTTTGTAAACTCTGGCTCTGTCTCATTGAGCATAGCCATTAACTCTCCAAGATTTTTCTATTGCAATTAGTACTTCTATGATATAAGGATAGATCTATGAAGATCCTTCAATTTCAATATCATACTATAAGGATCTAATCCTTAGTTCTGATAAAGAAATTAAGGAGTCATTGCGGCAAACATAACGGATTGAGCACTAAAGTTATCATCACCATGAGTCTTCCAAAGCTCATGCTCCACTATTTTCTCAACTCCGGGCTCAGGCCCTAGATGTCACTCTATCAAATAAAGTAACTTCTCGCTCCCAGGACTATCCTAAGGTTCTATTCCCAATCTGAAAATTGGAGCCGTTCAAAGACATTTTCACCTAGGATTATGTTCTAAACGCTAATCTTTCAGTTATCTTGATTCCAATAGTCTAACTATCCAATCAACGATTTCGGGTACAATCAAATATAATGATTATTATAGTCTAACTATATAATCAACTATAATTGATCAGTTATATTCAAATGTATTGATTACTATAATCCAATTATATAACCAACTACAAATGAAGTAGTTTGAATATAGTCCAACTGTTAAATTAAAACAACAATTGAATATTTGTCCAACTAATATATATATATATAATTAATGACAAAAAATGAAATGAGCGCGTATTGGCAAGTATCTAAATGAAATTGCAAATTTAATACTTGTCCCCACTATTTTTCGGCGAGCCTCTAACCCTCTGTGGAGTACTCGGGAAACCTAGTTTCCTAGTGGGCTAGGATCCCGTTAAATAACACACAACCTTGACTTTGGCCAACAAGTTGTATGAAACTTAACTAGGTAGATCTCTAAGATCAACTGGATCTCATCCAATTCCTAGATCCAGTAGCTGGACCTCCAAGTCCGAAACATATATCCAATATATGCCAATATATCCAATATATTTCCTAACCTTTTTCCTCTGAATCAACTAAGCCTTGGCTTTGGCTCAACAAGCTTAATGAAACCAGTTAAGCGTGACCCATTGACATTAGAAAAGCTTCGTAATCGAGTCCGATGAACAAGAAGTGACCTTGACTCTGGCCAACAAATCACAATTTGCCCAAGGCGTACGATATGGAACAAAGCCTTCATGATTCAAACAAATCCGCGATGGACAAAGGTCTTGACTTTGGCCAACAAACCAATGCCAATCTTGGATCTTGAGAGAAAATCACTCAATGGAAGGAAAAACACTTAATATGAAATGAGGGTTTTTGTCGCGATTTGGCAACCAATTTATTATCTTTAATTAGGTCTCATCATACACCCTTAAGCATGCATTCTAAAAGCATAATAAGGTGCGAAATAAATTTAATAATGATATGCGGATGGATATATAATACAATTTGTTCCTAGAACAAATCTCTCCATTTTCCTCTCTCCCGCTAGCACTATTCATACTTCTACCCAATTACATAATACTTCTAAAGAAACCTCATTTACATTGAGGGGAATTGGTGAGAAGAGAAATACAAAGAGAATATAGATAATATGCTGGACACTCAGGTCCAATTTAATAAATTCTAAATTTATTATAATAATTTCCAAAATTGCCATCACCCATCTAATAACCATCTGATATACATTATTCATACATACATCCAAGTATTCACAAAAAGCATGTTATCAATCAATCTAATCCAATTAAATAATCTGTGATTAATGACCATCCAATGTTCAAATAACGATTTGATTTGCGCGAGTCCAACTCGTTTAAGAATAAATACTCAAAGTACGTATTCTTGAATTATATCGAACTACAATTTTAAATCCAATTTAAATTATATTCAATACTAATCCAAATTAATTAATTATACTTTCAATAGTGCCTTTTAGACTTGGATTCCAAATCCAATCTTTATGGGTCTCAAATGCCCAATTAGTATCCAATACTATTCAATTAAAGTCCAATGGGCTTTCAATTAATTCTTTATGCATGGGCTTTGGCAATTATGGGTCAAACCCAAGATGCCAAGGCCCAATTAGGAATCACCCTATGCCAAAAATCAATTTAGGCCCATTAGGCCCAATTAAAATTTTAAAGGCCCAATTATCATATTTGGACTTTATGTAAATGGTTTTAGGCCCAATTGAATCCAACCAATTATCCTAAACCAAACTTGGCCCAACCAAGTCCATTAAGTCCAAATACAACAATTAAATTAATTCATTATTCCAAATTCCAAATTAATTCAATTCAAATGTAATTACCATAATTAATTAATTTATCTAATGCTTCCAAAACACTAATTAATTCAATTAATCATGCTCTACATTTCCAATTCATGTCCAACACAAATTGAAGCAAAACAATTCATTATAACATGCTTATCATCTCACGACATTCATGGAATTTTTATATCTAATTTTGATTTCAATCCAATTAAATCACAAATCACAAATCAATATATTCATGCATTTAAACACATCCAATGGTCTAAAAAACAAAAATCACCATGAGCTTCTAGGTCCATAACTTTCGGCCATGACAAAAAATTTGGGGAAAATTAATCTAATCAATTTTTCTCAAAATTAATCATGCATAACTCTAAGTTATCATAATCCAAGCATAACCAAACATTCAATTTGAAGATATCATGCTCAAATCACAAAATCCCCAAAATAAAGTCTATGAACCCTAGAATTCCAAATCAAACTTAGATCGCTCTGATACCATTGTAAGTGTTCCTAGAACATGCCAAGATCGTCTAAGAGTGATTTGTGTATGAATAAATCAAAGAAAGTTGTGGAAATACTCACTTTGATCGGATGAAGTTCAAGACTTTTTCCATGGATGTTGAAGCTTCCAAGCCTTCTTTAAGTGTTTCCAAAACTTGGGTGAGTTTCCATATCACCTTGATTCACTCCTTTAAGTGCTAGCTTGAACAAAATTTAAAAGAAAATTTTCCCCTCAAAGGTTCAAAGTTTCGGCCATGGTAGAGAAAAGAGAGAATATTTTTTTTTTTTGTGTTTTTGTTTTCTAAAAAAATTACCAATTATGCCTTGCAAAAAATTGGTATATTCTTTCCAAAAGGAAAAAATAAAGTCAAAGTGTGTTGGAGAGAAAATGGCAATTAATGCCTCCAACCACTTCCATCACTCAAGTTGACACTTGATAGACATGTGATATAAGTTGGTGGGACCCACTTTAATTCAAAATTCAAGTGGCTTGCTCCACACACTTCGGGCTCGGGTTCGCTTAATCCGATTAAACAAATTTTCCATCGCGACATAATTAAATCAAATTCAATTAAATAATAGTGCCTCGCAAATTTATTACGAAAGTCGCCCGCGAAAATTAATTCTAAATTAATTCATTCGCTTGAATTAAAATCCAATTTTAATTCCGCGTTGAAATCTAATTTCAATTAATATATCCGATATATTATTTTAGCCCAATTAAATAAATTAAATAGAAAAATTCAATTTAACTATTAAATTTATTTTGCCGATTAATTCCAAATTAATCGCGTTCTCTCTTCTCGACGAATTTAATCCCAGATAAATTCTCATCGCAATTAATCCCAGATTAATTCTTTCTCTTTTAAATAATCCCAGATTATTTTATTGCCGTAATTAATACCAGATTAATTTTCTCTTTCATAATTAATCCCAGATTAATTTTCTGTTCGAGTCAAATCTCAACGGTAAATCTTCGGGAAGCGACCCAAGAGATCCATGGATATGTTGGCAGTAAATACGGTCATCAGACTCTCCAAATACGTGCGTACCCGGTACCACGTTCTTACCAATTTACAAGACATGGTTGGCTTCTAGCAAAACACCGTGCCAACCCAATTCTCCAGAAATATTCTTTAAATGAATATGTAATATTTGTCAGACGTAGTATACGTAGTATTGCTTATTACGATCCAGTATCAGAATGTCACATGTTAGGCCTGAGGCTGGAATTGTGTCTGCCCCGTACGAAGTATATATCGGATCACAGGTAACTAGTCTCTTTAATCGGATAATCATGACTTTTTCATATTATCCCGATAGGTGCAGCATACAAGAGTACCAGTTTCGTATCCTGCGTGATCATCATCTCCATATTACTGAAGTGATACTTCCATCTTGACATCACATCCAATACACTACGATTCTCAGTATACCCAGAAGAGGCGTACACAGAACCTGTTAAAGCCCCAGACGACCAAAACCAAAGTATACTGATTGTCACAAGTATTAGCGATGCAAGTCTTAGGTTAAGACCAAATACACCTACCCTGATTCGTACTCCCATAGACACATAGTCATACTACCAATGGGATTCGGAGGAGTCTATCCAGAGCGAAGGTGTTTCCGTACCATCGGTAAAGAGAACCTCCTATTATACTTTCATGAGTATCCAATACCCAAATATATGAGAACTATGTCGTTATGCTTCCATAACACTCACAAGTGTAATACTAGCCTATTCTGCATTATCGATTTCCAGTCTCGATAATACTACGACTATGGATATTTAATGATTAAACCTTTGTGGATTAATATTGTCTCATATCTTATTAATCTGATACTAATCATATGGACTTTTATCATTTATATATCCAGGTAATCCAATTACAAATGATAAAATAGTAATTTCTTTTGTCACATAGTTAATTTGTAAAACAACAACATGTTCTGTACAAATAGTGATTGTATGAGTCATAATTGTCCAACATGAATCCCAGGGGTCAAAGCACCTAGCCATCAAATCAACTTAGTTCAGGAATAAATCCTAGAGATCGAAGCATCTCGCAGGGATGAACCCCAAGGGTTGAAGCACATTGCCATCAAATCAACTCAGTTCGGGAATAAATCCTAGAGGTCGAAGCATCTCGCAGGGATGAATCCCAGAGGTCGAAGCATCTCGCCATCAAATCAACTCAATTCGAGAATAAAGCCCAGAGATCGAAGCATCTCACACCCATCATAGTTCGAGAATAAATCCCAGGGGTCAAAGCACCTCGCCATCAACTTAGCACAGTTTGGGAATGAATCCCAGAGGTCGAAGTGTCTCAGAGATCGAAGCATCTCACACCCAACACCTCACACTCAAAGCACCTCACAAATGTAGCAGAACAACAGGTAAGTCCGGAAATGGCCGACAAACCAGGTAAGCAAAAATGCATGCATGACTTTGATAGGGTTGTCACTGTCACACACTGCACAAGCGCCATCAAAGTGGGGGCGACTGTAGACATTGTATTTTTACATAAGCCCAATGATGAGCCTTGTATGAAGGCACTACCTGAAAAGTTACGGAAGTTGCGGGAAACGAATGCCGGAAGGAAAGAAAACCTCCAAAATTAGCACCTCACTTGATTCAGACTCACTAGCCCGCCTCGGTTTCACTCAGTCAGTTTCTGTTTCAAAACTTAGCCTCAGCTCAAAACCCCCTGCAACCCATTCAGCACAAAGCCCATGGAACCCACCTTCCACACGCCCATAGGCCCATAAACCTCCCATGCATGCCCAAAGCTTCCCAAATAGACAAAATCTCATGCAATTCACATGCCAAAATCCCCTCAAATCACTTTCCAATTTAACAAGATTTGAAATCTCATCATTTCCAAATAATAAGATTTAAGATATCCTCCTCACCAAATATATGAGATTCCTTCCCAAAATAATATATCCCCCCAAATCAATGTGATTTATTTCCATGATTTGGAGATCCATTGTCATTATAAAAAGGAGCAATCACCAAACTTGAATGAGGCTCTCTTTCTTAACCCTTGGATGGAAACCCTACTCTTTCTTCATTTTTTTTACGTTAACCAAACACACACAAAAACCCTTGAAGCCAATCACCGAAAATAAGAAAAACCAAAACAGAAGAACAACCAACTCAAAGCCACCGAAACCACCATAAACAACCATCACCCATCACCGAAAAACAACAAAAACAGCCAGTAAAATCACCCAAAAAATCACAAAAACAGCCAGCAAAATCACCCAAAAAAATAGCAAAAATAGTAGCCAAAACAACCAAACAACAGAAAAAAAACAACCAAAATAACACCCAAAAATAACCAAAAATAGCAGCCAAAAATAACCAAAATAGCATCCCAAAAAAACAATGAAAACAGCAACCGAAAAATAGCAAACAGTGAAATAGCAAAAATAGCAATCAGAAATAGCAAAACAGCAACCAGAAAATAGCAAAATAGCAAGCAGAAACAACGAAACAGCAAGCAGAAATAGCGAATCAGCGATCCTTCTGGCAACGGCCTAACGCACTTCCAAGAAAGCAACTTAAAAGGTAAGACCTGAGGGCACCGTTACCATATTTCTTTTATATTTCTGGACACGTTCAGCCGGGTATGTGAAGTCCTACATCAAAGACGGCCAAATTTCTGGTCACATTTTTCTTTCCTTGGCGTTCCGTTATTTATCATTTTTTATTTATTTATTCATCGTCATTTTATTACTTCGCATTTAGTTTGTTATTTATATTTTTTTCGATTTATTGTTATTTTATTATTTAACCTTTATTTTATTTGTTCATGTTGGTGATTATCCGCATATGCATTATTATATTATTTCATGCCTATTTTTTATTTACATTGCATCAATGTTTATGTGTGTTATTATCCCTTGCGGTATATCGGATGGAAACCTAGACGTAAATTCCGTAGCCGAATCCGAATGGATAGTAGTGCGATTTGTACTTGGGATACAACTCCACGTGCCACTCAGGAAATATTCATGCATGCGTGATTAACCCTCCTTTTGTTTGTTATTTATCTATTGACGCTTTTCCCGCTTTTGATTGATTTTCGTTATTACATCTCGTACTTCTTAATTTAATATGCTTTTGGAATCGTGTTATTGTGATTATTATTTGCTTGGGTATATTATTACGTTTTTATTCGCTTTTATGTATGAATTGCATTAAGATTTGGCTATACTATTTTGTGAACTCATCCATTATACTGGCATAAGTAAGGGACCATTCTGAATCCAACGGTTTGAGGTCTTCCCTTGCAAGGGGTTAGTGCGGCCTTAAATCTTTTCCCAATTCACACTGGGTAGCGACTCCTTTATTCTCCAGTTTAGTCCCCCGGGCCCTACTTCGTACTCTCTACGGGCTGCGAGCCCAACAGTGTCGTGGTCGCCGAACATCATATGTATAGCGGTAAACCCCGCTTCGCTCCTACATGGAGATCCAACTTAGAGTTGGCAATGGCAAGACATTGGATGTTAAAGCCATATGAAAGGTTGTTCTAGATCTCCCCAATAGATGTGAATTAGATTTACATGACTGTTATTATGTACCCTCACTTATCAGACAGATAATATCACTGTCAATATTAGATAAAAATGATATAAAATAAATATTAAAGATGAAACTTTATGTTTATATGATAAAGATAATTTATTGAAATGTGAATGTTCTTTATCTAATGGTCATTATATTTTGGAAACATATAGAAATGTCTTTAATTTTAAGAAAAATACAAGTAGGAAATATGAATTAAATAATACTAAATTATGACATATGATATTGGGCCACATAGGTGTTAGACGTCTATCCAAATTGGTAAAGGATGGTTTGATTGAAAATTTTACCTTAGATCCTTATCCGATTTATGAGTCATGTATCCAAGTGAAGGTGACAAAGGCCCCATTTCTTGGTGTTGGACACCGTACTGTAGATTTATTGGAGGTACTACACAGCGATGTGTGTGGTATATTAAATCATGCTGCTCATGATGGTTAAACATACTTCGTGACTTTCATGGATGATAAGTCTAGATATGGATATGTCTCTTTGATGAGACATAAGTCAGAAATATTTGACAAGTTCAAATTATTCCGAAAAGAAGTAGAAAAAACCAATAAATTCATCAAATGCCTTCGATCAGATCGAGACGGTGAATACATGAGTGAAGAATTCAAATTTTTTTTAAGGGAGAATGGAATTCTTGCGCAATATAGCCCACTAGGAACACCTCAACACAATGATGTGTCTGAGCGTAGAAATCATACTTTATTGGATATGGTGCGATCCATGATGAGCTATACAAATCTTCCTTAATACCTTTAGGGTTACGCTTTACTTACTGCTGGGCACATACTTAATTGGGTTCCATCGAAATTTGTTTCTGCGACCCCTTATCGAATATGGTTCAGTAGAAATCCAAGTCTTAGGCATTTGAAGATTTTGGGTTGTCCTGCATACGTTAGAGTTGCACAGCGGGATAAACTAGCACCCAAGAAGTATAAATGTAGGTTCATTGGATATCCTGATAATTCCATTAATTCTACGATTCTGAGCAACGAAATGTATTTGTTGTTCGTTTTGTCACTTTTATTGAAAAGAAATTTTAAGAGAAAGTGGGAATTGTAGAAATATTGAATTTGATGAGTTTGATCCCAACATTAAGGAACCTGAGATGGAACTAGAGATTCGATTAGATGAATGATCTACAACACAGGTTCTACATAAGACGAATAGAATTTCAAGGCCTCCTGAAAGATTATTTTTAGCATCTGATGTGAGCCTTGATGTTCTCCTGTTGGAGGAAACAAATTCGACTACCTATAAAGAAGCGATATTAGATATCGATTCAGGAAAATGGCCAGAAGCTATGAAATACGAGATGGATTCTATGCATGACAATCAAGTCTGGGACTTAGTTGAACTTCCTAAATGAGTTAAACCTATTGGTTGTAAATGGGTTTACAAAAGGAAACGAGGGCCCGATGGAAAGGTGAAAACCTTTAAGGCCCGACTGGTAGCGAAAGGTTACACTCAACGTCCTGGGATTGACTATGAAAAAACTTTTTCACTAGTAACCATGCTAAAATCCATTAGGATTCTTTTAGCCATTGCTGTTTATCACGACTATGAGATATGATAGATGGATGTCAAAACTACTTTCCTAAATGGATTCTTTGAGGAGGATATCTATATAGAACAACCAGAGGGTGTCGTATCCAGTGAGACTTCAAACTTGATTTATAAGCTCCAAAAGTCTATTTATGGACTTAAACAGACATCTCAAAGTTGGAATCCTCATTTTGATAAGATAATTAGATTATCTAAATTTATCAAGAACGAAGAAGAATCATGTGTTTATAAGAAATTGAGTGGGAGCATGATAGTTTTCTTAGTCTTGTATGTAGATGACATCCTTATCATTGGAAATGATATAAGATTGATGCAAAATGTGAAAGCCTACCTTTGCAAGAAATTCTCCATGAAAGATATGGGTGATGCTTCTTATATACTAGGTATAAGGCTCTACTGAAATAGAGTTAGGAAGCTTATAGTGTTGTCGCAATCGACGTACATAGATAAAATATTAGAAAGGTACGGGTTTACCAACTGCAAGGCAGCAAATGTACCTTTTCGATACGGCATACATCTTTTAAAGAAAATGGCACCTCAGACTGAGGAAGAGAGAGTTAGAATTTCTAACGTGCCATATGCTTCTTGTATTGGAAGTATAATGTATATTATGTTATGTACAAGACCTAACATCAGTTTTGGCGTCAGTATGACTAGCTGATATCAATCTAATCCAGGTAATGATCATTGGACATCCGTGAAACATATCATGAAATATCTTAAGGGTATTAGGGATAAGTTTATGATATATGGAGAATATGAGCTACAAGTTAAGGATTATACAAACTCCGACTTCCAGGGAGATCTAGATGATAAAAATCTACATCGGGATATATATTTACCCTTAATGGTGGTGCGATTAGTTGGTGATGTTCAAAGCAAGGCTCAACAACTGATTCCACCACTGAGGCGGAATTTATAGCGGCTTCAGAAACTACTAAAGAAGCTGTATGGATTAGAAATTTTATCACAGAACTTGGCGTTGTACCTAGTATTGCGGATTCGATCCCATTGTACTATGAAAATAGTGAAGCCATTGCATAGGCTAAGGAGCCGATGGCGCATTCTAAGCACGCGGAAAGAAAATACCGCGTAATTAGAAATATTATTGAATGAAAAGATATAGTGGTCTTGAAGGTTCAAGGACTAGACAATATAGCAGACCCGCTTACAAAGGCCCTACCTCCTAATTTATTCGATAAACATGTGGAGGAGATGAGACTGTGGTACCATCCAGATTGGCTCTAAGCAAATGGGAGTTTGTTGGAGTTGGTGCTTGGAGTGCCAATCCGAATAATATATTATATATTTTATTATTTATTAATAAAATAACTACATTTTCATTTCATACCTTATTAATGGTATTATCATTTTGCATATTAGATTGATGTATAAATATGCTAAGAATGACATCGATCTTAGAATACTCTTGTAGTAATACTAGACACTAGGTGGTCCAATATTGGGATAAGTATTACTATTATAAACTATTCTTAAAGTAAATATTCTTAGTCGTTGATTTTGAAATACGGTCGAATTCCTATAATCTAGAAAACTAGCACATATCGTATTTTGGAATTAGAGTTCAAATGGTTTAAACCCGATGTACCATGAGCATTGGAAGATCGAATACTGAATGACTCACGGGTGATTCTTAATAGTTGTAAGTACACACCACCGTCAATAGGAATCTCATCGAGTTGAGTAGCATATGTGATCCTTTGACTATAAGATATTATTGATTTTGTGTGAGATCAGTCATACCTTGATACCATGTATGTCATAAACCTTTCATGGTATGACCTCTAGATATTCATTGGGTGTAGACCGATGCACTCGTTAATCAAGTGTGAATCAAGATAAAATTTATCGGCCCGTATGTGTACCATAAGGGATTTAGGTATCCATGTAAGTAAGTCACAATTCTTAAAACTTTGGCCAAAGTTGATCACCTAGGATGGATCACATCAATTGTAAGGAATCATTGACATATCGACATGAGATGTGCACCTCGGAAACTTGATGGTGTATTCTATATTTCCTAAGCACAACTCGGATAGCCTACGATGGAGGGATTGTTAAACATATATGATTACCTTGACTTGTATAGTTCAGAAAGGTCGTTGTGTTCTTGGTGAATTCAGAGGTGGCCGAATTGCATACATATTAGCTAGGCTTATATGACGAACATGTCTAAACTTAGAGAGTCTCAATATGAAGTGTACTTGTTGAGCAATTGGGTAGCAGATTATTTTTGATAAAAGATAATATTCGATATTATAATTGTCAACTAAGATAATCAAGTGTTATTGGATAACATTGATTACTTAGTTTGACCTAATTAGATTAATTGGATTAATTCAATATTTACACAAAGGCTTTGGCGTAATTTCATAATTATCTTTATCATTTGAGGATATTATGGTAATTGCAAGTATGTAATTATATGTGTTTTTGGCTTGATTTAATTGAATTAAATCAAAGTGTCAAAAATTGAACTAATCCATTTCCTAATCTTTGTCTTGATTTAATTGGATTAAATCAAAGTGATAGACAAAGGTGATTAGTCACACCTAATTATACATATTTGGACAAATTAGATTAAGCCCAAATAAAAGTTGATTAGAACTTTCATTAATTAAAAATTTCCTAAGTTTTGCTATAAATAGACAGCTTTATGAAGGTTTTAATTAAGCTTGAGAAAGCTAAATACAAGCATTTCTTGGAGAAATTAGCCTAATTTAGAGAAGTGTTTAGAGAAGCTTTGTGATTTCTCTACAACATATCATCTTGGAGAAATCAAGATTGGATATTGGAGTGAAGTTTGCTAGCATTGGAATCAAGATTGGATCTTGGAGTCATGCTTGCAAACCTTGAAAGTTCTCCAACCATTTCAACAAATAGAATGAGATTAGATTTTTACATCAAGCTTAATAGGTAAGTTTGAATTTCTCTTAAGCTATGTTTTTCATTAGTGAGTTTTCATTATTGAGACATATAGTGATGAATTATATATTGGATACATGATTACATAGCTTAAAGTTGAAATAAGGCTAATAAATTGTTTTAGGATGCTTTGGAAGTATAAACACAGTACCCTTGTTAGTTAGGTCAAAGATGTTCATGTCGGACATGAAATATTAAATAAGGGTTTGGAACTCTAGATTAAAGCCTAGAGCTATAGCTACCGTTTTAGAATCACTTGATCACCTTTCGGTGAACTAAAATGTTCATGAGACATTTTATAGTGGGATTCTAAATTGGTTTGTGTTTTGATTCAAACAAATGCATATAAGTATTTAGAATACATATATGCCAGTTGTATAAAATGTGTTTATGGTGGTTATAATGCTAAAATTGGATTTTAGGTGTATTTGAAATATTAGGAGAAAATTGGAAATATTTAATATTGGTTTGAAGTAGAAATTGCTCACTACCTAAGGCAGCGTCGCGACTTTGACCCCTCAGCGTCATGACACCGAGTGTCAGACCTATGAGCGTCACGATGCCCACCCTTCCGCATCGCGACGCTGAGATGTTCAACTCTCGCATTGCTCTCGCACTTTGGCGCTTCTTGATGCCCAAGCTCCCACGTCGTGACGCTTAGAGCTAATATTTACTGAAACTTCAATTTCTTCGTTTCGGAGTTTTCGAACTCTATTTTGGTCTTCGTTTTTCCTGCGTACTCGAAACGGAATGTAGTTTTACATAAAAATATTTTAAAATACACCCATGCTAGATATCCACGGGTTAGACCCACTTCTGCTGCACGGGGCACCGATCTGACCTTAACGGTTCCACATCTGCCCCAATAGTTCTTACAACACTATTGATTTTAATGACAAATTTTAAATATGAATTTTATGCTTTATAATTAATTACATTCTTAAAATTAATGCATCCACGTCATTGTTACATTACAACTTCATCTATGCATGTCATGCTTTCTGATAGTCATATATAGCTCCTATAGAATGTTGATTTAGGTCATTCAGACTCTGGTCAACATATAGCATTTTAGCTTATGACAGTTTCAGGTTCGTAGGTGGCTGTTCATGTAGTCAATCCCAGATTTCATGATTCATACACATGTTATATTAGAACCAAGCCACCACGGGTTTGGGATAGATTTTTCCACAGGTATGGGTGGTTTAATTATTGCATGCACTAGTTTCATGATCATGGTCACATGCAGTTTTCAGTTCATGCAGCCAGCATATTAGTTCATGCATATGCAGTTCAAATAGTTAAGTGTAACTTATGGATTCAGTTAGATATCCATATCAGATCGTGCATTTCAGGCCAGATATCAGATCAGTACATACATGTCTGGTTCAGTTTTTAGGTTCCTCCATTCCCAGTTCAGGTAGTTAGCATGCATTCCAGTTCAAGTAGTTAGGCGCAATTCATGCCTATCCATCTTAGACATTCAAAACATGTATGTTCAAGTTAGATATTCAAGTTAACTCATGCACCCTTAGTTAGGTAATCAAGAATAACTGATATTATACCCACTTATTAATGCATTCTTAGCTCACTATTTTATTAGATTCTGTGTCATTTAATATATTTTGTAGTTTATTTTATGTTGATTGATAGGAAGAATTGAAACATGGATCTTGGAGAAAATGTACGTGTTTTGGAACCTTAAGGACGCAACAGAAGCACTCGGGAAGGCTAAATGCGCTGAAAACACTCATCCTGAAAAAGAGGGTGGCGTTGCCAACATAATAATTTCCCGAGAGTTGGGCGTTGCGACCCCAATTTCGACGTCACGACGATGCGGCTTTCCCAGAATCTTCAGAAATCATTATTTTACAAGCACAAGAACTCCATATTTTAGAGAGATCCAATAAGAAGGATTGAATAGCGATGAGAGAAGATGAAGGCGGTGACGTCCGAAGATGAAGGGATTCGATTCGAGTTTAATCTTCTAGTTTATTTCTTTAAACTTTAATGATGTCCATTATGTTCTTGACCATGCTTTCATTGTTTTTATATTTAGTCATGAACTAACTCTATATTCTAGAGGATGATGTAGCCTATACTTGAACCTATTTTTTAATTGCCAATTGATTGTTATAAATTTTTAATTCAATTTATTTATTTTTTCTTGTGTTTAATGCTTCTAGTTTGTTGGCCACGAATTAAGATGATGCATGTTTAGAATCTATCGCTCGGGAGAGAGGATTTCAAATATGATCTAGAGAATATAACTTAGGAGATTTATAGAGTTCGGGAGAATCTATAATCCTTTTGAAGTCGTTAACAAAGATTCACATAGCGTAATGAGTTTTTAATTACTAGATTTTTATAGGGATATCAAAGTCAGCAGTTAATAATAATTTCACTCGGCACTTGGGAGATGGAGTTAGAATAATTTACTCTGGACATAGTAATTATTGATTGACATAACAAATACATATGGGATAGCTAGCTGAAATCAGAATCTAGAATCTGTTTTATCTTGGTTTCTCCTAATCAAACATTTTAATATCTTGTTCCTTTAGTTCTTAGTTTTAAATTTATATTATTTTAAAGTTGCTTCTAAATAAAGTTAGGTTTACTAATTATAGTACTTAGTGAGAGTTTGATTACAATCCATGTGGGTTCGACACTCTTTACTTATCTTTTACTAAAACTTGACACCGTATACTTGCGGTACGATAATCTCGCAACAATAACGTATATATGTTAGTTAATATTCAGATTCAGCTCATATATTTACAAATCAGAGAGGCAGATATGGTTTATGTATTTCATGTTCAGTTCAAACATATTCAGTTTAAGTGTTCAGATCCTAGTCATCCAGTTTCAGTCTAAATTATAGATTCAACACATGCACTTTTAGTTCAGGTAATTATAGAAGAAGTCAGTTAGAATTAAGTCATATTCAGTAGGCAGCTTTCATTGCAGGTAGTTCCAATATAGGTTATGTAGAATTCGGAATCATGTTCAGTTCATATAGTTTCAAGTCAGATCATGTCGGTTCGACCCACGTTAGCAGATTAAGATGTCAAAAGTTAGTTCTCAGTTCAGAAAGCTTAGTATAGTTCATGCAGACTCAAGTCACCATGCAATGTGTAGGCCATGACAGAAAGTATATTATTTAGTCTATGACAGTTCTAGGTCAGGTTCAGGGCAACAACTCAGAATAGTGAAGTTAAGTTCAGTCATATACCCAGTTATCAATTGGTTTAAGTCTCAAATCTCAATGTAATGTGTTCAGATTCCAATTACCTCATTAGATCCCTAGCTTATTATTTATGTTGTCGTGATTTAGTACTTTAACCCTTTTTTATACTATGTTTCAATTTAATCATGTATTTCATTCCAGGTTATTTTATTAGCCCTCCAGTATTCACTCACCAAGTTTTTGGAAATACCTGACCCACCCCACTTTCATGTGTTTTGCAGGAAACAGGTTCAGACATTGCTTGGAGGAGATAAGACCCAGCGGCAGCCATTACACACCTCAGGCATCGGTTCAAGTCGGGCTCAGTCATCAGTGTCAGATGATGTCATGATAGGTTTTAAGGCCACATATATGTGTCAAGTATTATATCAGTTGTATGTGGATTTTTATGTGTGCACAAATTTGAGATATGAAATAGATAAGTTTTCGAGTTATGTATATGTATATGATTTCGTATTATGAGTCGGCCATTTTTCAGTATAGCTGGCAGTGTAGGTAAGCGGTTCAGGTGATAGCTAAGTCGTCACCTGCCCATCACATGCCTGGAAATACCAAGATGTGACACATCATACTTCATCCTAAACTTGCTAGTTTCACAAATAATCATGAATTATTATTTATAACAAAATTAATTAAATTAATCAACTATTAAATCAATATTCATACTTAATCCAAATTAAGCCACACCACTTGAATTAACTCTATAACAATCTATGGTTGTATTTTGGTAGTTTATTAAGGAAGCAACTCAAGCTTGCTAGAAGCTTAAGGTATTGTTTTAAAATTGATTTCTCTTTTAATTCCTTATTGCCAACTTATGGAAGGCCAAATTGGATCAAATAATATCATATATTACACAAAAAAAGGCCACATGTCCCCATAACTAATTATTTTATATTATATCATATATAACATATAAATAATTAATTTAGACACTTGGCACAATAATATAAAATACATATTATACCATATATGATATATATTTATTTTCTTTACACATTTCCATCATATATAAATCTTTATTATTTACATTAAATATAAAAACTCTACATGTGTCATAATTTTATCTATATATTTAATATGTATCTTCATCAAATCTTATATCAAATAAAAATACATATTAAAATGATTATAAGGTTTCTCCCTGCATGGAAGGCATACATATTAAAAGCTCTTTTGATGGTACTCTCTACATGGAAGGCATCATATATGATTGTAACATCATATATACACCTTATAAACCAACCTAGGATGTTTAAGGAAGGCTAGTCTAGGGTTTTTGCTAACCCTAGACCTATATAAATACCATTTTGGATGAGTTTTTCTTAACCATAATACCAAATATGAATTTGCTCCTCTCCTTTCAATTCTTCTAGGGTTAGAGTTTTAAGGTTACACGCTTGTGTATAGAGCAACTAGACCCTAAGTTTGTCTCTACACTTGAACTCGCCGATCATTTTCTAAATGTGTGATGTTTTATTTAACATGAAATCAAACATGAGTACGTTCGTAATCGCGAAATCATTTTATGGAAATCTGATGGAATTTCTACGATTGCAACACGCATTTAATTTTTTAGTTACTTTCAGACAGCTTTCAATATTTCAGCCATAACTTGAGCTACCGATGTTCAATTTCAGTGATCTTGGTGGCGTCGAAAGGTTTAGAGCAAAGATCCACAACTTTTATGTTAAATATTTTTCCAAATTCAGACCAAAATGAAGTCCAAATACGTATCTTTCAACTTGTCATGTTTTGTTTCGGTAATAGTCTTCCATTTTCTGGCATGTGCTTAAATTAAATTATTATTTTATTAATAAAATCTTTCCCTTACTATATAAAACAGCCACTATTGGCTTTCTTCTTCAGCCTCTTTCTCACGATCTTTCTACACAACTCAAGCCCAAGATTCTACTTCTCTATTTCACGTTGAAGGCAGCCAAAATAAATCGATTTTTTTTTTTTTTTGTGCTTCCTCAAGCTATATTCATCCAAGTAAGTTCCCAACTCAATTTTTATGCTTAAGTTCGAAATTTATAGTAAACCATATTGGGGCAGATGTGGAACCACTAGGGTCGGATCAATACAGTGCAACAGTATTGGGTCTAACCCATAGATATAGAGCATGAGTGTTTTTTAAAATAATTTAATGGAATACTATATTTACTTAAGAGTCCATAGGAAAAAATCGAGGACGAATCGAATTCCGAAAGCTCAGAAACGGGCCAAAATAAGATTCGACGGGCATGTTGGCACACACACGCGCTACAGTGCGCACGCTACACTATTGATGAAAACTAAAAAGTGTATATTTATTAAAAGAAAAATTAATCATTTTATACTTGTAGTATCATTAATCCCCTTAATTTAGCACATTTTTAAATAATAATTAAATTTATGTTTATCTATTTTATTGTGATTTTTATTTTTTATGTAGGTGAAATAATATTTTGGATGCATAACTAGAAAAATGGACGTGACATTTGGATTTTGGATGCCAGAAACTTAAAGGGCATTCTAACAGTCTACAATTTCAACTTTGTTCAATTTTCGTATTTTGGCCATAACGTTTTACTCCGATTTTGGATTGAGGCAATTCCAGTTCCAGATGAAAGAAGATTCAAATATGTAAAACTTTTCTCTTTAAAAGATTTTCTATTTCTGAGGTTTTCAAGGTCGAAATTTCTGAAAAATCAAAAGTGTGATGCTTGTAATTTTAATTATTAAAAAAAACAAAATCAAAAGGAGAGAAAAAAAAAAGAAAAATATAATATGGTCATTCCACCTTTCGGTGGATTGGCCCATCATTTGAAAATTGCACTGTATTATGAAATGCAATACAATTATCAAAGTAGGAAGTGTAAAGCACCTCTTGCTATAAATAGAGGTGCTCAGTACCTTAGAATTTGGCTTCCTCCATAGATTTCTCTCTTTGAGAATTTGTGAAGGGTCTTAACTCTTGTGTGTTTTATTTTTCAAGTTTCGTTGTAATTTCTTTACTGGATTATACACAGACATTGGAAGACGATGGAGAGAAACAAAATAAGAGAGAGCGTAAAAATGGAGAAAACTTCTAAACGACGAGTCACTAATATCTGTTTATTTTATGGATCTAGCTCCGGAAATAAACCAGAAATTATTGAGGCCGTAAAAGAATTGGTAGAGTTATGACGGAAAGATATATGTACTTAGTATATGGCGATGGCAATCTTGGATTGATGGGATATGATTCAAAGGCCAAACAAGAATGAGGCAGTCAAGTTTTAGGAATCATCCCGAAAACTTTGGCAGACGAAAATCTCATTGGAAAATCAAATGAATGAGAATACATTATCTCAGGTATGTCTGAAAGACTTAGTGAAATGATTAATCACGCTAACCATTTTATTGTTTTACTAGGTGGGCTGGGCACGTTGGAAGAAATATTCACAATTACGTCATAGACGAATTTGAACTTTCACCGGAACCCATTGGACTATTTATTGTAGATCATTTTTTTCAATTTTCTTTTAGTATTTCTTGAGGATGCTAAAAGACTCGGGTTTATTTCGAAACCGGCAAAAGATATTGTTCTTACTGCAGGAAAAATTGATGAATTAATCGACTAACTGTTAGCCTATGAACCAAGAATCAACTTCATTTTTTGCAAGTTGGACTAGTCATATAACAATCGTGGCAAGAAGCATAGAGTGGACTTGATTCTTAATCTGTAACTTTTTTGGTTAAATAGTAGTGTTGTTGATTCAATTCTCTTTTCCACACTAACGAGGTGATGTCTTCTAAACTCGACTTCTTCTTATTTAGACATTGGGGACAATGTCTCAATTTGGTTGGGAGGAGGGGATAGTTGACTAGATAGTTTTCGTTTTTGTGGTTTCCTTAATTTTTTTTTTAAAATTTTTTTTGTTGTTGTTGTTTTATAGAAAAAATTATGTTTTTGTTTTATTATTATTTTGTGTGTAAAAATATTAATTTTGTGTTGATTTTCTTTTATATTTTTTTAAAAACAACTACACACAAATCAACAATAAATTTTTGACTAATCAAGTGGAATTATCGTTGAGAGATGATAATGTAAGGTGTTTTCTTTCCTGAGACGCATCTCAATGTGTTTGGTAACAAGTTATTTTTGTTTCTTTCTTTTTGCATCATTCAAATTTGTGAATTCTCCATAATATTGATTCAATTTAATTTCCATATTTTCATCTGATAGATATTATCAACATACACGGTAATATATGATTGTGGGTTATAAGTGGAAATTTTGTAATATTCAGTTCTCTAGTTTGTTGCAGATATCACCTAAATGCAGTGGAATTTTTATTCTTTAATTCAAAAAAATAACTAAGTTTTTACTTAATAATCGGACATTTTGACTCAGGAAGCAGTGATTGTTCGCGTAAAACGGTAAGACTTGAGTAAGTTAAAAAAATGATGATAATAATAATAAGAATCAAGCTTTTACTTAGTAACCATACATCTTGCCTCAGCAAGCAATGACTGTTCACGTAAAATGGTAGAGCTTGAGTTATTTTTTCTAAAAAGAAAGAGTGTGAATAAGTTCGATTTTGTAGCCTCTTGATAAGCAAAAAATTTATCAATATTTACCGCCCATTTTACTTAAGATTTTATATAGTTTCTTGAGTTTTGTGAATATTTTGATATGTTTTGTGTATTTTGTAGATAAATAAGGTTTTAGGACTCACTGGAATCAAATCATGGCCAAAACAGCGAAACAACGGGAAAAATAGCAAAAAAGTAATTTCTGCGTCGTGACGCGCTGACGTAATCAGCCTGCCGACACGCGTCATCATGACGTCAGCCTCAATACTACTCTGCCAACACGCGTCATCACCACATCATCACATGCGTCAGAACTTATGTCATCGCCACATCATCATGACGTTAGCACAATAATTCAGTATGTCGACACGCGTCATTACTTACGTCAGTATGACGTCAGCGTCGCGACGCGCACAACTTCACGTGTCGCGACGCCGAGCCAATAATTCTACCGACAGTCACATGTCATCATCTTAGCAAAGCCGCGTAAACGTGGTAAAGATCAACGGCGCGTCGCGACGCACAAGACTTCATGCGTCACGACACGTGGGACCAAATTTTGCCTATAAATTGAGGCCGAAATCAGAAGGAAAATTCATACCTTCTTATGGGGATTTCCTTAATAATACTAAGAAGATTGTATCTTGTTTTTGTATTTACAGCTTTCTTGTATTTAATTTTTACTTTATGCAATAAATCTTTCTTTATTTTACTTTTCAGTATGAGGAGGTAACTCTGTTGGACAATTATGACCCATAGCATCACTATTTGTACAGAATATGGTGTTGTTGTACAAATTAACTATGTGACAAATGAAATTGCTCTTTTATCATTTGTAATTGGATTACTTAGATATATAAATGATAAAAGTCCTTATGATTAGTTCCGGATTAATAAGATATGAGACAGTATTAATTCACTAAGGTTTAATCATTAAATATTCCTAGTCGTAGTATTATCGAGACTGGACATCGATAATGTGGAATAGGCTAGTATTACACTTGTGCGTGTTATGGAAGCGTAACAGCATAGTTCTCATATATTTGGGTATTGGATACTCATGTAAGTGTAATAGGAGGTTCTGTTTACCGATGGTACGGAAATAGCTTCGCTCTGGATAGACCCATCGGAATCCCATTGGTAGTATGACTATGTGTCTATGGGAGTCCGAATCAGGGTAGGTGTATTTGGTCTTAACCTGAGACTTGCATCGCTAATACTTGCGACAATCAATATATTTTGGTTTTGGTCATATGGGGCTTTAACAGGTTCTGTGTACGCCTCTTCTGGGTATATTGAGAATCGTAGTGTATTGGGTGTGATGTCAAGATGGAAGTATCACTTCAGTCATATGGAGATGATGATCACGTAGGATACAGAACTGGTACTCTTGTATGCTGCAGCTATCGGGATAATATGACAAGGTCATGATTATCCGACTATAGAGACTAGTTATCAGTGATCCGATATATGCTTCGTACGGGCAGACACAACTCCAGTCCAAGGCCTTGCATGTGACATCGATACTGGATCATAATACGCAATACTACGTATACTACGTCTGACAAAGATCATGTATTCCGTAGAAGAATATTTCTGGAGAATTGGGTAGGCACGGTGCTTTGCTAGAAGCCAACCATGTCTTGTAAATTGGTAAATACGTGGTACCGGGTACGCACGTGTTCGGATAGTCTGATGACCGTATTTACTGCCAACATATTCAGGGATCTCTTAGGTCGCATCCCAAAGATTCACCGATGATGTTTGACTCGAACAATGTTAATCTGGGATTAATTAAGAGAGAAAATTAATCTGGATTAATTACGGCAAGAATTAATCTGAGATTAATTATCAGAGAAAGAATTAATCTGGGATTAATTGCGTCGAGAATTTATCTGGGATTAAATTTGTCGAGATGAGAGAACGCGATTAATTTGGAATTAATCGGTAAAATAAATTTAATAGTTAAATTAGATTTTACTATTTAATTTATTTAATTGGGCTAAATAATATATTAGATATATTAATTGAAATTGGATTTCAATGAGAAATTAAATTGGATTTTAATTTTAGCGAACGAATTGATTTGGAATTAATTCGCGAGCGATTTTCGTAATAATTTTACTGGGTATTATTATTTAGTTAAATTCGATTTAATTATGCTGCGACAGAAAATTCGTTTAATCGAATTAAACGAATCCGAGCCCGAATTGTGTTGAGCAAGCCCACTTGAATTTTAAATTTAAAATGAGGCTCACTTCACTTACATCATTAGTTATTTTGGTGATTGACATGAGTGATGAATTTTAATGAAATCTTGTAAAACACTAAATAAATATTTAATTTTAGAAATTAAATTATTTCTCTCCCTGACATTTGGCGGAATGGCCTTAAATTCTTTTTGCCGAATGGCCTTTGAAGGCCGAATTGAAAGCTTTGGCCGAAACTGGGCCACTGACTTCAATTTTAAATTGCCTTTATTTTGGAAATGAAAAGAAATAGGCCACTGTTTTTTCATTTTTGTTTTGGCGCATTTAATGCTGAAAGAAAGTCAATATTGTTTTTGTTTTTAAAAAGGGCACGTGGCTATTTTGTTTTCTCTCTCTCTTAATAATGGCCGAATAACAGAGAGAGCAAAACAGCTATCTGGTTCATTTTTCATATTGGCCGATTGCTACCACTCTCTCTCTCGTAAATTTGTTTCTCCTAGGGAAATAAAATTTGTTCCATTTATTTTTACTAGCACATATGAGAATCAAATGAAGGTGATATGGATACTCACCAAGAGCTTGAAAGCTTCAACATCCATGAAAGTTTTGAACTCAACCGATCAATGTAAGTCCTCCGCAACTTATTTTTTATTATTATTCACACACGAATCATGCTTAGAGATCCCGTGGCATGTCTAAGACACTTACAATGGTATCAGAGCCATGTTTAAGCATGATTAATTAGATTAAATTAATATTTTGGAAACATTAGGTTAATTAATTAATTATGGTGATTGCACTTTAATTGAATTAATATATAATTTGGAATGTTGTGTTAATTTAATTGTTGTATTTGGGCTAAAGGACTTGGTTGGGCCAAATTTTAGTCTTGGATTATATTTGAGCCTAAACCATTTCCATAAAGTCCAAAATATGACTATTGAGCCTTTAATAATTTAATTGGGCCTAATGAGCCAAAATTGATTCTATGGCATAGGGTGATTCCTAATGGGCCTAGGCATTATGGGTTAGATCCATTTTGGCCGAAAGCCCAAGCCTAAAGAATTAATTAAAAGCACATTGGACTTTAATTAAATAGTATTGGATACTAATTGGGCCTTTGAGACACATTAAGATTGGATTTGGAATCCAAGTCTTTAAGGCACATAAATAAGTGTAATTATTTAATTTGGAATTAAATATGAATCAGTATTGGATACAATTTAAATTAGATTTAAAATTGTAGTTCGATATAATTCAAGAATACTTACTTTGAGTGTTTATTCTTAAACGAGTTGGACTCCCGCAAATCAAATCGTTGTATGAACATTGGATGGTCATTAATCAAAGATTAATTAATTGGATTAGATTGATTGATAACATGTTTTTTGTGTGTTGGACAGTTATGACCCATAACATCACTATTTGTACAGATCATGGTGTTGTTGTACAAATTAACTATGTGACAAAGGAAATTGCTCTTTTATCATTTGTAATTAGATTACCAAGATGTATAAATGATAGAAGGTCCATATGATTAGTTCTGGATTGAGATGATATGAGACAGTATCAATCCACGAAGGTTTAATCATTAAATATCCCTAGTCGTAGTATTATCGAGATTGGACATCGATAATGCGGAATAGACTAGTATTGCACTTGTGCGCGTTGTGGGAGCATAACGACATAGTTCTCATATATTTGGGTATTGGATACTCATGCAATTGTAATAGGAGGTTTTGTTTACCGATGGTACGGAAACAGCTTCGCTCTGGATAGACCCCTCGGAATTCCATTGGTAGTATGACTATGTGTCTATGGAAGTCCGAATCAGGGTAGGTGTATTTGGTCTTAGCCTGAGACTTGCACCGCTAATACTTGCGACAATCAATATACTTTGGTTTTGGTCGTCCAGGGTTTTAACATGTTATGTGTACGCCTCTTCTGGGTATATTGAGAATCGTAGTGTATTGGGTGTGATGTCGAGACGGAAGTATCACTCCAGTCATAGTGGAGATGATGATCATGTAGGATACGGAACTGGCTCTCTTATGTACTGCAGTCATCAGGATAATATGACTAGGTCATGATTATCCGATTATAGAGACTAGTTACCAGAGATCTGATATGTGCTTCGTACGGGGCAGACACAATTCCAGCCCTAGGCCTTGCACGTGACATCTGATGCTGGATCGAAATACGCAATACTACGTATATTACGCCTGATATAGATCACATATTCCAGTAAGAATATTTCTGGAGAATTTGGTAGGCACGGTGCTTTGCTAGAAGCCAATTATGTCTTGTAAATCGGTATAAACGTAGTACTAGGTACATATGTGTTCGGATAGTCCGACGACCGGATTTACTGCCAACATATCCGGGGATCTCATGGGTCGCTTCCCGAAGATTCACCGATGACGTATGACTCGCACTTTATTAATCTGGGATTAATTATAAGAGATAGAAAATTAATCTGGAATTAATTACGGAGATATTTTATCTGGGATAAAATATTAATTAAAGAGAGAGAACGATTAATTTGGAATTAATCGATAAAATAATATATTCGATATATTATACGAAATTGGATTTCGACGCGGAATTGAAATTAGATTTTAATTCGGGCGAACGAGTTGATTTAGAATTAATTCGCAAGCGACGTGAATAGTAATTTTGTTAGGCAAAATTATTTAATTGAATTTGATTTAATTACGTCGCAATAGAAAATTCGTTAATTCGGAATTAGCGAACCCGAGCCCGGGAGTGTTTGCGGGCGCACTCGCATTGCGAATTTAAGTGCGTCCCACAAGTCACATCTAGCGTCAAATCACTAGTCAATCGATTGATGTGATGTCTAGTCACTTTGAGTGATGTGACAACATGTCACATGTGATTGATGGTGGTAGTTGGAAAGCTTTAAAGCTTTTACCTTTTTGACTTTTGGAAAGTCAAAAAATATGGTATATGTTTTAATTGATTTTGGAAATCAATTAACTTAACACATTTTTTCTCTCTTCTCTCTTATCTCTCTCGGCCAAGGGCCAACATTTTCTTCCTTCTTTCTTCTCATTGCCGAGAGCATCAAGAATAAAAGAGTGATGATTTTGTTGCAAAATCAAGAGTGCTAGCACACATTCGGGGTCTTGCGAAGGTGAAAGGGAAACCAACTCATGAGCATGGAATCATCATTCAAAGCTTGGAGCTTGGAGGAGCTTCCATGGAGGTGGTGACCGAAAATGGAGGAGGACAAAATAGTCCACTGCCGAGAGCACACCAAGGGGAGAAAGCCGAGAGCTTCAAGGGAGCAAAGGGCTTGTGTTCATCGCATCAAAAACCGATCAATGTAAGTATGTTTCCGCCGTACTTCTTAATGTATTGGAATTGATCATTGGGACTTAATAGAAACCCAACAATGGTATCTTGAGCCATTTTGAGCATGAAACATGATTACGGTAAAATTTGGGTAAATTCAATTTGAGCATGATTTGATAAAATTGATTGATTGAGTATGCTTGAATGATGTTGTATTGAAGTTGTGCATGATCAATTTCATGAAATATTGATTGGATCAATTTTTCCCCAATCGGTTAGGCTTGGCCAAAACTAGCAATGCCCTAAAAGTCAAGGTATTTTTTGATTTTGATCATTGGATGAGTTGAAATCATTTGGGAATTGTTGATTGTGGATTTAATTTGATTGAAACCGAATCGGACAATAAAACCCCTAAAATACCGAGACTTGAAGCATGTATAATGAGTTGATTTTTGATTCAAATGTGTTGGACATATGTTGATGATCATGAGCATAATTAATTGTGTAAATTAGTGTTTTGGAAATATTAATTTGGTTAATTAATTATGGCATACACTTTGGTTAATTTAATTATGAAATTTGGAATTTTGAAATTAAATTAATTGGGCTTAAATTTGGAATTGGGCTTTTAAAGTTGTAATTGGGCTTAATGGGCTTGGTTGGGCCAAGTTTGGTTTAGGCTAATTGGTTGGATCCAATTGGGCCCAAAACCATTTTCATAAAGTCCAATTATGACTTAATGGACCTTTAATTTTAATTGGGCCTAATGGGCATAAATTGGTTTCTCGGCAAATAAGGTGATTCCTTAAATGGGCTTTGGTATTTGGGTTTGACCCATATTGACCAAAAGTCCATGCCTTAAGAAATTAATTAAAAGCCCATTGAACTTTAAATTATAATTGACATTGGATGTTAATCGGGCTTTGAGACCCGTAACGATTAGATTTAGAATCTAAGTCGTAAAGGTTCATTAATAAAGTGTGAATATTTAATTTGGAATTAAATGATGAATTAGTATTAAATGCAAATTGAATTGGATTTAATGTTGTAGTTTAATATAATTCAAGAATTCGTACTTTGAGTACTTATTCGCAAAACGAGTCGGACTCGCGCAAAATCAAATCGTTGTTTGAACATTGGATGATCATTAATTGTCAGATTAATTAATTGGATTAGATTGATTGATAACATGCTTGTGTGAATACATGGATGCGATGTATGAATAATGTATATCGGATGGATATTAGATGGGTGAGGGCAATTTTGGAAATTATTGTAATAAATTTAGAATTTATTAAATTGGACCTGCGTGTCCAGCCTATTACCTCTTGACTCTGTGTATTTCTCTTCTCACCTATTCCCCTCAATGTAAATGAGGTTTCTTTAGAAGTGTTATGTAATCGGGTAGAAGTAATACTTGTGCTAGCGGGAGAGAGGAAATGGATAGATTTGTTCTAGGAACAATGTGTTAAGTATCCATCCGCATATCATTATTATATTTACTTATGCGCCTTATTTTGTGTTTAGAATGCATTTTTAAGGGTCTATGATGATGAGACCTTAACAAAGATAATTAATTGGTTGCCAATTACGCGAAAAAAACCCTTAAAATATATTAAGCGTTTTTCCTTCCATTGAGTGATTCTTACTCAAGATCCAAGACTGCACTGGTTTGTTGGCCAAAGTCAAGACCTTTGTCCGTCGCGGATGTGTTTGAATCATGAAGGCTTTGTTCCATATCGGTGTCTTGTCCAAGTTGTGATTTTTTGGCCAAAGTCAAGATCACTTCTTGTCCATCGACATCGATTACGAAGCTTTCCATAGTCAATGGGTTCCGCTTAACTGGGATCACTAAGTTTGTTGTGCCAAAGCCAAGACTTAGTTGATTCAGAGGAAAAAGGTTAGGCAATATATTGGATATGTTGGCATATATAAGATATATGTTTCGGACTTGGATGTCCACCTACTGGATCTAGGATTGGATGGGATCCAATTGATCTTAGAGATCTACCTAGTTAATTATCATACAATTTGTTGGCCAAAGTCAAGATTGTGTGTTATTTAACGGGATCCTTAGCCCACTAGGAAACAAGGTTTCTCGAGTACTCCACAGAGGGTTAGAGGCTCACCGAAAAATAGTGGGAGGCAAGCATTAAATTTGCAATATTCGTTTAGTTACTTGTCATACGCGCTCATTCGAAAATTTTTTGTCAATAAATTAATATATTAGTTGGACTAATATTTAATGTTGTTTTAAATTAAACAGTTGGACTGTATTCAAACTATTTCATTTATAGTTGATTATATAATTGGATTATAGTAATCAATATATTTGAATTAACTAATTTCAATTAATAGTTGATTTTATAATTGGATTATAGTAATCAATATAATTGAATTTAATCAATTAAATTATAATTGATTATATAGTTAGACTATAGTAATCATTATATTAAATTGTACCTAAAATCGTTGATTTGATAGTTAGACTATTAGAATCAAGATAAATTGAAAGACTAGTGTTTAAAACATAATCCTGGGTGAAAATGTATTTAAACGACTTTAATTTTCAAATTGGGAATAAAATTCAGGATAGTCCTGAAAAACGAGAAGTTACTTTATTTGATATAGTGACACCTCGAGCCTAAGCCCGGAGTTAAGCAAATAAGTAGAACATGATATTTGGAATATTCATGTGATGATAACTTTAGTGCTTAATCCATTATTTTTGTCGCATAGACTCCTTAATTTCTTAATCCGAACTAAGGATTAGATCCTTATAGTATGATAATGAAATTGAAGGATCTTCATAGATCTATCTTTAGATCTTAGAAGTACAAATTGCATTATAAAAACTCTTGGAGAGTTAATGGCTATACTCAAGGAGACAAAGCCAGAGTTTGCAATAAGGCAAGAAGCGCAAGACGCATCTTACTTCGACGTTCCAGAGGGCCAAAGCTTGGTCAAAGGCTTCTGGGGTATGGAAAAAGGGCAAAGGCAAAATCATTATAATCTTCTGGGAAGACATAGGACATATCCCAAAATGTCTACCTAAATTGTTGCAAACGGGGTCACTAGAAGCGTGACTGCCGTATGGACAGGGCAGACATGAAGGAATTGAAGACGGTGCAAGGCTCCGACTTCAAATATGTTTGTTATAAACATGTTCACTACTAGTATTAAAATTTGATTTTAGATACTGAGTGTGATACATAAATATGTACTGATGTGCAGAATCTGCTGACAAGCAGGATACTGACTTCAGATGAGATTTATCTACGAATTGAAAATGGGACGACAATCGCTGTTTTAACTGTAGAAACCTAAGTTTAGGAACTATACATAAATTAGGAAACTGTTAAAATGTAACTAGTTTGACTATATATATTATCTCTATATCAGGGTTTAACCCGTTGCGGGTATACCTTTATATTCTAGAACACTAAAGTGTTTTATTTTATAAAGATGACATTGAGATAACCACATTAGATGTCAATATAAATAAATCTCAAACGTATAACATGACAAACAAATAGCTCGAACTGAGTAAATCAGTTGAGACTTATAAGTGGCATTGTTGTCTGGGACACAATTAACAAGACTCGTATATCCACACTTTCGAAGAGTGGGTACTAGGACAGATTTGATTCCATTCAAATAAAGTCTACGAATCTGGTTTATTGGGCAAAGTGCCTAAAACACCTTTTACTTGGTAAAAGTGTAAGTGCCACCGATCTGTTAGCCCTCGTTCATAGTGACGTAAGTGGGCCCATGTATAGCTAGGCTAGAGGTGGATATGAATGTTTCGGGACCTTTACGGATGTGGCATCGCGTTATGGTTATGTGTTTCTTTAGAAACACGGATCGGAAACTTTTGATAATTCAAAGAGTTTCGACACGAAGTAGACAAATAGATCGGCTAAAGTATTAAACCGTCACGGTTAGACCATGATGGAAAATACTTAAGCAATAAGTTTCTCATATACTTGAAAGAGTATAGTATTCTTTCAATGAGGACTCCTCCCGGAACACGTCAGTTTGACGGTGTGTCCGAACGGAGAAATCGAATTTTGTTGGACATGATAAGGTTAATCATGAGTCGCTCTGAGCTACCATTTCCTTCAACGGATACGCATTAAATAGTGCAAAACTTATTTTGAATAAGGTTCCATAATAATCTGTTAAACAGACTTCATATTAGATATGAACAGTAAAGAAACTAGGTTTTCTCAATCTTAAAGATTTGGGTATGCTAGGCATACGTTTGGATGATACCAAACTAAAACCCAAATCGGATAAGTGCCTAATTGTAGGTTATCCTAGGGAAACCAAAGTATAGTACTTATACATCTCATAAGAGAACAATGTAATTGTTGCTCGCCATGCGGTTTTCCTAAGAGGAATACCTATATGCAGTGGTAAGTGGGAGGAAAGTAAAACTCGATGAAAATCGGAGTAATACTGTTCCAGACACCGATTCCTTAATGGAACATAAATAGTTCATCAAGGATGAAACTATACCAATAATCTTCGAATACACAAGAACCGTGTAAGTCGGAGAGAGTCAGAAAACAACCTGGGAAGTATGGGTTTCTGATCTCACCTCGTAAAGATGTCAATCTTATTGAGGAAAACGAACTGACTACGTATGAGGAAGTGATACAAGGTATCGACTCCCTAGTATGGCAAAGTGCCATGAAGTCCGAAATGGATTCCATGTATACCAACTAAGTTTGGACACTAGTTGTTGTACCGCAAGGCATTGTGCCTATTGGTACTATATAAGTCTTCAAGGAAGACATACATGGATGGCAACATACCAACGTACTAAGCTAGGCTTGTAGCGAAAAGGTATCGTTATCAACATTGTGTCGATTACGACGAAACCTTTTACCTGTTGCCATTGGTAAATCCATTTGGATAATGCTTGCTAATGCTGCATGTTTCATTTATGAAATATAGCAGCTGAATGCCAAAACCTCTTTCCTTAACGGAAACCTTTTGGAGGATGTTTACAACATCCTGATGGTTTTATCGTACCAAAACTAGCAAACAAGGTTTGCAGGTTAATTCGATCCATGGATGGATTGTAGCAAGCATTGCGTTCTTGGAACTATATCGTTTTGATGTAATCATAATGGTATATGATTTAATTCAAAATGAAAATGATTCTTGTGTATATAAGGAGGTTAGTGGGAGCGCACTGACAATGATTGTCCTATAAAATAATGATAATATGTCATTTCTTGGAAATGATATTCCCATAATACAATCGGTGAAAGCTTGGCTTTCATGAAAATTCTCCGTAGAATTCTTGGGAGAAACAACCTTTATTCTAGGAATAAAGATCTACTGGGATAGATTTAAAGTTGTTAATACTCTCCGAGAACTCGTACATTGAAATAAATGTACGCGACCTGGTGCCTCATATGCTTTGAGCATATGGAGTCACAATCAGGCCAATCCAAGTGATGGTCACTGGATTGATGTTAAGAACATCCTTTAGTATCTTAGAGGATCTAAGGATGCTATCTTATACTATGGAGAATGAGAACATGAAGTGACTGGATTCACTACTGCAAGTTTCCAAACCGATAAAAACGACTATAAGTCGTAACAACGGTACTATAAAGTTTGAATAACGGAACAGTGAGCTGGAAATCTTCCAAGCAAGATATTTTTACCGAATAAACAACAAAAGTGGAATATTGATGCAGCTGAGGCAACAATAGAAGCCATCTGGATTGATAATAATCCTAATCAGATTAGGAGTAGTTCTGTTAGCAGCTGAGCTAGGCTACAGCACAGGCTAAAGAATTAATCGTCTCATCAACGATCCAGATAAATACTTTGATATTTATCGGATTCGTTCGGATCATACATCGTGGCGATGTGATGATCAAATAAATAGCATCAGATGATAACAATGCAAATCCGCTGACGAAAGCCTTTCCTCAGATGAAGTTTGAGCGAACCGTACATAGTTCGGGTGTAGGACACTTGAGTGATTGGCTATGTGCCAATTGGGAGACTGTTGGACAGTTATGACCCATAACATCACTATTTGTACAGATCATGGTGTTGTTGTACAAATTAACTATGTGACAAAGGAAATTGCTCTTTTATCATTTGTAATTAGATTACCAAGATTTATAAATGATAGAAGGTCCATATGATTAGTTTCGGATTGAGATGATATGAGACAGTATCAATCCACGAAGGTTTAATCATTAAATATCCCTAGACGTAGTATTATCGATATTGGACATCGATAATGCGGAATAGACTAGTATTGCACTTGTGCGCGTTGTGGGAGCATAACGACATAGTTCTCATATATTTGGGTATTGGATACTCATGCAAGTGTAATAGGAGGTTGTGTTTACCGATAGTACAAAACAGCTTCGCTCTGGATAGACCCCTCAGAATTCCATTGGTAGTATGACTATGTGTCTATGGAAGTCCGAATCAGGGTAGGTGTATTTGGTCTTAACCTGAGACTTGCACCGCTAATACTTGCGACAATCAATATACTTTGGTTTTGGTCGTCCAGGGCTTTAACAGGTTCTTTGTATGGCTCTTCTAGGTATATTGAGAATCGTAGTGTATTGGGTGTGATGTCGAGACGGAAGTATCACTCCAGTCATAGTGGAGATGATGATCACGTAGGATACGGAACTGGCTCTCTTATGTACTGCAGTCATCGGGATAATATGACTAGGTCATGATTATCCGATTATAGAGACTAGTTGCCAGAGATCCAATATGTGCTTCGTACGGGGCAGACACAATTCCAGCCCCAAGCCTTGCACGTGACATCCGATGCTGGATCGAAATACGCAATACTACGTATACTACGCCTGATATAGATCACATATTCCAGTAAGAATATTTCTGGAAAATTGGGTAGGCACGGTGCTTTGCTAGAAGCCAACCATGTCTTGTAAATCGGTATAAACGTAGTATTAGGTACGTACGTGTTCGGATAGTCCGACGACCAGATTTACTGCCAACATATCCGGGGATCTCATGGGTCGCTTCCCGAAGATTCACCGATGACGTATTACTCGCACTTGATTAATCTGGGGTTAATTATAAGAGAGAGAAAATTAATGTGGGATTAATTACATAGATATTTTATCTGGGATAAAATATTAATTAAAGAGAGTGAACGATTAATTTGGAATTAATCGATAAAATAATATATTCGATATATTATACGAAATTGGATTTCGACGCGGAATTGAAATTAGATTTTAATTCGGCCGAACGAGTTAATTTAGAAATAATTCGCAAGCGGTGTGAATAGTAATTTTGCTAGGCAAAATTATTTAATTGAATTTGATTTAATTACGTCGCAACGGAAAATTCGTTAATTCGGAACTAGCGAACCCGAGCCCGGAAGTGTTTGCGGGCGCACTCGCATTGCGAATTTAAGTGCGGCCCACAAGTCACATCTAGCGTCAAATCACTAGTCAATCGATTGATGTGATGTCTAGTCACTTTGAGTGATGTGACAACAAGTCACATGTGATTGATGGTGGTAGTTGGAAAGCTTTAAAGCTTTTACCTTTTTGACTTTTGGAAATTCAAAAAATATGGTATATGTTTTAATTGATTTTGGAAATCAATTAACTTAACACATTTTTTTCTCTCTTCTCTCTTATCTCTCTCGGCCAATGGCCAATATTTTCTTCCTTCTTGCTTCTCATTGCCGAGAGCATCAAGAATAAAAGAGTGATGATTTTGTTGCAAAATCAAGAATGCTAGCACACATTCGGGGTCTTGCGAATGTGATAGGGAAACCAACTCATGAGCATGGAATCATCATTCAAAGCTTGGAGCTTGGAGGAGCTTCCATGGAGGTGGTGACCGAAAATGGAGGAGGACAAACCAGTCCACTGCCGAGAGCACACCAAGGAGAGAAAGCCGAGAGCTTCAAGGGAGCAAAGGGCTTGTGTTCATCGCATCAAATACTGATCAATGTAAGTATGTTTCCGCCATACTTCTTGATGTATTCACATGTGTTTCATTGCTTGAATTGATCCTTGGGACTTAATAGAAACCCAACAGTGTGAATACTTGGATGTATGTATGAATAATGTATATGGGATGAATATTAGATGGGTGAGGGCAATTTTGGAAATTGTTGTAATAAATTTAGAATTTATTAAATTGGACATGCGTGTCCAGCCTATTACCTCTTTTCTCATTGTATTTCTCTTCTCACCTATTCCCCTCAATATAAATGAGGTTTCTTTAGAAGTATTATGTAATTGGGTAGAAGTAAGAATAGTGCTAGCGGGAGAGAGGAAATAGAGAGATTTGTTCTAGGAACAAATTGTATTATATATCCATCTGTATATCATTATTAATTTTGTCACGCCTTATTATGCCTTTAGAATGCATGTTTAATGGTGTATGATGAGACCTAATCAAAGATAATAAATTGGTTGCCAATTACGCGAAAAACCCTCAACAAATATTAAGCGTTTTCCTTCTATTGAATGATTCATTCTCAAGATCCAAGATTGGCACTGGTTTGTTGGCCAAAATCAAGACCTTTATCCATCGCGGATGTGTTTGAATCATGAAGGCTTTGTTCCATATCGCATGTCTTGTCCAAGTTGTGATTTTTTGGCCAAAGTCAATATCTCTTCTTGTCCATCGACATCGATTACGAAGCTTTCCAAGGTCAATGGGTCACGCTTAACTAGAATCATTAAGCTTGTTGTGCCAAAGCCAAGGCTTAGTTGATTTAGAGGAAAAAGGTTAGGCAGTATATTGGATATATTGGCATATATCAGATATATGTTTTGGACTTGGATGTCCACCTACTGGATCTAGGAATTGGATGGGATCCAATTGATCTTAGAGATCTACCTAGTTAAGTTTCATACAATTTGTTGGCCAAAGTCAAGATTGTGTGTTATTTAACGAGATCCTAGCCCACTAGGAAACTAGGTTTCCCGAGTACTCCACAGAGGGTTAGAGGCTCGCTGAAAAATAGTGGGAGGCAAGTATTAAATTTGCAATTTCGTTTAGATACTTGCCAATACGCGCTTCTTTCATTTTTTGTCATTAATATTTAATTTTTGTTTTAATTTGACAGTTGGACTGTATTCAAACTACTTCATTTGTAGTTGGTTATATAATTAGATTATAGTAATCAATACATTTGAATGTAACCAATCAATTGTAGTTGATTATATAGTTAGACTATAGTAATCATTATATTTAATTGTACCTGAAATCGTTGATTAGATAGTTGGACTATAGAAATCAAGATGACTGAAAGATTAGCGTCAAATGACATAATCATGGGGAAAATATCTTTAACGGCTTTAATTTTCAGATTGGGAATAAAACTTCAGGATAGTCCTGGAAGTTGAGAAGTTATTCTATTTGATAGAGAAACCTCTTGAGCATAAGCCCGGAGTTGAGCAAATAGTAGAGCATTAGCTTAGGAAGACTCATTGTGATGATAGCTTTAGTGCTCAATCCGTTATGCACAACCAGAGCTTCTTAAAAGGACATATCCAAGTTGTCTGTCTAAACTGTGGCAAACGGGGTCACTAGAAGTGTGACTGTCGTATGGACAAGGCAGACATGAAGGAAGTGAAAGCGGGACAAGGTTCCGGCTTCAAGAATGTTTTTTTATAAAAATGTTCACTACTGGTTTTAAAATTGGATTTTTGATACTAGATGTGGTACATGAATATATGTACTGATGTGCGGGATCTGCTAATAAGCAGAAAACTGGCTTCAATTGAGATCGACCTACAAGTCGGAAACATGATGAGAGTCGCTGTTTTGGCCGTAGAAACCTAAGTTTTGGAATTGCCCTTTGGGCATGTACTTAAATTAGGAAACTGTATAATGTATCTAGTTTGACTAGGAACATTATCTCTGTATCTAGTTTAACCCGTTGCGGGTATACCTTTGTATTCCATAACACAATGTGTTTTGTTTATAAAGATGATATTGATATATACACATTAGATGTGAATAACAATATTTATATTTTGAATATAAATGAATCTCAAACATATAATATGACAAATAAATAGCTCATATTGAGTAAATCAAATGAGACTTATTTGTGGCATTGTCATATGGGATGCATTAACAAGACTCGTATATCCACACTTTCGAAGAGTGGATACTAGGACGAATTTCATTCCAATTCAAATGATGTCTACGAATCTAGTTTATTAGGGAAAGTGCCTAAAATACCTTTTACTTGGTAAAAGTGCAAGTGCCAACGATCTGTTAGCCATCGTTCATGGTGAAGTAAGTGGGCCCATGTCTAGCTAGGCTAGAGGTGGATATGAATACTTCGTAACCTTTACGGATGTGGCATCGCGTTACGGTTATGTGTATCTTATGAAACACATGTCAGAAACTTTTGAGTAATTCAAAGTGTTTCGACACGAAGTAAGAAAACAGACCGGCTAAGTATTAAAAACATTATGGTTTGACCATAGTGTAAAATACTTAAACATATGAGTCGCTCTGAGCTACCAATTTCCTTATAGGGATACACATTAAACAGTGCAATACTTATTTTGAATAAGATTCCGTTAAAATCTGTTAGACATACTTCATATTAGATATGAATAGGAAAGAAACCAGATTTCTCATTCCTGAAGATTTGGGAATGCTGGACATATGTTTGGATGGTACCAAACTAGAACCCAAATTGGATAAGTGCCTATTTGTAGGTTGTCCTAGGGAAACCAAAGTATAGTACTTATACAACTCATAAGAGAACAATGTAATTGTTGCTCTCCATGCGGTTTTCTTAAGAGGAATTCCTATATGCAGTGGTAAGTGGGAGGAAAGTAAAACTCGATGAAAATAAGAGTAATACTGTTCCAGGCACCGAATCCTCACGGAACACCAACAGTTCATCAGGGATGAAACTGTACCAATAATCTTCGAATACACAAGAACTGAGTAGGTCGGAGAGAGTCAGAAAACAACCTGGGAGGTATGGGTTTTTGATCTCACCTCATGTAGATGTCAATCTTATTGAGGAAGACGAACTGGCTACGTATGAAGAAGTGATACAAGGTATCGACTCCTTTTATGGCAAAGTGCCATGAAGTCCGAAATGGATTCCATGTATACCAACTAAGTTTGGACACTGGTTGATGTACCAGAAGACATTGTGCCTATTGGTACTAAATGCGTCTTCTAGGAAGACATACATGGATGGTAATATATAAATGTACATAACTAGGTTTGTACATAAAGGGTGTCGTCAACGACATATTGTCGACTACGACGAAATTTTTTCACATGTTGCCATGATTAAATCCATTTGGATAATGCTTGCTATAACTGCATATTTCGTTTATGAAATATGACAGCTGGACGCCAAAACCGCTTTCCTTAACGGAAAACTTTTGGAGAATGTTTACCACATCCTGGAGGTTTTGTCGTGCCAAAACATGCAAATAAGGTTTGCAAGTTAAATCGATACATTTATGGATTGAAGCAAGCATTGTGTTCTTGGAACTAGCGTTTTGATGTAATCATAATGGTATATGATTTAATTCAAAACGATGATGATTCTTGTGTATATAAGAAGGTTAGTGGGAGCGCACTGACAATGAATGTCCTATAAGTTGATTGTGTATTGCTTCTTAGCAATAACATTCCCATAATATAATCGGTGAAAGCTTGGCTTTTATTAAAATTCTTCATGGAATACCTGGGAGAAGCAGGCTTTATTCTATGAATAAAGATCTACTGGGATAGATCTAGAAAGCTGCTGACAACCCTCCCAGAGCTCGTACATTTTGATATGTACGTGACCTGATGTCTCATATGCTTTGAGCATATGTAGACGCTATAAGGCCAGTCCATGTGATGGTCACTGGATTGATGTAAAGAACATCCTTGAGTATCTTGGATGAACCAAGGATGTTTTCTGAGAATATGGGGAAATGAGAACTTGAAGTGACTAGGTTCACCACTGCAAGTTTCCAAACCAATAAAAACGACTGTAAGTCGTAATAAGGGTACGTATATAGTTTGAATAACGGAACAGTGAGCTGGAAATCTTCCAAGCAAGATACTGTTGCCGAATAAATAACAAAAGTGGAACATTGCTGCAGCTGATGCAGCAATAGAAGCATTTTGGATCTGTAAAATTCCTAATTAGATTAGGAGTAGTTCTGTTAGCAGCTGAGCTAGGCTACAGCGCAGGCTAAAGAACCGCGGTCTCATCAATGATCCAAGTATGTACTTCAACTAATTCATCTGATTCGTAAGATCATACGTCGTGGCGATGTGATGATCGAATAAATCGCATCAGATGATAACTTTTCAAATCCGCTGACGAAAGCTGTTTCTCAGCAGAAGTTTGAGCGACCCGTACATAGTTCAGGTGTAGAACACCCGAGTGATTGGCTATAGGCCAAGTGGGAGATTGTTGGACAATTATGACCAATAACATCACTATTTGTAGAGAATATGGTGTTGTTGTACAAATTAACTATGTGACAAATGAAATTACTCTTTTATCATTTGTAATTGGATTACTCAGATATATAAATGATAAAAGTCCTTATGATTAGTTCCGGATTAATAAGATATGAGACAATATTAATCCACTAAGGTTTAATCATTAAATATCCTTAGTCGTAGTATTATCGAGACTGGACATCGATAATGTGGAATAGGCTAGTATTACACTTGTGCGTGTTATGTAAACCTTAGTGGATTAAATTATTATCTGAGATTAAATTCGTTGAGAGGAGAGAACGCTATTAATTTGGAATTAATCGGTAAAATAAATTTAATAGTTAAATTAGATTTTACTATTTAATTTATTTAATTGGGCTAAATAATATATTAGATATATTAATTGAAATTGGATTTCAATGAGAAATTAAATTGGATTTTAATTTTAGCGAACGAATTGATTTGGAATTAATTCACGAGCGATTTTCGTAATAATTTTACTGGGTATTATTATTTAGTTAAATTGGATTTAATTATGCCGCGACAGAAAATTCGTTTAACCGGATTAAACGAATCCGAGCCCGAAGTGTGTTGAGCAATCCCACTTGAATTTTGAATTTAAAGTGGGGCTCACTTCACTTATATCATTAGTCATTTTGGTGATTAACATGAGTGATGAATTTTGATGGAATTTTGTGAAACACTCAATAAAAATATAATTTTGGAAATTAATTTATTTCTCTCTCCCTGACATTTGGCCGAATGACCTTAAATCCTTTTGGCCGAATGGCCTTAGAAGGCCGAATTGAAAGCTTTGGCCGAAACTGGGCCACTGACTTCAATTTTAAATTGCCTTTTTTTGGAAATGAAAAGAAATAGGCCACTGTTTTTTCATTTTTGTTTTGGCGCATTTAATGCTGAAAGAAAGTCAGTATTGTTTTTGTTTTTAAAAAGGGCATGTGGCTATTTTGTTCTCTCTCTCTTAATAATGGCCGAATAACAGAGAGAGCAAAACAGCTCTCTGGTTCATTTTTCATATTGGCCGATTGCTACCACTTTCTCGGGAAAATTTGTTTCTCCTAGGGAGATAAAATTTATTCCATTTGTTCTTACTAACACATATGAGAGTCGAATGAAGGTGATATGGATACTCACTCAAGTGATTGGAAGCTTCAACATCAATGAAAGTTTTGAACTCAACCGATCAATGTAAGTCCTCCGTAACTTATTTTTGATTATTATTCACACATGAATCACGCTTAGAGATCCCGTGGCATGTCTAGGACACTTACAAACTCCCCTCTACTGGGGTGAAGGCTGAAGCTTTTATTACTAATATTTAAATTAATCTCCCTTAATTATAATATATAAACTATTTTAAAACCTGACTTAATGGGATACCGCCTTTATGGTCGGTTGGACTTAATTAAATTGATTTTAACCTGACTTAGTTGGACATCACCTTTATGGTCGGTTGGAATTAATCAAAAATCTGACTTAATCAGGATACCGTCTATATGGTCGGTTGGTAATGTCACGCAATTTATATATTATAATAAGGAGATATCTAAATTAGAAGTAATAAAAGTGGATCATCTAACTCCAGTATTTTATTTTATTGTTTTATTTTATCTTTTTAATTTCCAAGTTTAATTTATGTTATTTTCTTTATTTATGTCTTTAATAATCCTAGAAATGTGTGGTAACTAAACCCCATATCTAGGGTTGTGATGAATTCCAATATCACCGTTTTATAAGTGGTTATTTTATGTCTTGTGTAATATAAAGGTTTATTTATTGAGTCTTAAGCTTAATGCTTCTTGTCAACTGGTCACTAATAAGATTGATTTGGTAAACTTAAAATAAACTTGACGAAGGAATTTTGGGTTTCAGCCTTAGACTCAATAGCTCACGATCTCACATTGGGGCAAATGATCCTTAGGTATATTTCCTTCCTAGATAGACATATACCTGTTGGGCGGGGGTAGCGACAATTGGAACTTAATGAATTCAGGTAATTTGGTTAACATAGACATATGATTAATTGAATTACTTTGGGTGTTTGCATCTGACCATCGATAGAGGCTTTTGCATATTTTCGTGTTTCAGGTTAATAAACCGGTATATTACACAAACATGAGATAATCACTTCATCTTTAAAATATATTGGAAGGATTCACAACCCTATATAGTTTTATAATATTGATTTTTCCTTTAATTTACTTTCACATTGTTTTATTTACTTGTTTTCAGACAAAAATCGCCATCCAATCAACAACCAATCTATTAGATACTTGTAAATATTTAACTTCATAAATTGATAGCTTAGATATTATGTCCTCGTGGGAGTGATACATTTTATACTACTTGAGCGATATGTGCGCTTGCGTTACGTGTGTGATTTCACCGATCAAGTTTTTGGTGCCGTTGCCGGGGACTTATTTATCTTTCACTATTAATTTTAGGGTTAGATAATTTTACTTGTGTCTAATTTCTTTTTACTTATTATTTTTGTTTCCTTGTGTTTCAGGTTCTCAGTCACTATATGAGAAGGACCAGAAGCTTTGAAATCCATCTGCTTGACCCATAGATTGAAAGAACTATCAGACATTTGATAAGGGAAAGGCGAGAAGGCCAAGAAGCACTGATAAACATGAACATTCAATAACCTGAACCTTTGGAGGTCCCCATTCGAGACAGAAATATTCTGGTGGTTGACGGTTTCATATCATGCATTGTACTTCCTCCCTTACCAGCAAATGCGTGTGACATCAAAACATGGATTCAGATGATACAACAATCAGTTCAGTTTGGGGGAATGCAACTGAAGATCCTAATGCCCACATCAGCAACTTCCTGGAAGTTTGCGGCACATTCAATTACAACCGAGCGGCTGAAGAAGCAATAAGACTACGTATTTTCCCATATTCCTTAAAAGACAGAGCTATGGCTTAGCTACATTCACTACCAGCAGGTTCCATCACAACTTGGAACACTATAGCCACCGAATTCATTGCAAAATATTTTCCCCCAGCCAAAACAACAAAGTTGAGGAATGGCATAACATTCTTTGTGCAACATGACTCAGAATCTCTCTACAAAGCTATGGAAAGATATAAGGAGTTGATTAGAAAATGTCATCACCATGAGATTGCTAAGTGGCTACAAGTCCAAACCTTCTACAATGGACTTTCTGGACAAATGAGAACCACAATTGATGCTGCTGCTGGAGGAGCTTTAATGGCAAAAGAAGAAGATCAGGCATGAGACTTAATTGAAGAAATGGCCAATAACAATTCTTTGTGGCTAATAGAAAGGAGCATGATTCAACGAATTGCAGGAATTTACGAAGTTGGAGCCAACACAGCAATGAATGCCAAGCTGGATCAGATGTGAAAATGCCTGGAAACACTTAGCACGCAAGTTGTGAACATCGTCGGTTCCATAAGTTCACCATATGGAGGAGCACCAGAGGCAGAATCTTGCAACCAACACGATGAGATGGTGAACTATGTCAGGAATTTCAACAAACAGGGGAACAATCCATATTCCAACACCTACAACCCATGGTGGAGGAATCATCCCAATTTCGCATGGAGCAATAATTCAGGGCAAATGAACAATCCACCACCAGGATTCCAATAGCAGAATCAAAGCCAGAAGTATAAGAAGAAGTGCTGCCCAATTGAAAAAATAAGAAGCCAAATATGATGATATGTTTCAATCCTAAGCACCATCATACGATGCTATGTTTCAAAGCCAATCTGCTTCTATAAAGACACTAGAAAATCAATTGGGGCAACTGGCCAATGCTCAGAGTTACAGACCGCAAGGTTGCAACACAGAACCAAATCCAATGAACAAAGGGAATGAGCAATGTCATGCCATCACTTTGAAAAGCGGTACTGAGATCAACAAAGATGTTGAAGTCAAGGCAACTGCTGAGGATATTCCAAAAGAAAGCAGCGAATCAGATCCGAAGATGGAGGAAAGAGAAGTAAAAGCAAATGATCGAGAAATATTCACTCTACCTCCACATTTTCCACAGCGTCTCCAGAAAAATAAACTGGACAAGCAGTTTGCTCGATTCTTGGAGATCTTCAAAAAGCTGCATATCAACATTCCATTTGTAGAAGCGTTGGAACAAATGCACAGCTATGTGAAATTCATGAAAGATATTCTATCACGAAAATAAAGATTGGGATATTACGAGACAATAGCATTGAAAGAAGAATGCAACACCATCATTCAGAGGAAGCTTCCCTTAAAACTAAAAGATAATGGCAGTTTCACTATCCCTTGCACTATAGGAGAACATAACTTCGGTAAGTCTTTGTGTGATTTAGGTGTTACTATTAACTTGATGCCTTTTTTTATTTACAGGAAACTACAGATTGGAGAAGCAAAGCCCACCTCAATCTCTTTGCAACTTGCTGATATAATGCTCACATTTCCGAGAGGTGTAGTTGAAGATGTGCTTGTCAAAGTTGACAAATTCATTTTCCCAGTAGATTTTATTGTCATTGACATGGGGGAAGATGAAGACGTGCCCATCATCCTCGGGAGACCATTCTTGGCTACAGGTCGAACAATTATTGATGTATAAAAAGGTGAACTAACCATGAGGGTACAGGACCAAGAAATAACATTCAATGATTTCAAAGCCATGAATTTCCCGGATGACGAAAATAAGGATGAATGTTTCAGACTTGATGTGATAGATAGTACCATCAAGAACTCTGATGCAATGCAAAGTTCCACTGAAAAACTTAAAGCATGTCATCTGCTTGTGGAGCTTGAAGATAAAGCGTATTGCGCACTGAAGAAGTTAAATCTTGAAATACGAGTAACAGAAGAGAAACGACTCCACCAACTCAACGAATTAGAGGAATTTCACATACAACCTTTTGAGAATGCCAAACTGTACAAAGAAAAGGCCGAGAAGAGACATGATGAGAAGTTAGTGCGCATACAACTGGAACCGGGGCAGTGGGTTCTGTTAAACAAATCAAGGTTGAAACTCTTCATTGAGAAGCTAAAATCACGGTGGTCAGGTCCATTCTTAATCACCCAAGTTTTAACAGATAGAACATTGAGTTACATGATCCCAACTCCAATAAAACATTCAAGGTTAACAACAAGCGTGTCAAACACTAATGGGGAGAATCATTTGAGCGACAAAAGAAAGTGCCACACTTTTATATCCAACCTAACGTTCGGACAGTCATGTCTAGCTGATGACGTTAAACTTAGCGCTAGCATGAAGGCAACCCATGCAATTTTTGTATATATTGAGATTTGGTGTGTTTTATTTTTGGGTGTTTTATTTTTGTAGGTAAAGTCACAGACATTATGGAAGACGTTCTCTCAAATCTTCACAAGCAATTTCCTTCTCTCCCTAAAAATTCACTGATGAAAATCTACAAAGCACGCATGGAACGAATGAGACTTCTGATGATCAAATGTATTCCTAATGACATTCGTTGGATAATTGAAGCATAAGTCCAATTGGCAGGTGAGTCTTCTGACTCTTTTATTTCATATTTGCATGGTTTAGGAAAAAGCACCTATGCTAAGAAAATAGGAGCTAAAAGATTATGTGTTTGCTATAAATGTGCACGCATGACATGTAATACTCATTGTCGTTCTTTAAGAATGGTGTTTGATAACCGCAAAGATAAAATTAAATTCATTAGGGATTGCATGAGTAAGGAGTCTTTAGATGACATATCATTGACTCTTAAGACACATCCCAGTGGATATGTGTATCACACAATTCGCATGTTACATACACAGTTTCGAAAAGAAAGACAACAATTAAGTCTTGGGAATCTGACTTTAAAATACCATTCTTGCCAATTTATAAGAAAATTGGATGGGAAGCTTGTCCCTGACACATAGATGCCATTCAAGCCATTACTTCTTGTAAATATTATTATCTATTTGTCTTTAACTAATAATTTTGATTTTTTTTGATTTTCTTTTATTTTTGCCGACATGATCCAGACTTTTTGACTTTAACGATTTATTTTACTTTTTAGCTAATAATTGTCATCTAGCAGGTACTAGTGCTATTATTACTCACCCTTTTTCAGGATCTATAAATTCAGCTCGTTATTGCACTCTTGAAGACATCCAGATTTGAGAAAGAAATACATAAAAAAAATGGAACAAACTTTAAGAAGAAAAGTTGTTAACATCTGTGTATTTTGCGGTACTAGTGTTGGTTCTAAACCAGAGTTCGTTGAGGCGTCACAAGAATTGGCTAGAGTCATAGCTGAAAGGAACATGCACTTAGTATATGGCGGTGGCAATATTGGACTAATGGGGTATGTTTCAAGGGCTGTACATGAATGAGGTAGTCAAATTTTGGGAATCATCCCAAAACATTTGGCAGAGGCGAATCTTATAGGACCATAAAACGGAGAGGAATGCATCGTGCCAGGTATGTCCGAACGACTTGTTGAAATGATTAATTGTGCTGATGCTTTTATTGCTTTGCCAGGTGGCTTGGGCACGATAGAGGAAATTTTTACAGTGCTATCTTGGGGGAACTTAAACATACACCAGAAACCAATTGGGTTGTTTAACGTTGATGGAATTTATGACTTTCTTTATGTGTTTCTTGATGATGCCCGGAGAAATGGGTTCGTGTTTGAACCTGTAAATGATATCCTCTTCACTGCCAGAACTGCCCATGATCTAATTGACCAACTCTTGTCTTTTGAACCACAAATTGACCCTATCATTTCTAAGATAAACTGGTCTGATAATGATCGTAGTAACAAACGTCGGATAAATCTGGATCTTAACCTTTAATTTTCTTTCTAGATGTAGAATTTCAGCTAACCAAGTGTGGGACACAGGAACTGGGCGACACATGCTGTCCCGGGCTCGCGGCCCGGTCGGGAGTACGGAGTAGCCACGGGGGACTAAACCGGAGAATAAATGAGTCACCACCCGGTGTGAACCGGGAAAATGAGATTTAAGTCCGCACTCACCCCTCGCAAGGGAAGACCTCAAACCGTTGGGTTCGGAATGGTCCCTTACTTATGTCACTTGTAATGAAAGGATTTATGTAATAATTTAATCAAGTTTAAGTAACACTTATTTCCAAGAGTATCATGCTTCTAAATTCACATGCATACATCAACAAGTTCATCACAACATGCAACATCAGATGGCAATCTCATGAACATTTCTCAATCATATGATAGGGAAAACTAAGAACAACATAATCATGCTTGAGTACTATCTCATGAACATATTAACCAAATATCATGTTAACCACCTAATCATGCTTGAATATCATCCCAAGAACACATCGAATGGGTGAATGCAGGAATACAAATAATATGATTGGCTACATAATGCAAGGGAGATCACCCAAAAGGCAGTTGTGCATGAAATATGATGAGACAGACTTAGTTCAGTGTGTGCGCGTTTGTGTAGCGTTCGTAAATGAGTTCGAAAGGTAAACAGAAGGTTCGCGTTCGTGTAGCGTTTGATAACGCGTTCGAATGGATCCAGACCTGATGAAACAAAATGCATGTGCGTTCGAGTAGCGTTCGTAAACGCGTTCGAACGGGAAACAGAAGGTTCGTATTCGTATAGCGTTCGAAAACGTGTTCGAACGGGAACAGACCTGATACACAAAATGTGACGCAATACATACATAAAAAAAGCAAATAGCGAAATACGAAGCGCGGTGAAGCATCGTGGCGAAGGATTTTAACCTCTCCAATTAGAGGACCTTTCATCGCACTTACTAAGCCCATGCGCTTATCTCAATGCATATAAAAATAAAGACAATAACCTTAGACTTCATATACCCGATTGAACACATCTTACATTCAACCGAATATACGTTAATCGGCGCGGCAAAGCATCATGGTAAAGGATTTTAACCTCTTCAATTAGAGGACCTTTCATCGCACTTACTAAGCCCATGCGCTCGATCATATCATACATACAAAAGTAACATGCAGAATAAATAAATAAATCAAAGCAACATAAAACAAAAGAATGTGCCGTTTACTCAAGTGGTACGTGGAGTTGTATCTCGAGTACAGATCATACTACCGTCCATTCGGAATCGGCTATGAAATTTATGTCCGGGTTTCCATCCTATATAACACAAGAGGCGACACATTTTCCATTTCATTCAAGCCACAACATGCATCCACAAACGACTCTCATGCGAATAGAATTCAATAAACAATCAAAAAAACGAATATAAACTAATGAGAAAAATACCATCAGGTCTAACCTTTTAAATCACCTCTCGGATGTACGGTACACGATCGTCGGAAGGGTGGATGCTCCGCAACTCTTCCGGTTCACTGGTTCACTGCTCTCGTTCGTTGTCTTACTGTTTTGATTCATCGTTCTCCGTCTTTTGCTGCTGTTTTTGACTCCGATTCGCTGCCGTTTTGCTACTGTTTTGCTGCTGTATTTTAGTTACTATTTTTGGGATGTTTTGGCTACTGTTTTGGATGTGATTTTTGGTGGTGTTATGGAGCGGTTCGGGGGCTGTTTTATGTGTGTTTTAGGGCTGCTGTATGGGCTGTTTTTCGGTGATACAAGGTTGCTGAATGGAGGTCTGGTTTTCGGTGATTAGGAAAGGGGATCAAGAGAATTTTTGTGTCATTTCTTGAGTATGCGTGAACTTCTAGGGTTTCTGTGTGTCTTGTGATGTTCGTGTGAGTTGTGTGTATATTATGTGTATGAGCTAGGGGAATCATGTCTTGGTTAGGGGTTGTTTATATAGAGAATGGCTAGGGCTTCACCTTATCTCACAATGAAGGGATTTTATTTTGTGTTGAGCAAGGAAAGTCAAAGATTGAGGGGGGACAAATTTGGTTTAGATTAGGAAGTCAATATCTTTAATTTGTTATAATTGATTTTAATTAGGCATGACATCTTTTTAGTTTAGTATGTGATTTTGTTTAGTTAGGAAGGAATCTTGTGTAATTGGTGGGTGAATATCTTAATTAAGGAATTAAAATATTTGATTGATTTTAATGTTTATTTTAATTTGGTATGTGATTTTTAGATTTGTTTTTATTTCACCATGTGTTAAATATGTGTTTTAAGTGGGCGTGGGCGTGTGGGCCAAGGCTTGGGCGAATTGGGCTTAATGTGAGGCTAGCAGCAAAACCATAATTACCGACACCGTTCGAACGCCAATTTGAACGCGACACGAACGCCCGTAATCTGCCTGACGTTCGAACGTGTTTAAAAACGCAGCACGAACGAAAACAGTGAACATGTGAAACGACTCTGATAGCATACTCATCTTGAATTTCCCCTTCCGATATCCGTTTCTCGCGACTTCCGTGACTTAAAAGGTAGTGCCTCCAACTGAGACTCATCATCGGGTTTCACATGTAAAAATGCAATGCCTACACCAAGTACTGTTTTCTAAACTCTTCTTCTACCTTTTAGACACTGGGGACAATGTCTCAATTAGGTTTGGGGGAGGGGAATAGCTGATTAGTATCTTGTTTTTCCTTGTGTTGTTTTTATTTGATTTTTAGTCAAAAAAATTTCAAAAATGTTAATATATATATATTTTGTGTTTTGTGTTTTGTGTTTTTTTTTTTAATTTGAATAATCAGGTGGAATGGTGTTTGAGATAGCCGTGTAAGGAATTTCCATTCCTAAGACGTATCTCAACCTATTTCGTAACAAGTTAATTTTTGTTTATTTCCTTTTGAATTATTTAATTTGTGAATTCTCCATAATACTGACTAAATTGGATCTTCATATGCTCAATTGACAGGTATTATAAACATGCATGGTAACATACGATCATGAATTGTCAGTGAAAAGTTTGTAATATTCAGTGCTCTAAATTAATTGGAGAAACATCTAAAAAATGATGGAATAAAAAATAAAAAATAAAAAATAAATGAAACATGTGAGATCCGAGTAATTAAGTCCGTAGGGGTGTTTTAACACCTAGTGCCCTAAAACCAATTGGTTTGGGAGTCACTGGCCCAAAGCTCGCTACATGAATTAAATATGTTATAAGAAAAAAAAAAGATATCTGAGATCCGAGTAATTAAGTCCGTATGGGTGTCTTAACACGTAGTGTCCTAAAGCCAACTGGCTTGGGAGTCACTGGCCCAAAGCTCGCTACATGGATTAAAGATGTTATAAAAAAAATTCAATTGCTAAAAAGGTGTGAATTCTGATATAACTTTAGGACAAAAATATTACTCTATTTTCAACTACACTTATGAATATTGTGGGCACAATGATTTGATTAATACTTTGTTGCTTTTGTATATGGAGAATGCTAAAAATAATCAGAGAATTTACTTATTTGGTAATTTAAAAAGAAAGAAAACAACTATTAACTTGGATAAGAATTTCACTTGTTTAGTCACTAACTTTTTTGATCTTTTTTGCTTTTGTGTGCATTTGACATTTGTGGGTATCGTCACTGTAAGCCCTCACGAGACTACAACTCGTCCACTAGGGACTCCTAGGGGTTTAAAGGCTTGTAGCATACTCTAAATGCAACCGTGATCTCTACGAAAGTTGCTTATTTTAATTTTATTTCAAAGTTGTTTATTGTATTTTATTTTGTTGTTTTGCTTGAGGACTAGCAAAATGTTAGGTTTGGGGATGTGATAAGCGGAAAATATATTAATATTTACCACCTCTTTTACTTAATATTTTGTATAGTTTCTTGAGTTTTGTGAATATTTTGATGTGTTTTATGTATTTTGTAGATAAATAATGTTTCAGGACTCACTGGAATCAAATCGGGGCCAAAATAGCGAAAAAATGAGAAAAAAGGCAAAAATGTAATTTCCGCATCGTGACGCGCACAATCTCGACATCGTGATGGGCTGACGTAATCAGCCTGCCGACACGAGTCATCATGACGTCAGCCTCAATTACTCTTCTACCAACACGCGTCATCACCACGTTATCACATGCGTCAGCACTTGCGTCATCGCTACGTCATCATGACATTAGCATAATAATTCACTCCGCCGACACGCATCGTTGCTTACGTCAGCATGATGTCAGCGTCGTGACGTGCATAAATTCATGTGTCATCATCTCAGCAAAGTCGAGTAACGTATTGAAGATCAATGACGCGTCGCGACGCGCATGACTTCACATGTCGCGACGCGTAGGGCCAAATTTTGCCAATAAATTGAGGCCGAAATCAGAAGGAAAATTCATACCTTTTTCTGGGGATTTCATTAAGAATACTAAGAAGATTGTATCTTATTTTTTTATTTACAACTTTCTTATATTTTTTTTATGCAATAGATCTTTCTTTATTTTACTTTTCAGTATGAGGAGGTAACTCCCCTCTACTGGGGTGAAGGGTGAAGTTTTTATTACTAATATTTAGATTAATCTTCCTTAATTATAATATATAAACTATTTTAAAACCTGACTTAATGGGATACCATCTTTATGGTCGGTTGGACTTAATAAAATTGATTTTAACTTGACTTAATTGGATACCATTTTTTTGGTCGGTTGGAATTAATCAAAAATCTGACTTAATCAGGATACCGCCTATATGGTCTGTTGGTAATGTCATGCAATTTATATATTATAATAAGAGAGATATCTAAATTAGAAGTAATAAAAGTGGATCCTCTAACCCCCAGCATTTTATTTTATTGTTTAATTTTATCTTTTTAATTTCCAGGTTTAATTTATGTTATTTTCTTTATTTATGTCTTTAATAGTCTTAGAAATGTTTGGTAACTAAACCCCATATCTAGGGTTGTGATGAATTCCAATATCACTGTTTTATAAATGGTTATTTTATGTCTTAGGTAATATAAAAGGTTTATTTATTGAGTCTTAAGCTTAATGCTTCTTGTTAACTGGCCACTAATAAGATTGATTTGGTAAACTTAAAATAAACTTGACGAATGAATTTTAGGTTTCAGCCTTAGAATCAATAGCTCATGACCTCACCTTGGGGCAAATGATCCCTAGGTAGATTTCCTTCCAGGATAGACATATACCTGTCGGGCAGGGGTAGCCACAATTGGAACTTAATCTTAATGAATTCAGGTAATTTGGTTAACATAGACATATGATTAATTGGATTACTTTGAGTGTTTGCATCTGACCATCGACAGAGGCTTTTGCATATTTTCGTGTTTTAGGTTAATAAAACGGTATATTGCACAAACATGAGATAATCACTTCATCTTTAAAATATATTGGAAGGATTCACAACTCTAGATAATTTTATAATATTGATTTTTTCTTTAATTTACTCTCGCACTGTTTGATTTACTTGTTTTCAGACAAAAATCACCATCCAATTACCAACCAATATATTAGATACTTGTAAACATTTAACTTCATAAATTGATACCTTAGGTATTAAGTCCTCATGGGATCGATACATTTTATACTACTTGAGTGATACGTGCACTTGCGTTACATGTGTGATTTCACCGATCACCTCTCTAACTCGAGCAATTAAGTCCGTGGGGGTGTTTTAACACTTAGTACCCTAAGGCCAATTGGTCTGGGAGTCACTGGCCCAAAGCTTGTTACATTGGTTAAAGAGAAAGATTAAGGAAATCATACACTTCTTCTTTTTGACATCCGAGATCTGAGTAATTAAGTCCATAGGGGAGTCTTAACATTTAGTTCCCTAAAGCCAATTGGTTTGGGAATCACTGGACCAAAGCTCGTTACAAGGGTTAAAGATGTATTATTTTTAAAGAAAACTATTTTTGTATAAATAAACTGCCATTATCAAAAGGTTTGAATTCTAATATAAATTTAGGATAAAAATAGTACTCTTTTTTCCAACCAAACCTATGAATATTGTGGGCACAATAAATTGATTGATATTATGTCTTATGTGTGTATAGAAGAAGGGTAAAATGTATATGGTGGTTTATTTATTTGATAATTTAGAAAGAAATAAAACAATTACTAACTTGGAAAAGAATTTTTCTTTTAAGTTTTCGTTTAAATTACTAAGGACCAGTAATAAGTTGGTTGGGGGTGTGAAGAACACTAAAAAATGTACATTTATTAAAAAGAAAATTAATCATTTTACACTTGTAGTATCATTAATCCGCTTAATTTAACACATTTGTAAAATAATAATTAAATTTATATTTCATCTATTTTTATTGTTATATTTATTTTTTAGTAGGTGAAATAATATTTTGGATGCATAACTAAAAAATGGACTTATGTTTGGATCTTGGAGGGCAATAACTTAAAATTGCGTTCTAACAGTTTATAATTTCAACTTTGCGCAATTTTCGTAGTTTGGCCATACCATTTTTCTCCGATATCGGATTAAGGAAATTCCAGTTCCAGATGAAAGAAGCCTAAAAAATCTACAACTTTTCTCTTTTAAAGCTTTTCTAGTTCTGAGGTTTTCATGGTCGAAATTGATGAAAAATCCAAAGTGTGATGCTTGTAATTTTAATTATTAAGAAAAAACAAAAACAAAAACAAAAAACAAAAGAAAGATAGGAAAAAATAATAGGGCCAATCCAAGTAGGAGGTGTTGTATGCCTTTATGGATGGTTTTATATAATTTGGAATAATTGAGTACTTATTTGAACTTGTTATAAACAAATATTGTCACCACCTATATGGTTGGTTTTATATGTTTTGGCATAATTAATTCCTGAAGTAAATTAACTATGTAATAATGACAATTTATATATTATAAAAAGTAAGATTTCTTTATATTTGAAATATTAATAGTGGATCCCTTAGCCACAACATTTTAATTTATTGTTGCATCACAATTTAAAAATTCCATCATTTCAATCAATTTAGCCTTTTTGTTTTTACTCGAATTATTATTTTATTTTACTAAATATATTCCTTATGGATCAACCCTAGACTTACCAGATCATTTTATTACTTCGACACTCTTATATTTCAGAGTAAAGAAACATTTTGTGAGTGTGTCAACTGTAGCACCCAGTTCATCCTCTATTTTTATTCTGTTTTCCTTCATAAGCTCTCTATTCCAGAGAGCTGATGAATTGGTGTTTTCTCCCAAATAGTTTCCAACCCCTCCTAAATACTTTCAAACACCAAAAATCTAATTTTTAACATCAAAACCAATATCAACACATGTTATAGAATAAACATACATGTATTCTAAATACATATATGCATTACTTTGAATCAAAATACAAATAAAATTATATTCCTATAAAAAAAATGACTCATAAACAATTCTAGGTCACTCAAAGGTGGTCAAGTGATTCTACAATGGTAGTCATAGCTCCAAACATTCATCTAGAGTTCCAAACTCTAATTTTATGTTCTATATCCAACATGAACATATTTGACTCAATCACAAGCATATTATGTTTATGCTTCCAAAACATCCATATACAATTCATTAACCTAATTTCAACTTCAAGTTATGTTATTATGTATCCAATACATAATACATCATTATATACTTCCTTTATGATACCAACTCACTAATGAAAAACATAGCTTTAGAGAAGATCAAACTTACCTAGCAAGCTTGAATCCAAGATCCAATATTCTTCTCCTTGTTGAAAATGTAGAGAACTTCCAAAGCTTCTCTCACAAATACTTTCTTTAGGTTAATCTTTCTTATGTTTTGCTTATGCTTGGTTAATCAAAAAATTACTCAAGCTTGCCTTTTATAGTCAAGCTTATGCAATTTTTAATTGATAAAAGTTCTAATCAACTTTTAGGTGGGCTTAATCCAATTTGTCCAAATATGCATATTAGGTGTAACTAATCAACTTTGTCTACACTTTGATTTAATCCAATTAAATCAAACCAAATACACATATTATTACATATTTTATAATTATTAAAATATCCTCCAATGATAAAGATATGTATGAAATTACAACAAAGCCCTTGTGTGATTATTAATTTGAATTAATCCAATTAATCTCAATTAGTCAAATAAATAATTAATGTTATCCAATAGCACTTAATTAATTTGATTGATTATTATCATATCAAATATTATTTATTATCAAATATTATTTGATACCCGAGTGCTCAATGAGTACACTTCATATTGAGGGACTCTCTCAGTTAAGACAAATTCATCATATAAGCGTAGCTCATATGTACACAATTCAGCCACCTCTGAATTTGCAAAGAACATGAACGACCTTCCTAAACAATACAAGTCGAGGTCATCACATATATTTAACAATCTCTCCAACATAGACTATCCAAGTTGTGCTTACGATACATAGATTACACCATAAAATTTTCGAGGCGGATATCTCATATTGTCGACATGTCCACAATTCCTTACAACTAACCAGAACACTATTTCTGATATACGTGATCAGCCCTAGGTGATCAGATTTGGCCAAAGTCTTAAGAATCATGACTTATTAACATGGATACCCAAACCCCTTATGGTACACATATGGGCCGACGGATCTCATCTTGATACGCATTTGATTAACGAGTACATCGATACAAACCCAACGAGCATCTAGCGATCAGCCAATGAAAGGTATCTGAAATACACGACATCAAAGTATGGAGGATCACACACAAAATCAATGTTATCCTATTGACGGTGGTGTGTTCTTCCAACTATTAGGAATCACATATGAGTATTCAATATTTGCTCCAACAAATACCCACATGTCTATACAAGCTTCATTTGTTCATGGTCCATTGAGTTAAACCATTGGAACTCCAATTTCAATATACGACATGTGCTAGTCTTCTAGGTTATAGGAACTCGGCCGTATTCCAAAACCAACAACTATAAATATTTACATTAAGAATAATTTATAATAGTAAGACTATCTCAATGTCTGACCACCCAATGTCCAGTATTACTACATGATTATTATAAGGTCAATGTCATTCTTAGCATATTTATATATCAAACTAATATACATTATGACCTAATAATTACCATTAACAAGGTTAAAATGAAAATATAGTTATTTTATCAATAAATAATAAAATATAATATATAATATATTATTCGGATTGGCGTTCCAAGCACCGACTCCAACAAACTCTCACTTGCTTAGTGGAATTTCGTATGGTATCAAAGTCCCATCTCCTCCACATGCTTATCAAAAAACTTAGGAGGTAAGGCCATAGTAAGCGGGTCTGCTATGTTGTCTTGTCCTTGAACTTTCAAGACCATTATGTCTTTTCGTTCAATGATTTCTCTAACCACGCGATATTTCTTTTCGATGTGTTTAAATCTGGAATGTGCCCTTGGCTCTTTAGCCTGCGCAATGGCTTCACTATTATGACAATACAGTTGGATCGGATCCGCATTACTAAGCTTAATACCAATTTATGTGATAAAATTTCTAATCCAAACATCTTCTTCAGCAGCTTTTGAAGCCTTATAAATTATACCTCAGTGGCGAAATTAGTTGTAGATCCTTGCTTTGAACATCGCCAACTAACCGCACTGCCATTAAGGGTAAATATGTATCCAGATGTAGACTTTCTATCATTCGGATCTCCCTGAAAATCAGAGACTGTATAACCCTTAAGTTGTAGCTCATTTTCTCCATAAATTAGAAACTTATCAGTAGTACCCTTAAGATATTCCAGGATATGTTTTACAACTGTCCAATGATCATTACCTGGATCAGATTGATATCGGCTAGTAACACTGATATCGAAACTGATATCGAGTCTTCTATATAGTATATCATACATAATACTTCCAATACAAGAAGCATATGGAAAGTTAGACATTCTAACTCTCTCTTTCTCAGTCTGAGGTTCCATTTTCTTCGAAAGATATATGGCATATTGAAATGGTACATTTATTGCCTTGCAGTTGGTAAAACCATACCTTTGCAACATTTTATCTATGTACCTGGATTGCGAAAACCCTATAAGATTCCTTACTCTATCCCGGTAGAGCCTTATACCAAGTATATAGGAAGCTTCACTAATATCTTTCATGGAGAAGTTATTACAAAGGTAGGCTTTCATACTTTGCATCAATCCTATATCATTCCCGATGATAAGGATATCATCTACATATAAACAAGAATATTATCATTCTCCCACTAACTGTCTTATAAACACACAGTTCTTCATCGTTCTTGATGAATGCAGATAATCTAATTATCTCATCAAAATGATGATTCCAGCTTCAGGATGCCTGTTCAAGTCCATAAATAGATTTCTTGAGCTTACAAACCAAGTTTGAAGTCTCAATGGATATAAAACCCTCTGGTTGTTCCATATAGATATCCTTCTAATGGAATCCATTTAGCAACGCGGTTTTCACATCTATCTGTCATATCTTATAATCGTGATATGTAGCAATGGCTAAAAGTATCCTAATAGATTTAGCATAGCGACTAGCAAAAATGTTTCCTCATAGTCAATACCAGGACATTGAGTGTAACATTTCACTACTAGTCGGGCCTTAAAAGTTTCCACCTTACCATCAGGCCCACGTTTTTTTTATAAACCCATTTAAAACCAATAGATTTAACTCCTTCAAAAAGCTCAACCAAGTCTCAGACTTGATTATCATGCATAGAATCCATTTCGAATTTCAGGGCTTCTTGTCACTTTCCCGAATCGATATCCAATATCACTTATTTATATTTAGTCGGGTCTGTCTCCACCAAGAGGAGTACATCGAGGCTAGCATTAGACGTCAAAAGATTCTATTTGGAGGCCTTGACACTCTACTCAACTTACGCATAACCTCTAAGTTAGAATCGAACTCATCGAGTTCAATCTTTCTACAATTCTCACTTTCTCTCAAAAATTCCTTTTGAATAAAAGTGGCAAAATGAGCAACAAATACATTTCATTACTCAGAATCGTAGAATTTTCAAGATATCCAACGAACTTGTATTTATACCCTCTGAGTGCTAGTTTATCCCGCTACACAACTCTTAACGTATGCGAGACAACCCCAAATCTTCTAATATCTAAGACTTGGATTTCTACCGTATCATATCTGATATGGGCTCATAGAAGCAAATTTCGATAGAACTTTATTAAGTATGTAGGCAGCAGTAAGTAAAAAATAACCCCAAAGGTAATATGGAAGATTTGTATAACTCATCATAGATCGTACCATATACAATAAAGTATGATTTCTCCACTCAGACACACCATTGTATTTAGGATTTCCTAATGGCTATATTGGGCGAGAATCCCATTCCCCCTTAAATAACTTCTGAATTCTTCACTTATGAATTCAGCACCTCGATTTGATCAAAGGCACCTGATGAATTTTCCGGTTTATTTTTCAACTTTGTTTCATAATATTTTCAAATTTTCAAATGTTTCTTATTTATGTCTCATCAAATAGACATTTCCATATCTTGACTTGTCATCCGTGAAAGTCACGAAGTATGTTGAACCATTATGAGCGACATGAGTTAATGAACAACACACATTACTATGTACTACCTTCAATAAATCTTCAACACGGTGTCTAACATAAGAAATGAGGCCTTTATCATTTTACCTTGAATACATGACTCATAAATCGGATAAGGATCTATCTTAACCAATTTTGATAGGCGTCTAACACCTATGTGGCCCAATCTCATATGTCATAATTAAGTATTATTTAATTCAGACATTTACTTGTATTTTCCTCTATATTAAATACATCTCGATATATTTCCAAAACATAATGACTGTTAGATAAAGAACATTCACATATCAAATATTGTCTCTATCATATAAACATAAAGCACCATCTTCAATGTTTATTTTATATCCATCTTTATCCAATATCGATAACGATATTATCTGTCAAATAAGATAGTGTACATAATAACAATCAGGTAAAATTAATTTACATCCATTAGAGAGATCTAGAACAACCGTTCCTATGGCATTAACATCCAATGTCTCGTCATTTCCAACTCTAAGCTGGATCTCCCCTTTATTCATCCTTCTTTTAACCCTCATGACCTGTATAGAGTTGCAAATATTAGTTGGACTACCAGTGTCTAACACCCATCCACTATTTGCATTTAAGGCTAATGAGATGTCAATAATAGGACAAATATAAAGTGTACATGAAGGTTGTGCCTTTCCTTTCAGCTCTAGACAATCTTTCTTCCAGTGTTCAGACTTCTTGCATTGTAGACATGCATCAAGAGCTATATGTGGTCATGAAGCTTTGTACTTCTTAGAGTCTTCTTCAACTTCTTAGAAGTCTTTGAAGAGCTTGTTTAACCATGGAGGTATAAAGTGGGATTACATTTCTTCAAATAAAGCTTCGTTGTACGTACCATGTTATGAAGTTCTTTATAACTAGCTTTCATCAAATGCATATGAAAGTTTAACACAAAACCAGCGTAAGTACCGGGCAAAAATGATATAATCAAATTTCGACCTAATCGTTCATCGATCATAATGCCCCATCAATCCAAATATCGGAGATTAATCATGTTCATAACATGAATGATAACAGTGTTTGGTTCTCTAAGAACAATAACCAAGATCATTAAGCATAAAAAATGTGAATACGCAAAGTAAAGTAGCGGAAATTACTCACTTTGATCAGCTAAGGATGTGTAGACAACAAAATTTTTTCCTACATGGAAGTTGCTCCAAGCTTCTCCTTTGATGTATGTTGAGCTTCCAAGCTTGATTCTTGAATTCCAAACTCATGGGAAAGGTTTCCCTATCACCTTTGCAACAAAATTACCCTTTGTTCTTCTTGTATCTCTCGGCCAAGCCAAGAAATTGGAAAAGAGAGAGATGGTCACGCCCAAGGCATGGAGATGAGAGAAAAGAAAAATGAGTGAAGTGTGTTTTGATTTTCAAAAAATCAAAATGATATACCAAACTTAAAAAATTGATATATGTCACTTTCACATCAATTTTAATAATGCTTGTGTAAGAAACAAGCAACCATCAAAATCCCACCAACTTCTATCAAAAAAAAGTTGATAAAGTTGACTAGGTGATGTGACAAGTATGGGCCCCACTTTAATTCAAAATTTGAGTGGGCCCGCAAATACATTCCGGGCTCGGGTTCGTTAATTCTGAATTAACGAATTTTCCGTTGTGACTTAATTAAATCAAATTTAATTAACTAATTATGCCTAGCAAAATTACTATTAAAGTCACTCGCGAATTAATTCTAAATTTATTCGTTCGCCCGAATCAAAATCCAATTTTAATTCCTTTATGAAATCTAATTTCATTTAATATATCGAATATATTATTTTATCGATTAATTCCAAATTAATTGTTCTCTCTCTTCTAATTGAATTTTTTCCCAGATAAAATTCTCCGTAATTAATCCTAGATTAATTTTCTCTCTCTTCCAATTAATCCCAGATTAATTATGTTCGAGTCATACATCATCGGTGAATCTTCGGGAAGCGACCCATGAGATCACTGGATATGTTGGAAGTAAATTGGTCATCGGAATATCTGAATACGTGCTTACCCAGTACCACGTTCTTACCGATTTACAAGACATGGTTGGCTTCTAGCAAAGCATCGTGCCTACCCAATTCTCCAGAAATATTCTTTTAAGGAATATGTAATCTGTGTCAGGCATAGCATACGTAGTATTGCGTATTACGATCCAATATCGAATGTCACATGCTAGGCCTGGGGCTGGAATTGTGTCTGCCCCGAACGAAGCACATATCGGATCTCTGGTAACTAGTCTTTATAATCGGATAATCATGACCTAGTCATATTATCCCGATGATTGCAGTACTTAAGAGTACTAGTTTCGTATCCTACGTGATCATCATCTCCATATGACTGAAGTGATACTTCCATCTTGACATCTCACCCAATACACTACGATTCTCAATATACCCAGAAGAGGCGTACACAGAAGCTGTTAAAGCCCTGGACGACCAAAACCAAAGTATACTGATTGTCGCAAGTATTAGCGATGCAAGTCTCAGTTAAGACCAAATACATCTACCCTGATTCGGACTCCAATAGACACATAGTCATACTACCAATGGGATTCCGAGGGGTCTATCTAGAGCGAAGCTGTTTCCGTACCATCTGTAAACGCAACCTCCTATCACACTTGCATAAGTATCCAATATTTAAATATATGAGAACTATGTCGTTATGCTCCCATAACACGCACAAGTGCAATACTAGTCTATTCTGCATTATCGATGTCCAGTCTCGATAATACTACGACTAGGGATATTTAATGATTAAACCTTAATGGATTAATACTGTCTCATATCTTATTAATCCGGAATTAATCATATTGACTTTTATCATTTATATATCCCGGTAATCCAATTACAAATGATAAAAGAGCAATTTCCTTTGTCACATAGTTAATTTGTACACCAACACCATGTTATATACAAATAGTGATGTTATGGGTCATAATTGTCCAACAATCACCCACTTGGCCTATAGCCAATCACTCAAGTTTCCTACACCTGAACTTTGTACGGGTCACTCAAACTTCTGCTGAGAAACAGCTTTCGTCAGCGGATTTGCATTGTTATCATCTAATGCGATTTATTTGATCATCACATCACCACGATTTATGATCTGACGAATCAGATTAATTAGTTGAAGTATATACTTGGATCATTGATGAGACCAATAATTATTTAACATATATTGTAGCCTAGCTCAGCTGCTAACAAAACTACTCATGATCTAATTAGGAATTTTACAGATCCAAAATTGCTTCTTTTGCTGCCTCAACTGCAGCAATATTCCGCTTTTGTTGTTTATTCGGCAACAGTATCTTGCTTGGAAGCTTTCCAGATTACTGTTCAGTTATTCAAACTATATAATACCCTTATTATAACTTATAGTCATTTTTTTCGGTTTGGAAACTTACAGCGGTGAACCCAGTCACTTCAAGTTCTCATTCTCTATAGCTTAAGAAAGCATCCTTAGTTCATCTAAGATACTTAAGGATGTTCTTAACATCAATTCAGTGACTATCACTTGGATTGGCCTGATTGTGACTCCATATGCTCAAAGCATATGAGACACAAGGTCGCGTACATATATTTCAATGTACGAGTTCTCGAAGAGTGCCAAAAACTTTTAGATCTATCCCAGTAGATCTTTATTCCTAGAATAAAGGTTGTCTCTCCCAAGTAGTCTACGAAGAATTTTCATGAAAGCCAAGCTTTCACCGATTGTATTATGGGAATGTCATTTCCAAGAAATGATATATCATCATTATTTAGGACAATCATTGTCAGTGCGCTCCCACTAACATTCTTATATACACAAGAATTATATTCGTTTTGAATTAAATCATATATCATTATGATCTTATCAAAACGTTAGTTCCAAGAACGTAATGTTTACTTCAATCCATAAATGGATTGATTTAACTCGCAAACCTTGTTTGCATGTTTTGGCACAAAAAAACCGTTAGGATGTTTATAAACATCCTCCAAAAGGTTTCCGTTGAAGGAAAGCGGTTTTGATGTTCAGCTGTCATATTTCATTAATGAAACATGCAGCATTAGCAAGCATTATCCAAATGGATTTAATCATGGCAACGGTTAAGAGGTTTCTTTGTAATCGACACAATGTTGATAATGATACCTTTTCGCTACAAGCCTAGCTTTGTACGTTTGTTTGTTTCCATCCATGTATGTCTTCCTTGAAGACTCATTTAGTACCAATAGGCACAATGCCTTCCGGTACAACAACCAATGTCCAAACTTGGTTGGTATACATGGAATCCATTTCGGACATCATGGCACTTTGCCATAATAGGGAGTCGATACCTTGTATCACTTCCTTATACGTAGCCAGTTCGTGTTCCTCAATAAGATTGATATCTTTATGAGGTGAGATCAGAAACCCATACCTATCAGGTTGTTCTCTGACTCTCTCCGACTTACGCGGTTCTTGTGTATTTGAAGATTGTGGTACAATTTCATCCCTAATGAACTGTTTGTGTTCCGTTAACGAATCAGTGCCTGGAACAAGATTACTCTAATTTTCATCGAGTTTTACTTTCCTCCCACTTACCACTGCATATTGGTATTCATCTTAGGAAAACGGCATGGAGAGCAACAATTACATTGTTCTCTTGTGAGTTGTATAAGTACTATACTTTGGTTTCCCTAGGATAACCTACAAATAGGCACTTATCCAATTTGGGTTTTAGTTTGGTATCATCCAAACATATGCCCAGCATTCCCAAATCTTCATGAATAAGAAAACCCGATTTCTTTCCTGTTCATATCTAATATGAAGTCTGTCTAACAGATTTTCATGGAACCTTATTCAAAATAAGTATTGCACTGTTTAATGTGTATCCCTAGAAGGAAAATGGTAGCTCAGAGCGACTCATCATTAACCTTATCATGTCCAACAAAATTCGGTTTCTCCTTTTGGACACACCGCTCAATTGAGGTGTTCCGGAAGGAGTCCACTGTGAAAGAATATTATACTCCTTCAAGTAATCGAGAAACTTATTGCTTAAGTATTTTCCACCACGGTCTACCCATGACGGTTTAATACTTTAGCCAGTCTGTTTGTCTACTTCGTGTTGAAACTCTTTGAATTACTCAAAAGTTTCTGATTTATGTTTCAAAAGAAACACATAACCATAACGCGATGCCACATCCGTAAAGGTTACGAAGTATTCATATCCACCTCTAGCCTAGCTAGATATGGGCCCACTTACGTCACTATGAACGAGGGCTAACAGATCGGTGGCACTTGTACTTTTACCAAGTAAAAGGTGTTTTAGGCACTTTGCCTAATAAACTAGATTCGTAGACATTATTTGAATTAGAATCAAATCCGTCCTAGTATCCACTCTTCGAAAGTGTTGATATACGATTCTTGTTAATGTGTCCCAGATAACAATGCCACTTATAAATCTCAACTGATTTATTCAGTTTGAGCTATTTGTTTGTCATGTCATACATATGAGATTCATTTATATTCTAAATATAAATACTGTTGTTTACATCTAATGTGCTTATCTCAATATCATCTTTATAAAATAAAACACTTAGTGTTCTAGAATATAAAGGTATACCCGCAACAGGTTAAACTTAGATATAGAGATAATGTTTCTAGTCAAACTAGGTATATTATTACTGTTTCCTAATTTAAGTACATGCCCCAATGGCAGTTCCAAAACTTAGGTTTCTACGGTTAAAACAGCGACTCACGTTCCGTTTTCGACTCGCAGGTAGATCTCAACTGAAGTCAGTCTCCTGCTAATCAGCAGATTCTGCACATCAGTACATATTTATGTACCACATTCAGTATCAAAAATACAATTTTGCAACTAATAGTGAACATGTTTATGACAAACATACTTAAAGCCGGAGCCTTGCCTCGCATTCACTTCCTTCATGTCTGCCTTGTTCATATGGTAGTCACGCATCAGTGACCTCGTTTGCCACAGTTTAGGCAGACATCTTGGGATATGTCATTTGTCTTCCCTGAAGACTGTGATGATTTTGCCTTTGCCCTTTTATAAGCTCTGGCTCTACCTCCTTGAGCATAGCCTTCAACTCTCCAAGAGTTTACTCTTGGTTCATTATGAACCTGCCCCAGCTTTCGGGTAGAGAATATAAGATCAAATCTTTGGTAGTCTCGGCCACGTAGGTAATGCCCAGCTAACCTAGCTGATCGATGTCAGCAATCATCTGTGACACCTAGTGCTCGATAGACGTACCCTCTGACATACGCGAGCGAAAGAGCTTCTTTTGCAATTAGTACTTATAAGATCTAAGATTAGATCTATGAAGATCTTTAATTTCAACATCATGGTATAAGGATCTAATCCTTAGTTTTGACGACAAAATTAAAGTGTCATTGCATTAAGCATAAAGGATTGAGCACTAAAGTTATCATTACCATGAGTCTTCCAAAACTCATGCTCCACTATTTGCTCAACTCCGGGCTCAGGCCCGAGATGCTTCTCTATCAAATAGAATAACTTCTCAGGTCCCAGAACTATCTTGAGGTTCTATTCCCAATCTGAAAATTAAAGCCGTTTAAAGATATTTTCACCCAGGATTATGTTCTAAACGCTAATCTTTCAGTTATCTTGATTCCAATAGTCCAACTATCCAATCAACAATTTCGGGTATAATCAAATATAATGATTACTATAGTCTAACTATATAATCAACTACTATTTGATTGGTTAAATTCAAATATATTGATTACTATAATCCAATTATAAAATCAACTATAAATGAAGTAGTTTGAATACAGTCCAATTGTTAAATTAAAACAACAATTAAATATTAGTCCAACTAATATATTTATAAATTAATGACGAAAAATGAAATGAGCGCGTATTGACAAGTATCTAAACGAAATTGCAAATTTAATACTTGTCTCCCACTATTTTTCGGCGAGCCTCTAACCCTCTGTTGAGTACTCGGGAAACCTAGTTTCCTAGTGGGCTAGGATCCCGTTAAATAGCACACAACTAGGTAGATCTCTAAGATCAATTGACTTTGGCCAACAAGTTGTATGAAACTGAACTAGGTAGATCTCTAAGATCAATTGGATCTCATCAAATTCCTAGATCCAGTAGGTGGACTTCCAAGTCCGAAACATATATCCAATATATGCCAATATATCCAATATATTGCCTAACCTTTTTCCTCTGAATCAACTAAGCATTGGCTTTGGCACAACAAGCTTAATGATTCCAGTTAAGCAGGACCCATTGACTTTGGAAAGCTTCGTAATCGATGTCGATGGACAAGAAGTGATCTTGACTTTGGCCAACAAATCACAACTTGGACAAGACATGCGATATGGAACAAAGCCTTCATGATTCAAACACATCCGCGATGGACAAAGGTCTTGACTTTGGCCAACAAACCAGTGCCAATCTTGGATCTTGAGAGAGAATCACTCAATGGAAGGAAAACGCTTTATATTTGTTGAGAGTTTTTCTCGTAATTGGCAACCAATTAATTATCTTTGATTAGGTCTTATCATACACCCTTAAGCATGCATTCTAAAAGTATAATAAGGCGCTATAAATAAATTAATAATGATATGCGGATGGATATCTCACAAATTGTTCCTTGAACAAATCACTCTATTTCCTCTCCCCGGCTAGCACTTTTCTAACTTCTACCCAATTACATAACACTTCTAAAGAAACCTCATTTACATTGAGGGGAATAGGTGACAAGAGAATTACAAAGATTCAAAAGGTAATTGGCTGGACACGCAGGTCCAATTTAATAAATTCTAAATTTATTACAACAATTTCCAAAATTGCCCTCACCCTTCTAATATCCATCTGATATACATTATTCATACATGCATCCATGTATTCACACAAAGCATGTGATTCAATCAATCTAATCCAATTAATTAATCTTTGATTAATGACCATCCAATGTTCATACAACGATTTGATTTGCGCGAGTCAAACTCGTTTAAGAATAAATACTCAAAGTAAGTATTCTTGAATTATATCGAACTACAATTTTAAATCCAATTTAATTTGTATTCAATATTTAATTTGTATTCAATACTAATTCATATTTAATTCCAAATTAAATAATTACACTTTTTAATGTGCCTTTACGACTTAGATTCTAAATCTAATCTTTATGGGTCTCAAAGCCCAATTAACATCCAATGTCAATTTTAATTAAAGTCCAATGGGCTTTTAATTAATTCATAAGGCATGGACTTTGGCAACCAAAGCCCAATAAGGAATCATCCTTTGCCACAAAATTAATTTTGGCCCATTAGGCCCAATTAAATTTTTAAAGGCCCAATTATTATATTTGGACTTTATGGAAATGGTTTTAGACCCAATTGGATCCAACCAATTATCCTAAACCAAACTTGGCCCAACCAAGCCCATTTAGCCCAAATACAACATTTTTAGCCCAATTCCAAATTAAGCCCAATTAATTTAATCACAATATTCCAAATATCACAATTATTTAATTAAAGTGTATTAGCCATAATTAATTTGTTAAATTAATATTTCCAAAACACCAATTAAACTAATTAATCATGCTTTAATTTAATCAATACATGTCCAACATTATTGAAGCAAAATCAATCCAACATGCTCTTACAATAGCTCACGGCAATTCAAGGGATTTTTATATCCGATTTTGATTTCAATCCAATTAAATCACAAATCAATATATCCAAGCATTCTAAACACATTCAATGGCTTAAAATCAAAAATCACCAAGAGCTTAGGGTTCCTACACCATTCTGCCAAGCCTCCAAATTTGGGGAAAATTAATCCAATTAATTTTTTATCAAATTGATCATACATAACTTTAAGTTATCAATATATAAGCATACCCAAACAAACAATTTGATCAAATCATGCTAAAATCAAAAATACCCAAATACAAGATTAAGAACCCTAAAATATTTCATGCTTAATATAGGCTCTGATACCATTGTTGGGTTCTCTAAGAACAATAACCAAGATCATTAAGCATAAAACATGTGAATACGCAAAGTAAAGTAGTGGAAATTACTCACTTTGATCGGCTAAAGATGTGTAGACAACAAAATTTTGCCTCCATGGAAGTTGCTCCAAGCTTCTCCTTTGATGTATGTTGAGCTTCCAAGCTTGATTCTTGAATTCCAAACTCATGGGAAAGGTTTCCCTATCACCTTTGTATGATCTCTTTATGTGCTAGCAATGGAGAATTTTGCAACAAAATTACCCTTTGTTCTTCTTGTATCTCTCGGCCAAGCCAAGAAATTGGAAAAGAGAGAGATGGTCACGCCCAAGGCATGGAGAGGAGAGAAAAGAAAAATGAGTGAAGTGTGTTTTGATTTTCCAAAAATTAAAATGATATACCAAACTTAAAAAATTGATATATGTCACTTTCACATCAATTTTAATAACGCTTGTGTAAGAAACAAGCAACCATCAAAATCCCACCAACTTCTATCAACAAAAAGTTGATAAAGTTGACTAGGTGATGTGACAAGTGTGGGCCCCACTTTAATTCAAATTCCGAATTAACGAATTTTCCGTTGCGACTTAATTAAATAAAATTTAATTAAATAATTATGTCTAGCAAAATTACTATTAAAGTCGCTCGCGAATTAATTCTAAATTAATTCGTTCGCCCGAATCAAAATCCAATTTTAATTCCGTTATGAAATCTAATTTCATTTAATATATCGAATATATTATTTTATCGATTAATTCCAAATTAATCGTTCTCTCTCTTCTAATTGAATTTTATACCAGATAAAATTCTCCGTAATTAATCCTAGATTAATTTTCTCTCTCTTCCAATTAATCCCAGATTAATTATGTTCGAGTCATACGTCATCGGTGAATCTTCGGGAAGTGACCAATGAGATCCCTGGATATGTTGACAGTAAATCCGGTCATCGGAATATCCGAATACGTGCGTACCCAGTACCACATTCTTACCAATTTACAAGACATGGTTGGCTTCTAGCAAAGCATCGTGCCAACCCAATTCTCCAGAAATATTCTTTTAAGGAATATGTAATCTGTGTCAGGCGTAGTATACATAGTATTGTGTATTGCGATGTAGTATCGAATGTCACATGCTAGGCCTGGGGCTGAAATTGTGTCTGCCCCGTACGAAGCATATATCGGATCTCTGGTAACTAGTCTCTATAATCGGATAATCATGACCTAGTCATATTATCCCGATGACTGCAGTACTTAAGAGTACTAGTTCCGTATCCTACGTGATCATCATCTCCATATGACTGAAGTGATACTTCCATCTTGACATCACACCCAATACACTACGATTCTCAATATACCCAGTAGAGGCGTACACATAACCCGTTAAAGCCCTGGATGACCAAAACCAAAGTATACTGATTGACGCAAGTATTAGTGATGCAAGTCTCAAGTTAAGACCAAATACACCTACCCTGATTCGGACTCCCATAGACACATAGTCATACTACCAATGGGATTCCGAGGGGTCTATCTAGAGCAAAGTTGTTTCCGTACCATCGGTAAACACAACCTCCTATCACACTTGCATAAGTATCCAATACTTAAATATATGAGAACTATGCCGTTATGCTCCCACAACGCGCACAAGTGCAATACTAGTCTATTCCGCATTATCGATGTCCAGTCTCGGTAATACTACGACTAGGGATATTTAATGATTAAACCTTAGTCGATTAATACTGTCTCATATCTTATTAATTCGGAACTAATCATATGGACTTTTATCATTTATATATCCCGGTAATCCAATTACAAATGATAAAAGAGCAATTTCCATTGTCACATAGTTAATTTGTACAACAACACCATATTCTGTACAAATAGTGATGTTATGGGTCATAATTGTCCAACAAACAGCTCCTCCATCCTTGAGCATAGCATGGAATAATTCCTTAGATCTCTAATATATTTCAATTTCTTGATTTACTTCAAACAACTTCTTGAGTGTTCTCATAATGCTCCAAACATGAGGTACATCTATATGTTGTCTGTGCAAAGCTAGAACCATCGATCATAAAATGTAGGATTTCACCCTCAGGTTATTATCATTTCATTTATCGAATGTCTTCTACTCTTCGGGAGTGGAATCAGGATCGATTTCGACAGGAAATGGATTGAGTGTCACATAGCTTAATCGCTCTGACTCTAAGATAAGACGAATGTTCATTTCTCACTGAAAATAGTTGTCGACTCCTTTCAATTTATTAGAATCCAAAAGTCAAGCTAATGGATTTACGTCAGCCATCTACAAGACAATAATTAAACAATAGTATAATATTTTTTTTTTAGTTCAATATAAAAAACTAATATGATTATGAATTTTAAATCTATTAATGTCCTCCTATTACTTTACGTAATTCAGTAATCTTCTTTAACAGAAAAATAGAAATTGGACAATCAAATTTTATAGTGGGATGTGGATCCCATGGCATTTACTCCAGCTCACAATAATTATAGTCTTGACCTTAATAAACGCATTAGGTAGAACTCAAGTTCAATTATATCCATGTGACATCAAAGTTTGGTCCTGAACCATTTCTTATCCTCACAATAATGAAGGTATTGGATTAAGACATGTTCCAGGTATATACTTGTCAATGTGTACTAATGAGCTTCTTAAGTACACCATCACAATAATGACGATATTGGCTGACTACGTCAACTCATCACGCTACATCTAATATTTTATCGGAGCGACCTAAGTTCCGACCACTTATACCCTTACAATAATAAAGATATTGGACATAAGTAATAATAACTCATTCATCTCCGTATTGACAAGAAAGACCATCCAATAATGCTCCAACATTATTAATACTATTACTTAAAAGTAATCACATAATCATTGGAGATTTATGACAATCAAGTCATTAACATGTTTGGGTCTAACTAAAAATTTAATTTAAAACATGCAATGCATATCTAATATGACTTATGCATAATTAAATTAAAATTAAAGAGGTATAGATTGAAATACTTGTCAAACAAGTAACATATGTTGCATGGTTAGGACATACTCTGATACCATTCTGTTCGGGAAAATATGGAATCACTAGGGTTGGATCGATACCCCGAGCAGTGAAACTGGGTCGAACCTATGGATATAGAGTATGGCTATATTTTAAAATTATTTAATGGAATATTATATTCCTTTACGAGTCCATAGAAAAAACATGGGACATATCGGAGTTCGAAAGCTAAAAAAATGGGCCAAAATAAGATTTGATGTGCACGTTCGCATACTCGCGCTCTACGGTGCACGCACCATTGTATTGCCCAGTTCAACCTCTTTTTTTATTTTGTTTTCCTTCACCAGCTCCTTATTCCAGAGAGCAAATGAATTGAGTTTTTCACCCAATTATTTTCCAACATTCCCTTAACACTTTCAAAAACCCAAAATCTAATTTTTAACATCAAAAGATGTTATAGAATAAACATATATGTATTCTAAATACATATATGCATTACTTTGAATCAAAATACAAATCAAAATATAATCCCATAAAGAATTGACTCATGAATAATTCTAGGTCATTTAAAGACGGTCAAATGATTCTACAATGGTAGCCATAGCACCAAGTTTTCATCTAGAGTTCAAAACTCTAATTTTATCTTCCATGTTCAACATGAATATATTTGACATAATCACAAGTATACTGTGTTTATGCTTTCAAAGCTATGTTATTATGTATCCAATGCATTATACATCATATATGTTTCACTAATGATAACAACTCACAAAAACATAGCTTTAGAGAAGATCAAATTTATCTAGCAAGCTTGAATTCAAGATCCAATTTTCTTCTCATTGTTGAAAATGTAGAGAACTTCCAAAGCTTCTCTGACAAATACTTTCTTTAGGTTAATCATTCTTATGTTTTGCCTGATGCTTGCTTCATCAAAAACTTATTCAAGCTTGCCTTTTATAGTCAAGCTTATGCAATGTTTAATTAATAAAAGTTCTAATCAAATTTTAGGTGAGCTTAATCTAATTTGTCCAAATATGCATATTAGGTGTAACTAATCAATTTTGTCTACTATTTTGATTTAATCTAATTAAAACTAGACAAAGTTTAACCAGTTGATTAGCTCATTCTCTACCACTTTGATTTAATCCAAATAAATCAAGCCAAATACACCTATTATCACATATTTTATAATTACCCAAATATCCTCCAATGATAGATTCTTTATGAAATTACAAAAAAACTTGTTTTGTCATAATTAATTTGGATTAATCCAATTAATCTCAATTAGTCAAATAAATAATTAATGTTATCCAATAACACTTAATTACATTGATTGATAATTATAATATCAAATATTATTTATTATAAAAAATTATCGGCTACCCGAGTGCTCAATGAGTACACTTCATATTGTGGGACACTCTCTGTTCAGAAACGTTCGTCATATAAGTCTAGCTTATATATACGTAATCTGGCCGCCTCTGAATTTGTGAAGAACACGAACGACCTTTCTAAACTATACAGACCGAGGTCATCACATAAGTTTAACAATCCCTCCGTCGTCGGCTAACCGAGTTGTGCTTAGGAAACATAGATTTCACCGTTAAGTTTCCGAGATGCACATCTCATATTTTTGACATGTCCACGATTCTTTACAACTAATCTGAAAACCATTTTTGATATATGAGATCAATCATAGGTGATCAGCTTTGGCCTAATTCTTAAGAATCACGACTCATTAACATGGATACCCAAGCCCTTTTATGGTACACATATGGGCCGATGGATCCTATCTTGATACACACTTGATTAATGAGTGCATCGGTCCACACCCAACGAACATGTAGCGGTTAGACCATGAAAGGTCTATAATATACATAGCATCAAAGCGTGGAGGATCACACACAAAATCAATGATATCCTATAATGAAAGGATCATATATGCTATATGACTCGAGGAGATTCCTATTGACGGTGGTGTGTACTTTCAACTATTAGGAATCACTTGTGAGTCATTCAATATTCGCTCCAACAAATACCTACATGTCTATATGAGCTTCCCTTCTCATAGTCCATTGGGTTAGACCATTGAAACTCCAATTCCACTATATACAACCTGTGCTAGTCTTCTAGGTTATGGGAATCGACTGTATTCTAAAACCAACGACTATGAATATTTATTTTAAGAATAGTTTATAATAGTAATATTATCCCAATGTCGGACCACCTAATGTCCTGTATTACTACATGACTATTCTAATGTCGATGCCATTCTCAGTATATTTATCTATCAAACTAATATGAATTATGACATAATAATTACCATTAATAAGGTTGAAATTAAATCGTTTATTAATAAATAATAAAATATAATGTACAATATATTTTTCGAATTGGCCCTTCAAGCACCAAATCCAACAAACCTAGGCTAAATTCAATGCTTTTGGCATGATTATGCATGCTAGGGTGATTAACTATTTTTGGCGGTATTATGACATGGAATAGGCATTTGGGTGTTTGAATTTCATAATTTGGAGAATGGGTCAATATGGCAGTGTCCTAGGGGGAGGACAAAATGCTTGATTTTGTGATTGGTTGTGTTATAATCATTATTTGTGACGCTACCTTTTGGTTTGTGTGTTGGGCTTGATTTATTATTCAAGTTTAGTGATGTAGGTATGGACGAATGTTGATTATATGGCGTAGGCTTGGTATTGTATTGATAGAGGTATTATAAGTAATATAGATAAGCCTAAGGTTGATATGGTTGTAATGGTGATGATAGAAATGTAAATTATTTTGTGAGTTGAGGTTATTATTGTGGTGATAGTGTAGCATGAATACCACCGTTGGGGACCCTTGACCGAATGATAAGGGGCTGTGATTGATGGTCAATTTTTGTGTTTTGGGTGATGATATAGTATCCAATTTGGTAGATTTGTCAAGTATTTATCAATGATCGAATTTGGATAGTTTGGAGAAGGTTTAAAGTGTGTGGTTGTTGTTAGTTATATAAGTAATGTTTTTAGCGCCTTGAATTGATGTTGAAAGTGTGTTGGTGATTATATGTGTATTATGGCCGAGTGTGGTAAGTGTGATTGTTGTGGATTTGATAACACACCATGATAATGGCTTGTCTAGGAATCTTGACCGCGAGGTGTGTGTTGGACAGTTATGACTCATAGTGTCATTATTTGTACAGATCATGGTGTTGTTGTACAAATTAACTATGTGACAAGGAGATTGTGCTCTTATCATTTGTGATTAGATCACCTAAATGTATAAATGATAGGAGGTCCCTATGATTAGTTCCTGGATTGAGATGATATGAGACAGTATCAGTCCTCGAAGGATTAATCATTAAATATCCCTAGTCGTAGTATTATCGAGACTGGACATCGATAATGCGGAATAGACTAGTATTGCACTTGTGCGCGTTGTGGGAGCACAACGGCATAGTTCTCATATATTTAAGTATTGGATACTTATGCAAGTGTGATAGGAGGTTGTGTTTACCGATGGTGCGGAAATAGCTTCGCTCTAGATAGACCCCTCAGAATTCCATTGGTAGTATGACTATGTGTCTATGGAAGTCCGAAATCAGGGTAGGTGTATTTGGTCTTAACCTGAGACTTGCACCGCTAATACTTGCGACAATCGGTATGCTTTAGTTTTGGTCGTCCAGGGCTTTAACCGGTTCTGTGTACGCCTCTGCTGGGTATATTGAGAATCGTAGTGTATTGGGTGTGATGTCAAGACGAAAGTATCACTCCAGTCATAGTGGAGATGATGTCAAGTAGGATACGGAACTAGTGCTCTTAAGTACTGCAGTCATCGGGATGATATGACTAGGTCATGTTCATCCGATTATAGAGACTAGTTACCAGACATCCGACATGTGCTTCGTACGGGGCAGACACATTCCAGCCCCAGGCCTAGCACGTGACATTAGATACTGGATCGCAATACGCAATACTACGTATACTACGCCTGACATAGATTATATATTCCAGTAAGAATATTTCTGGAGAATTGGGTAGGCACGGTGCTTTGCTAGAAGCCAACCATGTCTTGTAAATCGGTAAGCACGTGGTACGAGGTACGCACGTATTCGGATAATCCGATGACCGTATTTACTGCCACACAACATATCCAGGGATCTCTTGGGTCGCTTCCCAAAGATTCACCGATGACAGTTGACTCGAATTAGAATTAATCTAGGATTAATTAAGAGAGAGAATTAATCTGGGATTAATTAAGAGGAGAAAATTAATCTGGGATTAATTGAGGTATTATTTAATCTGAGATTAAATGTGTTCGGAAGAGAGAGAACGCGATTAATTTGGAATTAATCGGTAGAATAAATTTAATAGTTAAATTTGATTTTTCTATTTAATTTATTCGTATGGGCTAAAATTAATATATCGGATATATTAATATGAATTGGATTTCATTACGAAATTAAAGTTGGACTTTAATACGAGCGAACGAATTAATTTAGAATTAATTCGTAAACGGCATTCGTAATATATTTACGAGGCGTCGTCATTTATTAAATTAGATTTAATTATTTAGCGACGGAAATTCGTTTAATCGGATTAAACGAATCCGAGCCGCGGCAAACATTCGTAGAATCCATTTGAATTTTGAATTCAAATGTGGGGCCCACTTCACATGTGGTAGTTAGGAGGGTAGTTGTCATTTATGCCAAGCCACCAACCATCCAACCACCTTGTAATGGTTTTGGTAAAACCATTTACCCAACCACCTAGTTTAGGTGAAAAGGGTAAAAGGGATTTTACCAAGCCTTCTCTCTCTCTCTCTCTCTCACTTGTACTACAACACTTGAAACAAAAAAAAACCATAATTTATCATTGCTAGGGGCGTGACCTTCCTCCTCCCTCTCTTTGATTTTGTTGCAAAATCAACAAAGCTAGCACTTCATGGAATCAACTAAGGTGATAGGGAAACCAACTCAAAGCTTGGAATCATCAAAGGAAGGATCTTGGAAACCAACTCAAAGCTTGGAATCAACAAAGGAAAGATCTTGGAGATCTCTCTTCTCAAAATTTTAAAAGCTCAAATCCATTCAATGTAAGTAATTCCGCAACTTATAATGAATTTATGAACACCTTTTCTTGCTTATTAGATCCTTGGCATGTTCTAGGAACACTAACAATGGTATCAAAGCCAATTTTAAGCATGAAAATTTTAGGGTTCATGAGACTAAAATTTGGGGCTTTTGTGTTTTGAGCATGATTTTTTCAAATTGATGCTTTGAGCATGCTTAGAATATGATAACTTAGAGTTATGCATGATTAGATTTGAAATAAATGATTGGATCAAAAATTTAGTATCCCCCTCACTTGGCCGAATATACAGTGCACTCCACTGCATGTTTTTTTTTTTTTTTGTAACATGAAATGATGTGTGTTAAATGCATGTTTAAATGTTGATTGTTGGTTTGATTGGATTAGAATCAAAGTCAATAATGTTTATGTTATAATCAAAGAGCATGTTGAGCATGAAATGATGAATTTTGGATTCAATTTGTGTTGAGCATGAAATGATGTTTTTTGGCTTCAATTTGTGTTGAGCATGAATTGATGGATTAAGCATGATTAATTAAGTTAATTGGTATTTTGGAAATATTGAGTTTAATTAATTAATCATGGCTAATACACTTTAATTAAAATAATTGTGATATTTGGAATATTATAATTATGTTAATAAGCCTTTAATTAAGAATTGGGCTAAAAGTGTGTATTTGGGCTTAATGGGCTTGGTTTGACTAAGTTTGGTTTTGGACTTTTGGATTGGATCCAATTGGGCCCAAAACCAATTCCATAAAGTCCAAATATATCACTTGACCCTTTAAAGAATTTAATTGGGCCTAATGGGCCTAAATTAATTTGTAGGCAATATGGTGATTCCTATTGGGCCTTGGCATTTTGGGTTTGATCCATTATGGCCAAAGCCCATGCCTTAAGAATTAATTAAAAGCCCATTGGACTTTAATTAAAATGACATTGGATGTTATTGGGCCTTTGAGACCCATTAAGATTGGATTTGGAATCCAAGTCTTTAAGGCTTATAAGTAAGTGTATATATTTAATTTGGAATTAAATTGGAATTAGTATTGAATACAAATAAATTGGATTTAAAGTTGTAGTTCAATATAATTCAAGAATACTTACTTTGAGTATTTATTCTTAAACGAGTTTGACTCATGCAAATCAAATCGTTGTTTGAACATTGGATGGTCATTAATTCAAAGATTAATTAATTGGATTAGATTGATTGAATAACATGATTTGTATGAATACATGAATGTGTTGTATGAATAATGTATATCAGATGGATATTAGAAGGGCGAGGGCAATTTTGGAAATTGTAATAAATTTAGAATTTATTTAAATTGGACCTGCGTGTCCAGCCTTTTATCTCCTTTCTCATTGTATTTCTCTTCTCACCTATTCCCCTCAATGTAAATGAGGTTTCTTTATTGTATTTTGTAATTGGGTAGAAGTTAGAATAGTTCTAGCCGGGGAGAGGAAATGAGTGATTTGTTCTAGGAACAATTTGTGAAATATCCATCCGTATATCATTATTAATTTATTTATTTATACGCGCTTTATTATGTATTTAGAATGCATGTTTAAGGGTGTATGATGATGAGACCTTAACAAAGATAATAAATTGGTTGCCAATTTGCACGCGAAAAACCCTCAAAACATATTAAAGTTTTTCCTTCCGTTGAGTGATTCTTACTCAAGATCCAAAGTTGGCATTGGTTTGTTGGCCAAAGTCAAGACCTTTGTCAATTGCGGATGTGTTTGAATCATGAGAGTTTTGTTCCATATCGGTGTCTTGTCCAAGTCGTGATTTGTTGGCCAAAGTCAAGATCACTTCTTGTCCATCGACATTGATTACGAAGCTTTCCATGTCAATGGGTTCCGCTTAACTGGGATCATTAAGTTTGTTGTGCCAAAGCCAAGGCTTAGTTGATTCAGAGGAAAAAGGTTAGGTATATATTTGATATATTGGCATATATAAGATATATGTTTCGGACTTGGATGTCCACCTACTGGATCTAGGAATTGGATGAGATCCAATTGATCTTAGAGATCTACCTAGTTAAGTATCATACAATTTGTTGGCCAAAGTCAAGATTGTGTGTTATTTAACGGGATCCTAGCCCACTAGGAAACATGGTTTCCCGAGTACTCGACAGAGGGTTAGAGGCTCGCAGAAAAATAGTGGGAGGCAAGTATTAGATTTGCAATATTCGTTTAGTTACTTGCCATACGCGCTCAATCAAATATCATTCGTCAAATAAATTATATATTAGTTGGACTAATATTTATATTGTTTTAATTAACCAGTTGGACTGTATTCAAACCCCTTCATTTATAGTTGATTATATAATGGGATTATAGTAATCAATATATTTGAATTTTACCCTTCATTTATAGTTGATTATATAATTGGATTATAGTAATCAATATATTTGAATTTTACCGATCATTTATAATGATTATATAATTGGATTATAGTATCAATATATATTTGTTTTAACCAATAAAATGTAATAATTATATAGTTAGACTATAGTAATCATTACATTAGATTGTACCTGAAATCGTTGATTAAATAGTTGGACTATTAGAATCAAGATTAAATTGAAAGATTAGTGTTTAAAACATTATCCTAAGGAAAATGTTTTTAGACGACTTTAATTTTCAAATTGGGAATAAATTTCAGGATAGTCCTGAAACTAAGAAGTTACTTTATTTGATAAAATAACATCTTAGGCCTAAGCCCGAAGTTAAGCAAATAGTAGAGCATGATCTTTGGAAGATTCATGTGATGATAACTTTAATGTTTAATCCATTATGCTTGCCATAAAGACTCCTTAATTTCCTAATCAGAACTAAGGATTAGATCCTTAAAGTATGATGAAGAAATTGAAGGATCTTCATAGATCTATTCTTAGATCTTAGAAGTATTAAATTGCATTAATAACTCTTGGAGAGTTAATGGCTATTCTCAAGGAGATAAAGCCAAAGTTTGCAATAAGGCAAGTAGCGCAAGGCGCACCTTACTTCGATATTCTAGAAACCCAAGGCTTGGCCAAAGGCTTCTGGGATATAGAAAAGGGCAAAGCAAAATCATTACTGTCTTCTAGGAAGACAAAGACATATCCAAAGATGTCTGCTTAAACTGTGGCAAATGGGATCACTGAAGCGTGACTGCCGTATGGACAAAGCAGACATGAAGGAATTGAAGACGTGCAAGGCTCTGACTTCAAATATGTTTGTCATAAATATGTTCACTACTAGTATTAAAATTGGATTTTAAATACTAAGTGTGATACATAAATATGCATTGATGTGCAGAATCTGCTATGAGCAGGATACTGACTTCAATTGAGATTAATCTGCGAATCGGAAACGGGACGAAAGTCGCTATTTTACCGCAGATACCTAAGTTTAGGAACTACCCTTCGGGTGTGTACTTAAATTAGGAAACTGTTATAATGTAACTAGTTTGACTAGAAACATTATCTCTATATCGAGTACAACTCGTTGCGAGTATACCTTTATATTCTAGAACACTAAAGTGTTTTATTTTATAAAGATGATATTGAGATAAACACATTAGATGTGAATAACAGTATTTATATTTTGAATATGAATAAATCTCAAACATATAACATGACAAACAAATAGCTCAAACTGATTTGATCAGATGAGACTTATTTCTGGCAGTGTTGTCTGGGACACATTAAAAAAGACTCGTATATCCACACTTTTGAAGAGTGGATACTAGGACGGATTTGATTCTATTCAAATGAAGTCTACGAATCTAGTTTATTGGGCAAAGTGCCTAAAACACCTTTACTTGGTAAGAGTATAAGTGCCACCGATCTATTAGCCCTTGTTCATAGAGACGTAAGTGGGCCCATGTCTAGCTAGGCTAAAGGTGGATATGAATATTTCGTTACCTTTACGGATGTGGCATCGCATTATGGTTGTGTTTCTTTTGAAGAACACAAATCGGAAACTTTTAGAGTTTCGACACGAAATAGACGAACAGATCGTCTAAAGTATTAAAACATCACGGTTTGACCTTGATGAAAATACTTAAGCAATAAGTTTCTCATATACTTGAAAGAGTATAGTATTCTTTCAATGAGGACTCCTCCCGGAACACGTCAATTTGACGGTGTGTCCGAACGGAGAAATCGAATTTTGTTGGACATGATAAGGTTAATCATGAGTCGCTCTGAGCTACCATTTTCCTTCAAAAGGGATAAGCATTAACAGTGCAATACTTATTTTGAATAAGGTTCCATAAAAATCTGTTTGACAGATTTCATATTAGATATGAACAGGAAAGAAACTGGGCTTTCTCACTCCTGATGATTTGGGAATGCTAGGCATACGTTTGGATGATACCAAACTGGAACCCAAATTGGATAAGTGCCTAATGTAATTGGTTATCCTAAGGAAACCAAAGTATAGTACTTATACAACTCACTAGAGAACAATGTAATTGTTGCTCACCATGCGGTTTTCCTAAGAGGAATACCGATATGCAGTGGTAAGTGGGAGGATAGTAAAACTCGATGAAAAATCGGAGTTATACTGTTCAAGGCACCAAGTCCTTAGTGGAACACAAACAGTTCATCAAGGATGAAGCTATACCAATAATCTTCGAATACACAAGAACAACGTAGGTCGGAGAGAGTCAGAAAACAACCTGGGGTATGAGTTTCTGATCTCACCTCATAAAGATGTCAATCTTATTGAGGAATACGAACTGACTACGTATGAGGAAGTGATACAAGGTATCGACTCCCTATTATGGCAAAGTGCCATGAGTCCGAAATGGATTCCATGTATAACAACTATGTTTGGACACTAGTTGTTGTACCGCAAGGCATTGTGCCTATTGGTACTATATAAGTCTTCAAGGAAGACATACGTGGATGGCAGCATACTAACATACTAAGCTAGGCTTGTAGCCGAAAGATATCATTATCAAAATTGTGTTGATTAGAACAGAATCTTTTACCTGTTGCCACGTTAAATCCATTTGGATAATGCTTGCTGATGCTGCATGTTTCATTTATGAAATATGGCAGCTGAACCGAAAAATCGCTTTCCTAAAAAGGAAACCTTTTGGAGGATGTTTACAACATCCTGACGATTTTGTCGTATCAAAACTAGCAAACAAGGTTTGCAGGTTATTCGATCCATGTTTGGATTGAATCAAGCATTAGGTTCTTGGAATTATCGTTTTGATGTAATCATAATGGTTTATGATTTAATTCAAAACGAGAAATGATTCTTGTGTATATAAGAAGGTTAGTGGGAACGCACTGAAAGTGATTGTCCTAAATAATGATGATATGTCATTTCTTGGAAATGATATTCCCACATTACAATCGGTGAAAGCTTGGCTTTCATGAAAATTCTCCGTAGAATTCTTGGGAGAAACAACCTTTATTCTAGGAATAAAGATCTATTGGGATAGATTTAAAGTTGTTAACACTCTCCGAGAACTCGTACATTGAAAAATGTACGTGACCTAGTGTCTCATACGCTTTGAGCATATGGAGTCACAACAGGTCAATCCAAGTGATAGTCACTGGATTGATAATAAGAACATCTGTTAGTATCTTAGAGAACTAAGGATGATGTCTTAAACTATGGAGATGGAGAACTTGAAGTGACTGGGATCACTGTTGCAAGTTTCCTAACCGATTAAGCGACTAAAAGTCGTAACAACGGTACTATACAGTTTGAATAACGGATACAGTGGCTGATCTTCAAGCAAGATATGTTGCCGAATAAACAACAAATGCGGGTTATTGCTTGGCTGAGGCAGCAATAGAAGCCATCTGGGTCATTAACAAATCTAATTAGATTAGATATAGTTCTGTTAGCAGCTGAGCTAGGCTACAGCGCAGAATAAAGAATTAATGGTCTCATCAACGATCCAGATATATACTTCGACTATTCATCTGATTCGTTCGGATCATACATCGTGGCGATGTGATGATCGAATGAATTGCATCAGACGATAATCATACAAATCCGCTGACGAAAGCCTTTCCTCAGCAGTTTGAGCGAACCGTACATAGTTCGGGTGTAAGACACTCGAGTGACTGGCTATAGGCCAAGTGGGAGATTGTTGGACAGTTATGACCCATAGCGTCACTATTTGTACAGATCATGGTGTTGTTGTACAAATTAACTATGTGACAAGGAGATTGCGCTCTTATCATTTGTGATTAGATCACCTAGATGTATAAATGATAGGAGGTCCCTATGATTAGTTCCTGGATTGAGATGATATGAGACAGTATCAGTCCTCGAAGGATTAATCATTAAATATCCCTAGTCGTAATATTATCGAGACCGGACATCGATAATGCGGAATAGACTAGTATTGCACTTGTGCGCATTGTGGGAGTACAACGGCATAGTTCTCATATATTTAAGTATTGGATACTTATGCAAGTGTGATAGGAGGTTGTGTTTACCGATGGTGCGGAAAAAGCTTCGCTCAGGATAGACCCCTCGGAATTCCATTGGTAGTATGACTATGTGTCTATGGAAGTCCGAAATCAGGGTAGGTGTATTTGGTCTTAACCTGAGACTTGCACCGCTAATACTTGCGACAATCGGTATGCTTTAGTTTTGGTCGTCCAGGGCTTTAACCGGTTCTGTGTACGCCTCTGCTGGGTATATTGAGAATCGTAGTGTATTGGGTGTGATGTCAAGACGGAAGTATCACTCCAGTCATAGTGGAGATGATGTCACGTAGGATACGGAACTAGTGCTCTTAAGTACTGCAGTCATCGGGATGATATGACTAGGTCATGTTCATCCGATTATAGAGACTAGTTACCAGACATCCGACATGTGCTTCGTACGGGGCAGACACATTCCAGCCCCAGGCCTAGCACGTGACATTAGATACTGGATCGCAATACGCAATACTACGTATACTACGCCTGACATAGATTATATATTCCAGTAAGAATATTTCTGGAGAATTGGGTAGGCACGGTGCTTTGCTAGAAGCCAACCATGTCTTGTAAATCGGTAAGCACGTGGTACGAGGTACGCACGTATTCGGATAATCCGATGACCGTATTTACTGCCAACATATCCAGGGATCTCTTGGGTCGCTTCCCAAAGATTCACCGATGACAGTTGACTCGAATTAGAATTAATCTGGGATTAATTAAGAGAGAGAATTAATCTGGGATTAATTAAGATGGAGAAAATTAATCTGGGATTAATTGAGGTATTATTTAATCTGGGATTAAATGTGTTCGGAAGAGAGAGAACGCGATTAATTTGGAATTAATCGGTAGAATAAATTTAATAGTTAAATTTGATTTTTCTATTTAATTTATTCGTATGGGCTAAAATTAATATATCGATATATTAATATGAATTGGATTTCATTACGAAATTAAAGTTGGACTTTAATACGAACGAACGAATTAATTTAGAATTAATTCGTAAACGGCATTCGTAATATATTTACGAGGCGTCGTCATTTTTAAATTAGATTTAATTATTTAGCGACAGAAATTCGTTTAATCGGATTAAACGAATCCGAGCCGCGGCAAACATTCGTAGAATCCATTTGAATTTTGAATTCAAATGTGGGGCCCACTTCACATGTGGTAGTTGGGAGGGTAGTTGGCATTTATGCCAAGCCACCAACCATCCAACCACCTTGTAATGGTTTTGGTAAAACCATTTACCCAACCACCTAGTTTAGGTGAAAAGGGTAAAAGGGATTTTACCAAAAGCCTTCTCTCTCTCTTCACTTGTGTAATACAACACTTGAAACAAAAAAAAACCCTAATTTATCCTTGCTAGGGGCGTGAGCTTCCTCCTCCCTCTCTTTGATTTTGTTGCAAAATCAACAAAGCTAGCACTTCATGGAATCAACTAAGGTGATAGGGAAACCAACTCAAAGCTTGGAATCATCAAAGGAAGGATCTTGGAGATCTTCATTCAAACAACTCAAAGCTTGGAATCATCAAAGGAAGGATCTTGGAAACCAACTCAAAGCTTGGAATCAACAAAGGAAAGATCTTGGAGATCTTCTTCTTCTCAAAATTTTAAAAGCTCAAATCCATTCAATGTAAGTAATTCCGCAACTTATAATGAATTTATGAACACATTTTCTTGCTTATTAGATCCTTGGCATGTTCTAGGAACACTAACAGTGTGTGGGTAGTAATTATGTGTAGCTATGGCAAGTATTAGTGATTCATATTTATAAAGCTGGGAGTTTTCACGATGTTCGAATCCACTAATAAGTTTATTTATGTTAAGGCACTTGTTGGTCGTTTTACAAAATAACATGATTAGTTTTCGGGCCGATAGAATTTTGTGTACGCGATAGCTCACTTTAGATAGAATAAATGCAAAATTTTCACGTTCTTAATAGCAAGCATTCATGTATCATTCATGCATTGGATTAGGATCATAAACATCCTCAGTTCCTAATCATTCTTGAAATCATGTTTTGTAGACACCATGTAAGATATTCCACTCAGTACAACGAGACCCCTCGAGCAGTAGACCGAACTCTAGGCTGTGAGTGGATACATCTGTTTCTGTTACTTATGATATTTTATTTTATAATTTGATGTTTTGATACTTTGATTTTTTTATTTTAAAAGTATTCTGACGGAAGGATTCTGAACTCATTTCTGACGGTATATGATGATGATGAGTTTCTGTCACGGCGTTTGATTCATGTTTTTATGTCCTATGATAGTTTACTATGTTTTCGCCGAGGAGCTTGTTATGTGGTCTTGACCATCAGAAAATGGTTGGCCCACTATGTTGTGATTTATGCCCTAGAGCATCATGTATTGTAAACAGAATTAATTATTGTAATAATAATAAATGCATTATTCATTTATCAAAGTTGTTTGATTTAAATCGCGTATTGTCCAATTGTCTTGTTTACCTTGATTACTCGTGTACCTTCAGACTTAATGTAAGTTTGATGCACAAAAGGATTTAAGTTTGAATTTAGTAATTTAAATAGTCCATAGAGAGCAAACAAAGAGGGTACTTTGTTTCTGGTTTATCTATAGCTGCGGTCCATTCTATACTGTATGACGACCTTGATCCGAGATCGTTCATGTAGTGACATGGGAATTGAGGCACTTTGTATGATAAGATCATATAGGACTGGACTCAGATAAATATGAATTTCTTTTAATATCCATTAACCGAATAAATTCACTTTATCTACTATATGGTCATATATGGATTCGATCTTAATCCTGAGTGTACTACGAGCTCTTGCATGGTAGGCTATGTCCTTTGATTTACTATGGTGAGGTCGGTGTTGCATTCCCGGCCAATAACTACGTATTTTGGGGATATAGTTTGGTGTGTAGCTGGGAACGTTTTACATAGATATGGAATTCACTCACTCTTACGAGAAGTAGAAGAATATCCCTTTTAAGAGTTGATTCGGGACTTGAATAATTTGAGCGCTCAACTCTTCTATTATGAATAGAAAATTTTATATTCATAATTGTTATGAATTAATTGTTCATTATAGAATCAATAGTGCTTAAGAGACAAAATATTTAGAGGGGTATAACGAACTTATGACCCGACTCAACTTATGAGATATTCGTGAAGGGCTATATCCATATGTAATGACTATATCGATGGACACCGAAGTTGTTCGGCTTATATTTTCCATCTAAAGTAACGAGAGCTCAACTTCGAGTTTTTAGCGGAATAACGCGAAGTTAATAATTTATAATATTTAATTAAAGAGTTTAATTAATATTTCAGAATTATTGGAGCTCAGAACCATAGGTCCATTTAGTCCATGTGCTAGCTCGATTAACTATAGCAAATCTAATATAATTAGATTGTCTAATAATATGCTCACATTATATTTATATATTATTAATAAGATTAATAATTTTTTTTGTCACAAATGAAAACTATGTTAAATTAGTTTAACTTAATTTTTTCTAGAATTTTTTGATTATAAGATAATCAAATCATGATTATGAGATAATCAAATCCTAATTATGAGATAATCAAGTTAGTAATAATTATGAGATAATTATTACATCCCAATTAAGCTTATGACATAATTATTAAGATAATGAATTTTAAATTGTCTTGGAGACCATACCCAATGGCTTGTCATGCTCTCCAACAATTTATGTCTAAGATTAGGTATGACATAATTGCTTTTATTTGTCCTTTCACATGTCTTTGGATGACACTCCATTCCTTTGTGTTTGTCATTACCATTCAATGGCATGTGAATGATTTGTGATAAAAATTGTTGGCTTGTGTAAGAGAATATAATATCTACCATCTCCACTCATTTGTTAGAGTTAGAATTTTCCATTCATTCACACAAGTGCTAAGGAGAGAAAATAGAGTGTTTAAACATTCACAATTGTTGTGAGAGTATTTGAAAGAAAATTATAAAAGCCTAAACATAATTTTGTGACAATACAACTTCATTCTCTAAATTATTTATAGTTTGATTTTATACTTCTCTAAAAAGTTTAGAGTTGATCTTTGTGAGTGGAGCCTAGACTTCGTTTGTTGGTTTCGAGTCATAGTTCAGACGATCGGGTGGTTGATCCAAGTGTTGGACATCAAAGGAAACTCATCTACATCAAATTAGCAAAATCCATTCTCTAATTATTGGAGGATTTCGGCTATAACAAAAATGAAAAGGCAAAGAAAATTTTAAAGGTCCATACCGGAGCCAGTGCTCACATTAGCAACTTCCGCTGCGCTAAGGAAAGTCGTTTCCTACAATTAGTATCAGAGCATAAGGTTGAAAATTTTTCTTAACGCTTCTCTTTTAAAGTTTTTAGTTTTAATAATTTATATGAGATATAGATTATTAGAATGCATGTTGTGATGATTTGGCACAATTAGATTCATAAGATGAATGGTTTTAATGTTCATGTGATGAATGTTTACTTTGATTCATGTGATGAATGTATTACGTTGATGGTTATTTTTTCCGGCTCTTATTTTTAGTATTGAGAAAGTAAGACCAAAAGGTCATATTCTTTCAAGTGTTGTAAGTTAATTTCTTTGTAATAAGTCCATTTTGTAACCCTATTTGTAACGTAGAGAAGTCGATAATGCGAAGGACTTATCATAATCTGATTCCACGAAGAACTCAATAACACACCATGAAGCAAGATTTGAAGACCAAGGGATAACGTGGATTTATTGTACTAATTAAATTTGTATAGAAAAATAAGAGCCCGATTAATGCAAGGAGTAATGTGTATGTTTTGTGAAAATTCAGCCCTTGGAAACTGGCTTGCGTAGCGACGCACCTTTGTAACATCCCCAATCCGAAAGATGCTACCGGTAGGGAATAGACCATACTATCCCTTTGAGCCTCTGACTTCTGACATCTGCTATTCTTATCTCACATATAAACTCATGCATGAGACCATTGCCCAATGTAGGACACAAAAATTGACGACGATGTTCCAGGCTCGCAGCCTAGTTGGGAGTACGGAGTAGCCACGGGGGAACTAAATCAGAGAAATGAAATGGAGTTGCCACCCGGTGTGAACCGGGAAAATTATTTAAGGCCGCACGCACCCCTAGTAAGGGAAGACCTCAAACCGTTTGGTTCAGAATGGTCCTTTACTTATGCCACTTGTAATGAAATGATTTGTGCAATAATCTAACCAAGCCTAAGCAACATATATTTCCAAGGATAATCTACCTCTAAGTTCATGCATAAAAAAATAAATTGGAATAACGGCAAGCATATAATTTCATAAACACATTATATTGATAAACACAGAGACACAAATAAACAATCATTGTACAAACATTCATATTAAGGAGAGGCAATTAAGTGCATAATGTAAAGAGACAACTAAAGAGGCAATTAAGTGCATAATGTAAAGAGATAATTAAAGAGGCAATTATACATTAAAATAAACGTGCCATGATGCGATGTAAAAGAAGATAGACAATAAAGGTGAAAGAAAAGAGATGCAATATGGAAAAGGTAGCCCTTAGGCTTTTCATCTCTCGAAGTGGAGGACCTTTAATCCAAATTGATTTGCCCATGCGCATTGCAATATGATGCATGATTATGCAAGGAGATGACATGTAAAAAAGCAAATAACAAAATGAAAAGGTGCGGTAAGATATTGTCGTAAAGGTAGCCTTTTAGACTTTTCTTCCCTCAAATAGGGAACCTTTAGACCAACATACTAAGCCCATGCGCATTATATTACAATGCATATAAAATAAAGACAATAATATAGGACTTCGTATACTCGATTGAACATATCTCACATTCAACCAAACATACTTCGTCCGGCGCGGCAAAGTATTGTCGTAAAGGTAGCCTTTTGGACTTTTCTTCCCTCAAATAGAGAACCTTTAGACCAACATACTAAGCCCATGCGCATTACATCACAATGCATAGAAAGTAAAGACAACAGTATAAGACTTCGTATACTCGATTAAACATATCTCACATTCAATCAAACACAATTCGTCCGGCGCGGCAAAGTATTGTCGTAAGGGTAGCCTTTTGGACTTTTCTTCCCTCAAATAGAGAACCTTTAGACCAACATACTAAGCCCATGCGCATTACAAGTACAGACCGCACTCAAGTGGTACGTATTCAAGTAAAATATGTGCCGTTTACTCAAGTGGTACGTGAAGTTGTCTCCCAAGTACAGACCGCACTACCGACCATTCGGATTCGGCTACGGAATTTACGTCTGGGTTTCCATCCGATATACCACAAGAGACGACACATTTTCCATTCATCCAATAGCCATAGCATTCATTAACCAACAATACTCATGCACAGAAATTCAATAAATAATTAAAAGATGAATGAAAATAAATAAGAAAGGTGCCCTTAGGTCTAACCTTTTATGTCGACTCTTGGAAGTGCGTCACAAGGCCGTCGGAAGGGCTAACACTCCGCAACTCTTCCGGTTCACTGGTTCACATTCTTTCCTTACTATTTGGGCTACTCTTCTTACTCTATTTTGCTACTGTTTTGCTGCTGCTGTGTTGAGGGGCTGTTGAAGGGTTGTGGCGTGCAGGATGAGGGGCAGATTTGTGAGGGCTGTCTTGAAGTGGCTTGTTACATGAAGTAGGTAAATTGGGTATGTGTGCGCTGTGGAGTGGCTTACGTGAGGGGTGCATGAGTGTATATCATGTGTGTTTATGTTTGTGTAAGGAAGCTATGTGCGTGAAGAAGGGAGGGCAGTTTAAGGTTTAATTCGGCTTGTCTTTGTTTCCTTTGCGCTCGTTATGGCAGATGGTGTTCGATCATCTTACTAGTTTCATGTTTGGCTTCTGCATGTGAGTCACTGAGCAGTTTATCGTGGCTTTGACATGTGGTTTTATGGTCTGTTGAAGGTGAGGCTTGTGTGGGAGCTGTGCGTTTGTTTGGTGAGGGGTTGTTAGGTCAGTTTGTGAAGGTGTCTAATTGAGAGGCTGCAAGTGATGCTATGTCAAGGTCTCAAGGTGGCTTTAGGGTTCTTATACTGTCGTGAGAGTCTAGAGCCAAAAAAAGAGTTTAGGGTTTTGTGTTATTTTTATAGTAAAAGGCTAAGGTTAATCCTTGTTTGAATAGGAATGAGATTTGTGTAATTATGGGGGGAATATTTCTAATTAGTGTCACACAAGGAAAGCATCTAATTAAATTAGGGAGGTGATTTGTTCAAATTAGGAATGGATTTATTTGATTTGTTTTGATTAGGTATGTGATTATTTAGATTTTATTTGATTTGTTTTAATTTCACCATGTGTTAAATATGTGTTTTTTTATTTTTCGATGTGTTTTATTGGGCTTGGGCGTGTGGGTGGTCTTCTTTGGGCGTGGGTTTGGTTTATTTGGTGGGCTTGGTGTGTGTGGGCTTGGTGTGTGTCTTGCGGGGGTTTGGGCTAAGGATGTTTTAAAATGGAAGTCCAACAAGCGAACCCGAAACTAAACAAGCGAATAAAATCCAACAAAATACTGATTTCTGACTTTTCTCTTCCGACCTCCGTTTCCCGTGACTTCCACGACTTAAAAGGTAGTGCCTCTGAATGAGACTCATCATAGGGACTTACATGCAAAAATGCAGTACCTACAGTCGCCCCCACTTTGATGGGACTTGTGCAGTGTGTGACAATGACAATCCTATCAAAGTTGTGCAATGCATTTTTACTTACCTGGCTCGCCAGCTGCCACCTGACTTGCCTGCAGCTTCGAGCTGAGTTGATGATGTAGTGGACCTCGATTCTAGGACGTATCCCAATAACTACAACCGACAACGGGGGCCTCGACCCTGGGACGCATTCCAATACCGCTGACAATGTTGGTCACGACCCTGGGACGCATCCCCAAAACTTATGATGCAGTGGGCCAACGACCCTATGACGTATCCCGATAACTGCAACCGACAACGGGGGCCTCGACCTTAGGACGCATCCCGATAACATTGACAATGTGGGTCACGATCTGGGACGCATCCCCAAAACTGCTGATGCAGGGGGCCAACGACCCTGGGACATATCCCGATAACTACAACTGACAACGGGGGCCTCAACCCTAGGACGCATCCCGATAACATTGACAATATGGTTCACGACCCTGGGACGCATCCCTAAAACTGCTGATGATGTGGGTCACGACCCTGGGACGCATCCCCAAAACTGCTGATGATGTGGGTCGCAACCATGGGACTCACCCCAAAACTGATGCTGATACTGATGTGGGCCTCGCCCCCGGGACTCATCCCCAAAACTTATACTGACAATGCTGATGTGGGCCTCGCCCCAGACGGATACTGATGTGGGCCTCAACCCTAGACTGATACTGATGTGGGCCTCGCCCCTGAGACTCATCCCCAAAACTGAAACTGATGTGGGCCTCGGCCCTGGGACTCATCCCCAAAACTGATACTGATGTGCGGGCCTCGACCCTGAGACTCATCCCTAAAACTGAAACTGTTGTGGGCCTCGGCCTTGGGACTCATCCCCAAAACTGATACTGATGTGCGGGCCTCAAACCTGGGACTCATCCCCAAAAACTGAAACTGATGTGGGCCTCGGCCCTGGGACTCATCCCCAAAACTGATACTGATGTGCGGGCCTCGACCCTGAGACTCATCCCTAAAACTGAAACTGATGTGGGCCTCGGCCCTGGGACTCATCCCCAAAACTGATACTGATGTGCGGGCCTCAAACCTGGGACTCATCCCCAAAACTGAAACTGATTTGGGCCTCGGTCCTAGGACTCATCCCAAAAACTGAAATTGATGTGGGCCTCGACCCTGAGACTCATCCCCAAAACTTAAACTGATGTGGATGTGGGCCTCGACCCTGTGACTCATCCCCAAGCTGATACTGATATGGGCCTCGACCCTGGGACTCATCCCCAAACTGATTTTGATGTGGGCCTCGACCCTGGGACTCATCCCCAAACTGATGCTGATGTGGGCCTCGCCCCCAAGCTGATACTGATGTGGGCCTCGACCCTGGGACTCATCCCCAAAATTGCTGATGATATGTATGGGCCTCGACTCTAGACTGATACTGATGTGGGCCTCGGCCCTGGGACTCATCCCCAAAACTGAAACTGATGTGGACCTCGGCTTTGGGACTCATCCCCAAAACTCATACTGATGTGCGGGCCTCGACCCTGGGACTCATCCCCAAAATTGAAACCGATGTGGGCCTCGACCCTTGGACTCATCCCCAAAACTGAAATTGATGTGGGCCTCGGCCTTGGGACTCATCCCCAAAACTGAAACTGAAGTGGGCCTCGACCCTGTGACTCATCCCCAAAACTAAAACTGAAGTGGGCCTCGGCCCTGAGACTCATCCCCAAACTGATGCTGATGTGGGCCTCGACCCTGGGACTCACCCCCAAACTGATGCTGATGTGGGCCTCGATCTTGGGACTCATCCCCAAAATTGATACTGATGTGGGCCTCGCCCCCGGGACTCATCCCCAAAACTGATGCTGATGATATGTGTGGGCCTCAACCCTGAGACGCATCCCAAAACTGATACTGATGTGGGTCTCGGCCCTGGGACTCAACCATAAACTGCTGATGGTGTGGGTCACGACCCTGGGACGCATCCCCAAAACTGCTGATGATATGTGTGGGCCTCGACCCTGGGACGCATCCCCAAAACTGCTGATGATATGTGTGGGCCTCGACCCTGGGACGCATCCCAAAACTGATACTGATGTGGGCCTCGGCCTTGGGACTCATCCATAAAACTGATACTGATGTGGGCCTCGGCCCACAAACTGATACTGACGTGGGCCTCGCCCCCAAACTGATGCGGATGTGGGCCTCGCCCCTAAACTGATGCTGATGTGGGCCTCGCCCCCAAGCTGATATTGATGTGGGCCTCGACCCTAGGACTCATCCCCAAAATTGCTGATGATATGTATTGGCCTCGACTCTGGGACGCATCTCAAAACTACTACTGATATGGGTCACGACCCTGGGACTCATCCCCAAAACTGATACTAGTGATGTGATGGTTCATTCCAACATACCGTACTACCTCTCACGAGATAATCCTGATAGCTAAACATATTTTCGTCCTCAACGGATGCTTCACGTCGAAACTAGAGAACCTTCAAAGTACTTGATACACTTAGATCCGCTCGTCTTAATGAGTGATCTGAACTAGACTCCTAGTGTGTGTGTGCCAAGGCTCTTTCGCAGCTTAATCCTTAAGTAAGCCAACTCGATGATTTTGTCTCGGAGAGTCGGATCAGTGGGTCTAACCAACCTACATGTCTTGATCACACTCTGTGATTACTTCCTCGTACTCAACATGATATGGTTTTCTTTTTTTTTTCTCTAGTCTCTTTCTCTTCATTTTGAACTTTTTTTTTCTTTCTCTTTTTTTCGAAACACCTACCCTTTAAGGTAGCATTTCTCCTCATGGTGGTCCTAATACTCACCCATGGGTAGCTTCACGCTTATCGGTTATAGGCGGTCTATTTTTTTTTCTTTTCAGAGACTTTTCTTTGTTTCCAACTATATCATATATCGTAGCATAAGTAAACCAGGATGGACATCTAGGCAAACGGTCATTCACTGATCCATCATCTCTTCAACTAGTCGTCTTGCCGACTACTCAGGCTTCCACCACTAAGATCCCCTGATCAAGTGCTCGCGAGTCTAGCTGAGATCAACTATTAAGAATACCGGATGAGAGCACATCTCGCACTTATCGTTTCTAAGGTTTCTCCCTACAACAAACAATGTCATCACCGGACATATGCCTAACCATCAAGGACTTTTCTCTCTCTTTTTTATCCACTCACTCCACTGGAATTCTTCCTCTCCATTGCTGATAATGTAGCTTCGCCCCCTGAGATTCCTTCTTGAAACTGATACTGATATGGGCCTCAACCCTGGGATTCCTTCCCGAAACTAACACTAATATGGGCCTCAACCCGAGATTCATTCCCGAAACTGACACTGATTCATTTCTGAAACTGATAACACTATATTGTTGCTGCTTCTGGTTGGCTTGCCTTCGCCGCTTTCTTCTTCCCTTTTGAACCCTGTGAGTACAAAAAAAACACAACACAAAAAGAATGCAAGTGCGTTACGTGTATGCATGCATGCATGGGTGAATTTCTTATCTCGTTGGGTTAGGTCTTCTGTCAATTCCCTTGGTGACTGCTCGGTCTTCTCTTCTTCAGGCAAAGTACTGCTTCAATCTGTCTACGTTGATCGGCTCGGTGAACTCGTTCCCTTCTAAGTCTGATAGTCTCACTGCCCCATTTCACATTACCTTCTTGACTATGTAAGGTCTTTCCCAGTTAATTCTGAACTTTCCTCTCGGGTCCGTTGTCAACGGCGTTGACTATTTAAGTACCAGATCACCCGTTCTGATTTTGGTAGGACGCACCTTCTTGTTGAATGCTCGCGCCAACCTCTTCTGGTATAACTGTATATGATGTAAGGACTTCATTCTCTTCTTATCGAGCAATACCAACTGTTCAAATCTGTACGAGGCCCGTTCTTGTTCAAGTAACTCTGCTTCTGCTAATACTCGCATGGACTGTATCTCAACTTCTACCGGCAGTACTGTTTCCATTGCCTTTCGAGCTTCTTCTTTTCTTAAACACTTCATCTGAATGCCATTCACTTGTCTCTCTATCCTTGCCATAAGGTTTTCTGTTTCTCAATTTCCTTTTCCCTGATATCCATGTTTGCTAAACTCTTCTTGACAAATCTTTTTTTTTCTAACCCAACGGATATCTACAATGGCTTTTAAGACACATGGGTTAACATGATGCATGTATGCATGAGATGCATGAGATGCGTGCGATATATGAAATATATAAGTCGGCCCACTATCATTTTAAAGCATTCAATCATACTATTGCGAGGTGCAAACTTGTCCCAGTTGAAAAGGCCTAACAGGTTTACACCTTTGCGATAACATGGCTAAACAACTTCAAATGATAAGGGGCCCAAACACATGATGGCCCATCGGCATTTCAGAAACTTTTAGCCCAATTGTCATAAGATACGAACTCATCCCAGTTTAAATGGCCCAACAAGTTCACATTTCTGATGAGAAGCCTAACCGAGTCCAAATGATGATGGTCTTAAGCATAAGCATAAAGAAATAATTTCTACAGAGTGGACCATTGGCATTTTAGAAACTTTTAGCCCAATTGTCATAAGATACGAACTCATCCCAATTTAAATGGCCCAACAAGTTCGCATTTCCGACAAGAAGTCTAACTGAATCCAAATGATGATGGTCTAAACGCAAACATAAATGGGTAGTTTATATTGGTCCTACAACTACGGTTCATATGTGGGTTTATATGGGTATAGACAAAGGCTCTTGTCGACGAAGGATTGCCCACAACTAGGTCTCCCCACTCAAGGGTCCGAGCGACCAAGTGAGCGCACCTTTTTTATACACTAAGGTACGTGCCAACGAGTTATGGTGCATGACTGACTGTCAAATTGATTTCCCGTTGTAGATTCCTTAGAGGGAGGGTGGAGCGAACTCTCTTAGAAACCCAAGCCTCTTAGGCTCTTATCGCCTTGGTGACAGAAATAAACAACAAGTCCTCCAAATTAGTCTGTCACAGTAAACTATGAGTACATGATTATCTAGGTGCTTTCACAGTTTTTCCTTATAGAAATGTAGTGAATGAAGGAAGACACCAAACCATCACCTAGCCTTAACAGTGCCTTTGATTAAACCCCCTCAACCCACTATAGACACAGTTAACTAAAGCATAAATCACAATCACTACAAGATATTATTTCGGGGCCGATTCTCTATCCCCAGTGGAGTCGCCATACTGTAGGACACAGAAATTGACGATGCTGTTCCAGGCTCGCGGCCTAGTTGGGAGTACGGAGTAGCCCACAGGGGAACTAAACCAGAGAAATAAAATGGAGTCGCCACCCGGTATGAACCGGGAAAATGATTTAAGGCCGCACTCACCCCTCGCAAGGGAAGACCTCAAACCGTTGGGATCAGAATGGTCCCTTACTTATGCCACTTGTAATGAAATGATTTGTGCAATAATCTAACCAAGCCTAAGCAACATATATTTCCAAGGATAATCTACCTCTAAGTTCATGCAAAAAAAAATAAATTGGAATAACGGCAAGCATATAATTTCATAAACACATTATATTGATAAATACAGAGACGCAAATAAACAATCATTGTACAAGCATGCATATTAAGGAGAGGCAATTAAGTGCATAATGTAAAGAGACAACTAAAGAGGAAATTAAGTGCATAATGTAAAGAGATAATTAAAGAGGCAATTATACATTAAAATAAACGTGCCATGATGCGATGCAAAAGAAGATAGACAATAAAGGTGAAAGAAAAGAGATGCAATATATGGCAAAGGTAGCCCTTAGGCTTTTCATCTCTCGAAGTGGAGGACCTTTAATCCAACTTGATTTGCCCATGCGCATTGCAATATGATGCATGATTATGCAAGGAGATGACATGCAAAAAAAACAAATAACGGAATGAAAAGGCGCGACAAAATATTGTCGTAAAGGTAGCCTTTTAGACTTTTCTTCCCTCAAATAGGGAACCTTTAGACCAACATACTAAGCCCATGTGCATTACATTACAATGCATATAAAATAAAGACATCAATATAGGACTTCGTATACTCGATTGAACATATCTCACATTCAACCAAACATACTTCGTCCGGTGCGGCAAAGTATTGTCGTAAAGGTAGCCTTTTATACTTTTCTTCCCTCAAATAGAGAACCTTTAGACCAACATACTAAGCCCATGCGCATTACATCACAATGCATAGAAAGTAAAGACAAAAATATAGGACTTCGTATACTCGATTAAACATATCTCACATTCAATCAAACACAATTCGTCCGGCGCGGCAATGTATTGTCGTAAGGGTAGCCTTTTGGACTTTTCTTCCCTCAAATAGAGAACCTTTAGACCAATATACTAATCCCATGCTCATTACATCATAATGCATATAAAATAAAGACAACAATATAGGACTTCGTATACTCGATTAAATATGTCTCACATTCAATCGAACATACTTCGTCCGGTGCGGAAAAACGTCGTGGCAAAGGTAGCCCTTAGGCTTTTTTTCCCTCAAAATGGAGGACCTTTAATCCAACTCGATTTTCCCATGCGCTCTATATCATCAATACATAAACAAATATCGTACAGAAAGTAAATGACAGAATATAAAAATGTGAATAATAGCCAAGCAAGATAAAACAAAGCAAAATATGTGCCGTTTACTCAAGTGGTACGTGGAGTTGTCTCCCAAGTACAGACCGCACTACCTTCCATTCGAATTCCGCTACGAAATTTACGTCTGGGTTTCCATCCGATATACCACAAGAGACGACACATTTTCCATTCATCCAATAGCCATAGCATTCATTAACCAACAATACTCATGCACAGAAATTCAATAAATAATTAAAAGATGAATGAAAATAAATAAGAAAGGTGCCCTCAGGTCTAACATTTTATGTCGACTCTTGGAAGTGCGTCACAAGGCCGTCGGAAGGGCTAACACTTCACAACTCTTCTGGTTCGCTGGTTCACGTTCTTTCCTCACTGTTTCGCTGTTTGTGCTTCTTTTTTTACTCCGTTTTGCTACTTTTTGCTGCTGCTGTGTTGAGAGGCTGTTGAAGGGTTATGGCGTGCATGATGAGGGGCAAATTTGTGAGGCTGTCTTGAAGTGGCTTGTTACGTGAAGTAGGTAAATGGGGTATGTGTGCGCTGTGGAGTGGCTTACGTGAGGGGTGCATTAGTGTATATCATGTGTGTTTATGTCTGTGTAGGAAGCTATGTGCGTGAAGAAGGGAGGGAAGTTTAAGGTTTGATTCGGCTTGTGTTTGTTTCATTTATGCTCGGCATGGCAGATGGTGTTCGATAATCTTACTAGTTTCACGTTTGGCTTATGGATGTGAATCACTGAGTAGTTTATCGTGGCTTTGACATGTGGTCTTATGGTCTGTTGAAGGTGAGGCTTGTGTAGGAGCTGTGCGTTTGTTTGGTGAGGGGTTATTAGGTCAGTTTGTTAAGGTATCTAATGGAGAGGCTGTGAGTGATGCTACGTCAACGTCTCAAGGTGGCTTTAGGGTTCTTGTACTGCCGTGAGAGTCTAGAGCCAAAAAAAAGAGTTGAGGGTTTTGTGTTATTTTTATAGTGAAAGGCTAGGGTTAATCTTTGTTTAAATAGAAATATGATTTGTGTAATTATGGGAATATTTCTAATTAGTGTCATACAAGGAAAACATCTAATTAAATTAGGGAGGTGATTTGTTCAAATTAGGAATGGATTTATTTGATTTGTTTTGATTAGGTATGTGATTATTTAGATTTTATTTGATTTTTTTTAATTTCACCATGTGTTAAATATGTGTTTTTTTATTTTTGGATGTGTTTTATTGGGCTTGGGCGTGTGGGTGGTCTTCTTTGGGCGTGGGTTTGGTTTAAGGATGTTTTAAAACGGAAGTCCAACAAGCGAACCCGAAACTAAACAAGCGAATAAAATCCAACAAAATACTGATTTTTGACTTTTCCCTTCCGACGTCCGTTTCCCGCGACTTCCACGACTTAAAAGGTAGTACCTCTGAATGAGACTCATCATATGGACTAACATGCAAAAATACAGTGCCTACACCCAACTCATCAACCATGAATGCATAACACTTTTAATACTAAGTACTCTGTTTTAATACACATTACAACTCTGACAATGATCATTAAAATGCAATATATAAGAAATCTTTACCATACAAGATATATGTTACATGTCATTTCCTGACTCTAACTGGACTAGACTTTATTTCTAACTTGACCTGGTGGACCAACTTCTTAGTGACCGACATCAGTATCCATCCTTCCGAGCTCGTCCTCCGGAAATACCTGTAAAATAGAGAAACTGGGAGTGAGGGGGGTTAGATCATTTGAACGATCTAAGTGAGTGGACGATTTAAAGCAAAAACTGAAATACTATTATGAAAATATTTGGTTCTAAAACCAAAGTTCTATAAGGAAATAGCTTTATATGAAAACTTTTTTCTTGTCTGAAAACTCTGAATTCTTTTCTGAAAATCTTGTTTGAAATCTCTTTTGTAAAACTTATCTTTTTTGAAAGTCTCTTATAAAACTGTTGTTTCTGAAAACTTTCCTTTATAGAAAACTTTTCTGAAATATGTATCTGAAAATTGATCTCTCTCTCTGAAAACCTAACGTATGGGGGTGTTATGTATCGCTGTCCCCATATACACCTAATTAGAGCTAGGAGTGCAAATTCATGACTTTGGGGCGTTATGTATCGTCGTCACCCAAAGCATGCCACTCTTGTCCATGAAACTAGTGGTCTTGGGGCGTTACGTATCGCCATCCCCAAGCCACTGAACTAGAACTGGGGGTGCGGATCTATGCTTCCCTTTAAGCTCTGAAACAAGGATTTATGGGCATCCGTCATCCTTAGTCCTGAACTAGGATCTGGGGGCGTTACGTATCATCGTCCCTTCACTCCTCTATATATGTACATGTGCTCTCCGTCAATTCCATTATTGTATCAAGTTACATACTGAAGTGAGTTTTTCCCCCATGCCTCGAAAACATAAAACCATGCATTTGAAAACATCTCTTTCTAAAACATTTATCGGAACATGTTTAATTACAATATAATGCAAAATAAAGTTGGCTAACGCCCTAAATATAGAAAATATAAGTATGATATTTAAAACAATCATAAAATAAAATCAACTTAAGAAAAAGTGTGTCCACTCACAGATTTGGAATCTTGCTGGCATTACTCACTTGCTGAAAAAAACTCCAGTTCCTGCGATGATCTATAATTGATAAGTTTGATTAGAAAGTGGGTTGGGGAAAATATTCTGAATTAAACTAAGTTTATCCACTAAATCACTTGTATTATTTGCAGCCATATCGTACGAATACCATGATGTAGTGCATATACACGAACTGATACGAGACCCTTAGGGTGGCCTCTAACACGCTGGGGTGGAACTAGAATGAATTAAAACCAATATGGGGAAATTTTGGTCTTCGCGTAGCGACGCAGGTCCTTGCGCATCGTGACGCGCTCAAATCCAGAAACAAGTGCATGAAAATTTCCAGTGCGTGTCGCAACGCATACATTCCAGAAATGAATCTGCCTAACTTTTCCAGTACGCGTCGCGATGCAGACCCCTTAAGCGTCGCGACGCGCACCTGTTTTCCAAGTTTCTAAACTTGCTTCCTCAAATTTATCTTACCCAAATGCATCAACAATGCTTTCATACTATATCCAATACACAATCCATCTAATTACATCAACTTCACATATTCTAAACTATCATTTTATCATCCTCAAATACTCATTTAATCTAATTATCCTTGTTTTTCACTAAACTTTTAAAATTTTCAAAATTTGGACACTTAACTCTACAATCAGTTTCTTTACTCATCAATCATCAATATGCAATCCCGAACATGCCACTAATACCAACATATCTTCATATCGTCAAGATTTCACAATTTCAAATTTGGGTCAAAGTTCCCTCAACTTATTTTGTTGGATTTCTTTTGAATGCCAAGCCTCTTATTTGCTTCTTGTTCCCTCCTCTCTCTTTCTTCTTTTTCTTTTATTCTTCTTTTTCTTTTCTTCTTACCTTCTCCTTCACGTTTTCAATCAATCTTTCTCTTTTCTAATTTTTTGAAATATTAAATAGTACTCCCCTTATATACTAGGGGTTAATTGAAATTGGTAAAATTAGAGAAGAATATAGAAATTTATAGAAACTTTGAGATTTTACTAGAATGCCATCGGGTACTATTCATCCGAATTTTTGATCTTCCTTTTCAACCCATTTTTGGTTTGAATTTGGGAAAATGTTCAGCACAAAAGTTATAGGTCTCGATCTCATCTTTCCGACAAATAAAATTAATAACAATCGGAGTTGTATGGGAACGTTATAGGCTAAATACCATAGGCTGTCCGGGGTGGAACATCGTACAATTCCGAACCGAAATTTCGAGGAGTTTACCAATTGTTTCCAAAGTCATTTCAAGAGTGCATATGTGTCCAATCAAAATTTTATATCATGTAATTACTCGTATCGCAACATAACATTAGTCGAGATTTCCGATCGTTACAAATTCTCCCCCCTTAAATAGGATTCGTCCTCAAATCCTTTATGTGGTCTAACTCGCGGATTCATCTTGGTTCGAGGATATCTTATTTTTCTGCTATACTTATATTCCTTACCTTTCTTTCTGCTTTTCTGTTCGAGACTTACTATAAAACTTCTGTGAAACTCTCGTCATACTTGTACGTACTTCTTCAAAGTTTGTGGCCTTAGTGAACTTCTATTTCATACTTTACACTTTCCTTTACACTATATATTCGTGACTTGTCATCCTACTCACTTGGTTTCATTCTAATTTGAAATTTTTATACCTCTTGTTATGACAAAAATAATTCCTAAATATTCTGAGGAACTTTTATTACTTTCCATGTTTAGAGTATCCCCATAGTACCAATAAATTTCACTTCATTTGACCTGTGTATATTTTGAGTTCTTCAGCTATTCTACTTAAATGACTTTATAAGATATACTTTACTAGATATCTTCTTGGCTCCAATCTTAGCTAACTAGTTTATCGTTCTCTTTTCTCTTTACTAAACCCTCGTTACTTATGAGCTTTTTCCTTTGAGTTCTCATATAAACAACTATTTATGGGTTTTAAGACTTCTTAACTCATAACTAACCTTTTTATGTACTCTCACTGTGAATTAATGTCTTCCATACTAGGACGTTACTTCAGGGTAGTTTTCTCTGGCAGTCCTCTCGATTGACTAAGGGGTTTGGGACAAAGTATTTATACCAAGCCTAATCTTATGTATCTTTATGCTAAAACTATATTATTTACTATTAATATTGGCTCTGGTCAAACTAGTCTAATTTACTCTTCTGCACCTTTGGTTTCTTTGCTAGTTCATGTACGGTTACCGTCTTTATTCTGACTATTCTTTCTTGCTTACTTGTACTCTAAAATTCTCCACCTTCAATTATCTCTCAAATCTTATCTTGTTAAGAGTTGTCCCGATCTCAACAATTTCGGTATTCTTAGTTTCTTTGACCGTCTCTAAGTTGTACTTAGTCTATTCTTGAAATATCACATACATTATTCTTAATGGTGCATTACGAAAAGAATATATGGGTCACTATCATCTAACTTTCTCCCTTCACTTATACGATAAAATTCCAGTCTTATCTCAATTCTGAAAAGCTTACTATTCTGTAGTACCATTGAAAATTTGTCTTATCATTATACATCTTTGTCATTGTTTGTCTGGTATCTATTTTATTATCGTCTTATCTTCACAATTTTACCTCTATCTTTCATTTGATGTCCTTCTTGTCTTTTTTTTTTAACTATTTGTGAAATTTCTGGTTCCTCTGTATCTCTCTTTTACCTTCAGGGGCATCAACCTTATCCATTCTCTAGTTATGTCTATCGTTGGTTCTCTTATATTTCGTTATTGCTTAACTACTATTTTCTCTCTTAATCATTTCATATAGACTGTCTTTCTTCTAAACCTTTTTACTTAGCACCATTTTCTCCTTTTACCCCATTCTTGTACTAGATCTAAAAATTTTATATTTCGGCCTACTTTACTGTGTATTCAATTGCTCCTGGGAATATTTTTAAAGTAAAAAATGGGGTTTATCTTTTCTGTTATTGTATAACGAGGGTTGGGAGGGTGGGGTTGAGTCATGACGTCTTACCGATGGTAATAATCTTAATTCTTTTTCTGACAATCAATCATAATGCCTCTTCTAGGGTCATGCTCTCTAAAAACTTCATTATGTTGCCTATGTATTTCTTTTCTCTAATCGTTGTTGCTTGAACATCTGTAATCATTGCTTACTCTTTGAGTCCTACTATACTTCCTCTATTATTGTTCCTTATGAAATTTACTCCACTTAATTAGATTTTCTTCTTATCTCCATCTACATCGATTACTTATGACTTCTCTATTAAATCCTTTGGTTCATGTACTAGTCCCTTACTAGTCCTTTCATCATAATTCAATGAGATTCTTTATATGTTAACTTCCTGAGAATTGTTCTCTTTGGTTTCTTACTTTTCCGAGTCTTTGCCTCTTTAAATTTTCTCAATTCAATAATAATTTCGAGATTTAGCTTTATTTTCCATCTTTTCACATTATTCTATCTTATATAAAAAACATTACCGACCTATGATTCTTATCTATGTCCCGTTGCACTCATTGGCTCGGTAATCTAGCTATCTCATAATATGTCTACCCTGTTAAATACGCTTCTTTACTGGTTCTTTTCCTTGCTGGGCTCTAAGTAAAGGAGTGTGTACATGCATTCCATAACGATCTATGAACCCGCTTTTCTTATATTTTCATAAACTTGGTGATAGTCTGGTTATGTGTGTATAAGCTTACTTAGAGTTTGGGGCTTCTAAAAGGGAAAATTATTATTCATTCCATTGAAAACTGCTTCGACTATATCATGTTTTACGATTCCTCAAATTTCATCACCTATCCTGAGGTCTTTGTTTTACATTCCTACCTTCAAGTTTCATTATCTATGTCATTATATGTACTGAACTCTCTTGTACTTTCTGCATAATATATATCTTATTTCCTTATCTGTTGGTTCTAGACTGAGGTGTTGCGACTAGTACTGATCCTTTTTTCTGGGCTTCTTCCTAAACTTTTATTCTTCGCTCTTACTATAGGCTACAACTATATCATTTAGCCTTGCTGTTCGTAAGGGTACTTTTATTAACTCTTGAATATCTCAAATTCCATGGGTCTGTCCCTTTTATTCTTTCACAATTTTCTTACCAAATTGACTACTTTTTGTATTTTAATACTAATGTTATGGGAACTGGGCTTCATAATATTATCCCTTTCTATGCTGGCATAGACTGGGACAAATATTTTGCTTCTCTACGGATGTCGACATTTCTTGTTCAGGTACTCTTATGTCCTGGTAAAGCCTATTACGCATGTAAGATGGGTATGAGATAGACTTCATCAAGATGACCTCCTTAATCGATATCACCAAGGAATTTAAATCTAGGTACCTCAGGGTCGTATCTATATCAGATCTCTTGGGGGTAAGGTAATTAATCTTTTTTGCCATTATTTTCTTACTTGCGAGCCTCGGTTTGGGGTCTAAAATCTTTTCATCCTTTTGGCATCTCTTAGCTATTGGAACTCCCACGTCTCATTCTGATTTCTTACTTCTTTTATATTATTGTCTATTCCTTATTACTCGGGGAACTTGCTACCTATAAGAGGTATTCAGGGTTATTGGATATACTTGAAGAAATTTTCTGATGAGAGGAGGAGTCTTACTGGAGAAGAAAGAATCTTACGAGAAAGGAAGGAACCGTACCTAGGTTTTTCTCTCACTTAGGCTTATTCTATTTTCTTTAGTACTAAAGGTTCTCTTCTTCCTTATTCATCTGTTTCTATATCTTTACCTCTAATTGCTTCTGATTGCTGAAGCATCTGTATTTTATCATTTACCTTTCTTTCTAGCTTTTTTTTCCCTTTGTACTTCCATGGGTATGTATCCTTAGAACTTTGCTATCTCATTCTATCTCTTCAATTTTCTTTGTCTCTGGTTGCTTAAACATCTATACATCATTCCTTACTTCTTATAGCTTTCTTTTCCCACTCATTTGGGTAACTATTCTTAGAAATTTACTATATGTTCTCATAACTTGTCTTGGACTTCGGCTTAATAAGCCAGGATTACTACTGAAGAATCCTTAACTAGAACATGAATTTTGATTACTTTTTACTATGAAGAGAATTTAGGTCATTTAGGAGTTCTTACTATCATGTCTATAGAGCTTGAGGACGTACTCGATGATCGGATACTGGAGGGTAGTGCCTCATATACTAGTATCCCGAGCATACTACGTATACAAGACCCAGCACTCTACATACTTCCGTCACAGACTCCCTAAACCATGCTATGATACCATCTTTATAACATCCCCAATCCGAAAGATGCTACCAGCAGGGAATAGACCATATTATCCCCTTGAGCCTCTGACTTCTGACATCTGCTATTCTTATCTCATATATAAACTCATGCATGGGACCGTTGCCCAACTCATCAACCATGAATGCATAACACTTTTAATACTAAGTACTCTGTTTTAATACACACTGCAACTCTGACAATGATCACTAAAATGCAATATATATTAAATCTTTACTACACAAGATATATGTTACATGTCATTTCCTGACTCTAACTGGACTGGACTTTATTTCTAACTTGATCGGGTGGACCAACTCCATAGTGACTACCATAAGTATCCATCCTCTCGAGCTCGTCCTCCGAGAATACCTGTAAAACATAGAAATATAGATTGGGGGGTTAGATCGTTTGAACGATCTAAGTGAGTGGACGATTTAAAGCGAAAACTGAAATATTATTATGAAAATGTTTGGTTCACCCAAGTTCTCTCAGGAAATAGCTTTATATGAAAACTTTTTTCTTGTCTGGAAACTCTGAACTTTTTTCTGAAAATATTGTCTGAAATCTCATTTGTAAAACTTATCTTTTCTGAAAGTCTCTTATAAAACTGTTGTTTCTAAAAACTTTCCTTTCTATAAAACTTTTCTGAAATCTATATCTGAAAACTGTTTTTGAAAACTGATCTTTATCTCTGAAAACCTGACGTATGGGGGCGTTATGTATCATCGTCCCCTTTTATGCCTAACTAGAGCTAAGAGTCCAAATCCATGACTTTGGGACGTTACGTATCGCCATCCCCCAAAGCATGCCACTATTGTCCCTGAAATTAGTGGTCTTATGGAGTTACGTACCGATGTCCCCTAGGCCATTGAACTAGAACTGGGGGATATGTTGGATAATTATGACCCATAGCGTCACTATTTGTACAGATCATGGTGTTGTTGTACAAATTAACTATGTGACAAAGGAGATTGCACTCTTATCATTTGTGATTAGATCACTTAGATGTATAAATGATGAGAGGTCCCTATGATCTGTTCCTAGACGGAGAATTATATGAGACAGTATCAGTCCACGTAGGATAAATCATTAAATATCCATAGTCAGAGTATTATCGAGATTGGACATCAACAAATACATAAAAGACTAGTATTGCACTTGTGCGCGTTGTGAGGGCACAACGTCATAGTTCTCATATATTTGGGTATTGGAAACTTATGCAAGTGTAATAGGAGGTTGTGTTTCACCGATGGTACGGGAAACAGCTTCGCTCTAGATAGACCCCCTCGGAATCCCATTGGTAGTATGACTATGTGTCTATGGAAGTCCGACATCAGGGTAGGTGTATTGGGTCTTAACCTGAGACTTGCACCGCTAATGCTTACGACAATCGATATACTTGAGTTGAGGTCGTCCAGGGGTGTAACAGGTCATGCGTACGCCGATACTGGGTATATTGAGAATCATAGAGTATTGGGTGTGATGTGAAGACGGAAGTATCACTCCAGTTATAGTGGAGATGATGTCACGTAGGATACGGTATTAGTGCTCTTAAGTGCTGCGCGGCCATCGGGATATTATGACTAGGTCATAAAAATCCGATTATAGAGACTAGTTGCCAGACATCCGACAAGTGCTTCGTACGGGGCAGACACAACTCCAGCCCCAGGCCTATCACGTGACCGTCCGATACTGGATCGAAATACGCAATACTACGTATACTACGCCTGATATAGATCCCTTATTCCTGTAAGCATGTTTCCGGAGAATTGGGTAGGCATGGCGCTTTGCTAGAGGCCAACCTTGTCTTGTGAATCGGTGTAAACGTGGTACGAGGTACTTACGTGTTCGGATAGTCCGACGACCCGATTTACTGCCAACATATCCGGGGATCTCATGGGTCGCTTCCCAAAGATTCACCGATGATGTATAACTCGCACTTTAATTAATCTGGGATTAATTCGATGAGAGAGAAAATTAATCTGGGATTAATTACAGAGATATTTTATCTGGGATAAATATCGTCTAAAGAGAGAGAACGATTAATTTGGAATTAATCGGTAAAGTTAATATATTCGATATATTAAACGAAATTGGATTTCGACGCGGAATTGAAATTGGATTTTAATTCGGGCGAACGAATTAATTTAGAATTAATTTGTTAGCAACGTGAATAGTGATTTCGCTAGGCGTAATTATCTAATTACGACGCGACGGAAAATTCGCTAATTGGGAATTAGCGAACCCAAGCCCGAGAGTGATTGCGAGCGCATTCGCATTTCGAATTAGAGTGCGGCACGCAAGTCACATCAAGCGTCAAATCATTCGTCACATCAAGCGTCAAATCAAACGTCACTTTGAGTGATGTGACATTTGATTGATTGATGTGATTGATTGATTGAAAGACAACTTGTCACTTTGAGTGATGTAAGTTGTTGGAATAGTAAAGTGGTTGGAAAGTAAAATCTTTGACTTTGTGAAAGCCAAATTTGTGTATATACCTTTAATATATTTTTGGAAAAGATATAAGGTAATTGATTTTACACTTTTCTAATACACTTAACACAACTCATCTCTCTTTCATCTATTCTCTTTCTCTCTACTTAGTTCACGCCAATGGCAGTGAACTGTCACAGCTTGGCCGAATTTTGTGAGGCTTTTTGAGTGGATTTTTGTGGCAAAAATCACAAGTGCTAGCACACCGAGAGTTATACGAAGGTGTTAGGGAAACTCACCCACGAGCCAGGAATCGTTTGACGCAATCTTGGAGCTCAAATTCTTGGTTCAAAACTGAAAACAGTGGACAAAATCTGCACTGCAGTTCACGCCAATCCAGTGAGCAATTTTGGAGTTTTGTTCGTCGTTTCGTCTCAACCGATCGATGTGAGTATTCCGCAACTCCTTTGATAAGTATTTCACACTTTATCATGCTTGTTATGATCTTGGGACCTAGAATAAAACCAACAATGGTATCAGAGCCTAGGTTCAAGCATGAAACTTTTAGGGTTAAAATTTGGGTAAACTTGTTTTTGAGCATGTTTGATGAAATTGGATGATTTGATATGCTTAATATATGTTTAATTGAAGTTTGATTGGATCAATTTCATAAAATTGGTTTGGAATAATTTTTCCCCAAATATGTTTCCTTGGCCGAAAGTTTAGGGCATTTAGAATTCATGGATTTTTTGATTTTGATTCATTGGATGAGTTAGAATCATGTAGGATGATGTTAATTTAAGATTAATTGGATTGAATTTTGAATTGAACAAAATCCCCAAATTCCTTCAAGTGGCCGAATGTAACAAGCCCTATTTAGTCTTGGATTTTGATTTTTTAGACATTGGATGTGTTGGAAATCATTCGGGATATTAATTCGATGTCGATTGTGGAATTAATTGGATTGAATTCAAATCGGACAAAATTATCTCCCTTGGCCGAGACTTTAAGCATGGTTAATGGGTTTGATTTTTCATTAATATGTTGGACATGTGATGATGATGATGAACATGATTAATTGGACTAATTTGATGTTTTGGAAATATTGATTTAGGTGATTAATCATGATATACACTTTAGGTAATTAAATTGGAAATTTGGAACTTGATAATTTAATTATTTGGGCCTTAAAATTGGATTTGGGCTTTTAATGTTGTAAATGGGCTTAATGGGCTTTGTTATACAAAGTTGGGTTTAGGCAAATTGGATTGGATCCAATTGGGCCCAAAACCACTTCCGTTAAGCCCAATTGCGACTTAATGAACCTTTAAAGTTTAATTGGGCCTAATGGGCCTAAATTGATTTATGGGCTTATGGGGTAATTCCCGGATTGGATTTTGGTTATTCGGTTTGACCCGAGTTGACCAAAAGTCCACACCTTAAGAAATCAATTAAAAGCCCATTGGACTTTAATTGAATTGACGTTGGACGTTAATCGGTCTTTGAGACGCGTTACGATTAATTTGGAATTTAAGTCGTAAAAGGTTTATTAATAAAGTGTAATATTTAATTTGGAGTTAAATAATGAGTTAGTATTAAATACATATTAAATTGGATTTAATGTTGTAGTTTAATTTAATTCGAGAATTCGTACTTTGAGTACTTATTCACAAAACGAGTTTGACTCTCGCAAAATCAAATCGTTGTTTGAACATTGGATGATCACTAATTATCAGATTAAATAATTTGATTAGATTGATTGATAACATGCTTGTGTGAATACATGGTTGTGATGAATGAATAATGTATATCGGATGGATATTAGTCGGGTGGGGGCAATTTTGGAAATTGTTGTAATAAATTTGATTTATTAAATTGGACCTGCGTGTCCAGCCTTATCACCTTTATTCTCTTTGTATTCTCTTCTCACCTATTCCCCTCAATGTAAATGAGGTTTCTTTAGAAGTGTAGTGTAACGGGTAGAAGTAATACAAGTGCTAGCTTGAGAGAAAAAAGGAGAGATTTGATCTAGGATCAATGTGTTAAGTATCCATCCGCATATCATTATTATTTTATTATATGCGCTTTATTATGTGTTTAGAATGCATGTTTAAGGGTGTATGATGATGAGACCTTAACAAAGATAATAAATTGGTAGCCAATTTGCACACGAAAAACCCTCGCTCAATATTAAGCGTCTTTCCTTCCATTGAGTGATTCTCACTCAAGATCCGAGACGGCATTGGTTTGTTGGCCAAAGTCAAGGCCTTTGTCCGTCGAAGATGTGTTTGAATCACGAGAGTTTTGTTCTATATCGGTGTCTTGTCCAAGTTGTGGTTTGTTGGCCAAAGTCAAGACCACTTCTTGTCACTCGACATTGATTACGAAGCTTTCCATGGTCAATGGGTCGCGCTTGACTGGGATCACTAGGTTTGTTGTGCCAAAGCCAAGGCTTAGTTGATTCAGAGGAAAAAGGTTAGGTAATACATTGGATGTATTGGCATATATAAGATATATGTTTAGGATTTGGATATCCACCTACTGGATCTAGGAATTGGATTGGATCCAATTGATCTTAGAGATCTACCTAGTTAATTATCATACAATTTGTTGGCCAAAGTCAAGATTGTGTGATATTTAACGGGATCCTAGCCCACTAGGAAACACGGTTTCCCGAGTACTCGACAGAGGGTTAAAGGCTCGCCGAAAAATAGTGGGAGGTAAGAATTGAATTTGCAATATCCGTTCAATTACTCACCATACGCGCTCAAACAAATATCACTCGTCAAATAATTAAAAGTATTAGTTGGACTAATATTTAATGTTGTTTTAATTTAAGCAGTTGGACTGTATTATATTTGATTATATAATTGGATTATAGTAATCAATATATTTAAATTAATTAATTTCAATTTACAGTTGATTTTATAATTGGATTATAGTAATCAATGTAATTGAGGTTAATTAATTTAAATTATATTTGATTGTATAGTTGGACTATAATAATCATTATAATAAATAGTACCTGAAATAATTGATTAAATAGTTGGACTATTGAAATCAAGAAACATTGAAAGATTGGACATTTAAATATAATCTTGGATTAAAATATTTAAATGATTTAATTTTCAAAATAGGGAATAATTTCAGGATGGTCCTGGAAATAAATAATAAGTTATTTTATTTGATAAAATAACCTATTATGCCTAAGCCCGAGAATTAAGCAATAGTAGAGCATGATCTTTGGAAGTTTCATGTAATGATAACTTAAAGTGCTTAATCCGATATACTTGTCATAAATCTATGTTTAGATTTAAGAAGTGTTAAAATTACAATTAATAACTCTTGGAGAGTTAATGAAAAATCTCAAGGAGATAAAGTCAAACTTTGCAATTAGGCTAGTAGCGCAAGGCGCACTTTACTTCGATATTTTAGAAACCCAAGGCTTGGCCAAAGGCTTCTGAAATGTTGAAAAAGGTAAAGGCAAAATCATTATAATCTTCTGGGAAGATAAAGGACATATCCTAAAGTAACTGCCGTTTGGATATGGCAGACACGAAGAAATTAAAGAAAGGGCAAGGCTCTGACTTTAACAATGTTTGTCAAAATTATGTTCACAACTAGTATTAAAATTGGATTTTAAATACTTAGTGTGGTACATAAAATATATGTATTGATGTTCAGAATCTGCTGTGAGTAGGATACTGACTTCAAGCTCAGATTCATCTGCGAATCGGAAACGGGACGAAAGTTGTTGTTTCGACCGTAGATACCTAAGTTTAGGAACTACCCTTTGGGTGTGTACCTATATTAGGGAACTGTTATAATGTAACTAGTTTGACTAGGAACATTATCTCTATATCAGTGTTTAATCCGTTACGGATAAACCTTTATATTCTAGAACACTAAAGTGTTTCATTATATAAAGATGACATTGTGATAAACACATTAGATGTGAATAACAATATTTATATTTTGAATATAAATAAAATCTCGAACATATGATATGACAAACTAATAGCTCATACTGATTTGATCAGAATAGACTTATTTGTGGCATTGTTTTCTGGGACACAATTAAGCAAGACTCGTATATCCACACTTTTGAAGAGTGGGTACTAGGACTGATTTGACTATTCAAATAAAGTCTACGAATCTAGTTTATTAGGTAAAGTACCTAAAACACTATTAACTTGGTAATAGTGTAAGTGCCACCGATCTGTTAGCCCTAATTCATGGTGAATTGAGTGGGCCCATATCTAGCTAGACTAGAAGTGGATATGAATGTTTCGTGATCATTAACAGATGTAACATCTCGTTATGGTTATGTGTTTCTTTTGAAGAACACAAATCAGAAACTTTTAAAGTTTCGACACGAAATAGACAGAAAGATCGGCTATTGTATTATAGCGTCACGGTAAGACCGTAATGGAAAATACTTAAGCAATAAGTTTCACAAATACTTGAAAGGGTATAGTATTCTTTCAAATGAGGACTCCTCCCGGAACACGTCCATTGACGGTGTGTCCGAACGGAGAAACCGGATTTTGTTGGACATGATAAGGTTTATCATGAGTCGCTCTGAGCTACCTTTTTCCTTCAACGGATATGCATTAACAGTGCAAAACTTATTTAGAATAAGGTTCCATAAAATCTGTTTGACAGAATTCATATTGGATATGAACGGGAAAGAAACAGGGTTTCACACTCATGAAAATTTGGGAATGCAAGGCATACGTTTGGATGATACCAAACCAGAACCCAAATAGGATAAGTGCCAAATATAGGTTATCCTATGGAAAACCATAAGTATAGTACTTATACATCTCACATGAGAACAATGTGATTGTTGCTCGCCATGCGGTTTTCCTTAGAGGAATACCGATATGCAGTGGACAGTGGGAGGACAGTATAACTTGATATAAATCGGAGTGATACTTTTCAAGGCACGAAGTCCTTAATGGAACACAAATAGTTTATCGATGATGAAACTATACCATTAATCTTCGAATACACAAGAACCGCGTAGATCGGAGAGAATCAGAAAATAACCTGGGGCATGGGTTTCTGATCTCACCTCGTAAAGATGTCTATCTTTTGAGATATACCAACCGACTACGTTTGAGGAAGTGATACCAGGTATCGACTCCCTATTATGACAAAATGTAATGAGTCCGAAATGGATTCCATGTATAACAACTATGATTGGATACTAGTTGTTGTACCGCAAGGCATCGTGCCTATTGGTACTGAATAATTCTTCAAGGAAGACATACATGGAAGGCAACATACCAACGTACAAAGCTAGGCTTGTAGCGGAAAGGTATCGTTATCAACATTGTGTTGATTACGGTTCAACCTTTTACCAGTTGCCACGGTAAATCCATTTGGATAATGCTTGCTGAAGCTGCACGTTTCATTTATGAAATGTGTCAGTTAAAGATCAAAATCGCTTTCCTGGAAAGGAAACCTTTTGGAGGATATTTATAACATCCTGACGATTTTATCGTACTAAAACCAGCAAACAAGGTTTGCGGGTTATTCGATCCATGTTTGGATTGAAGCAAGCATAAGGTTCTTGGAACTGACGTTTTGATGTAATCATAATGGTGTATGATTTGATTCAAAACGGAAATAATTCTTGTGTATATAAGGAGGTTAGTGGGAGCGCACTGATAGTGAATGTCTTAAAATAATGATAATATATGTCATTTCTTGGAAATGATATTCCCATAAAACAATCGGCGAAAGCTTGGCTTTCGAGATTATTCTCCGTAGAATTCTTAGGAGTAACAACCTTTATTCAAGGAATAAAGATCTACTGGGATAGATTAAGTTGTTAAAACTCTGCGAGAACTCGTACATTGAAAAATGTACGTGACCTGGTGTCTCATACGCTTTGAGCATATGGATTCACAAACAGGCCAATCCGAGTGATAGTCACTGGATTGAAGTTAAGAACATCCGTTAGTATCTTAGAGAACTAAGGATGCTGTCTTAATCTGTGGAGATGGAGAACTTGAAGTGACTGGGATCACTGTAGCAAGTTTCCAAACCGACAAAGACGACTTTGAGTCGCAAACGGTACTATAAAGTTTGAATAACGGAACAGTGAGCTGGAAATCTTCCAAGCAAGATACTGTTACCGAATAAACAACAAATGCGGATTATTGCTGTAGCTGAAGCAGCAATAGAAGCCATTTGGGTCGATAATAAATCTAATTAGATTAGATATAGTTCTGTTAGCGGCTGAGCTAGGCGTCAGCACAGGCTAAAGAATTAATGGTCTCATCAACGATCCAGATATATACTTTGATATTCATCTGATTCGTTCGGATCATACATCGTGGCGATGGGATGATCGAATAAATTGCATCAGACGATAATCATGCAAATCCACTGACGAAAGCTTTTCTCAGCAATTTGAGCCAACCGTACATACTTCGGGTGTAAGACACTCGAGTGACTGGCTATAGGCCAAGTAAGAGATTGTTGGATAATTATGACACATAGCGTCACTATTTGTACAGGTCATGGTGTTGTTGTACAAATTAACTATGTGACAAAGGAGATTGCACCCTTATCATTTGTGATTAGATCACTTAGATGTATAAATGATGAGAGGTCCCTATGATTTGTTCCTGGACGGAGAATGATATGAGACAGTATCAGTCCACGTAGGATAAATCATTAAATATCTCTAGTCAGAGTATTATCGAGATTGGACATCGACAAATACGTAAAAGACTAGTATTGCACTTGTGCGCGTTGTGAGGGCACAACGGCATAGTTCTCATATATTTGGGTATTGGATACTCATGCAAGTGTAATAGGAGGTTGTGTTTAACCGATGGTACGGGAAACAGCTTCGCTCTGGATAGACCCCCTCGGAATCCCATTGGTAGTATGACTATGTGTTTATGGGAGTCCGACATCAGGGTAGGTGTATTTGGTCTTAACCTGAGACTTGCACCGCTAATGCTTACGACAATCGATATACTTGAGTTGAGGTCGTCCAGGGGTGTGTACAGGTCATGCGTACGCCGATACTGGGTATATTGAGAATCGTAGAGTATTGGGTGTGATGTCAAGACGGAAGTATCACTCCAGTTATAGTGGAGATGATGTCACGTAGGATACGGTATTAGTGCTCTTAAGTGCTGCGCGGCCATCGGGATATTATGACTAGGTCATAAATATCCGATTATAGAGACTAGTTGCCAGACATCCGACAATTGCTTCGTACGGAGCAAACACAACTCCAGCCCCAGGCCTAGCACGTGACCGTCCGATACTGGATCGAAATACGCAATACTACGTATACTACGCCTGATATAGATCGCTTATTCCTGTAAGCATGTTTCCGGAGAATTGGGTAGGCATGGCGCTTTGCTAGAGGCCAACCTTGTCTTGTGAATCAGAGTAAACGTGGTACGAGGTACTTACGTGTTCGGATAGTCCGACGACCCGATTTACTGCCAACATATCCGGGGATCTCATGGGTCGCTTCCCAAAGATTCACCGATGATGTATAACTCACACTTTAATTAATCTGGGATTAAGTCGATGAGAGAGAAAATTAATATGGGATTAATTACAGAGATATTTTATCTGGGATAAATATCGTCTAAAGAGAGAGAACGATTAATTTGGAATTAATCTGTAAAGTTAATATATTCGATATATTAAACGAAATTGGATTTCGACGCGGAATTGAAATTGGATTTTAATTCGGGTGAACGAATTAATTTAGAATTAATTTATTATCAACGTGAATAGTGATTTCGCTAGGCGTAATCATCTAATTATGACGCGACGGAAAATTCGCTAATTGGGAATTAGCGAACCCAAGCCCGAGAGTGATTGCGAGCGCATTCGCATTTCGAATTCGAGTGCGGCACGCAAGTCACATCAAGCGTCAAATCATTCGTCACATCAAGCGTCAAATCAAACGTCACTTTGAGTGATGTGACATTTGATTGATTGATGTGATTGATTGATTGAAAGACAACTTGTCACTTTGAGTGATGTAAGTTGTTGGAATAGTAAAGTGGTTGGATAGTAAAATCTTTGACTTTGTGAAAGCCAAATTTGTGTATATACCTTTAATATATTTTTGGAAAAGATATAAGGTAATTGATTTTACACTTTTCTAATACACTTAACACAACTCATCTCTCTTTCATCTATTCTCTTTCTCTCTACTTAGTTCACGCCAATGGCAGTGAACTGTCACAGCTTGGCTGAATCTTGTGAGGCTTTTTGAGTGGATTTTTGTGGCAAAAATCACAAGTGATAGCACACCGAGAGTTGTACGAAGGTGTTAGGGAAACTCACCCACGAGCCGGGAATCGTTTGACGCAATCTTGGAGCTCAAATTCTTGGTTCAAAACTGAAAACAGTGGACAAAATCTGCACTGCAGTTCAAGCCAATCCAGTGAGCAATTTTGGAGTTTTGTTCGTCGTTTCGTCTCAACCGATCGATGTGAGTATTCCGCAACTCCTTTGATATGTATTTCACACTTTATCATGCTTGTTATGATCTTGGGACCTAGAATAAAACCAACAGGATACAGATCTATGCTACCCTCCAAGCTCTGAAACTAGGATCTAGGGGCATCTGTCATCCTTAGTCCTGAACTTGGATCTGGGGGCGTTACGTATCGTCGTCCCCTCAGTCCTCTACATGTGCACATGTGCTCTCCGTCAATTCCATACCTGTATCAAGTTATATACAGAGGTGGGTTTTTCCCCCATGCATTGAAAACATAAAACCATGCTTTTGAAAACATCACTTTCTAAAACATTGCTCGGAAAATGCTTAATTATAATATAATGTAAAACAAACTTTGCTAATGCCTTAAATACAGAAAATGTAAGTCTGATATTTAAAACAATCATAAAGTAACATCAACTTAAGAAAAAGTGTGTCCACTCACAGATTTGGAATCTGGCTGGCATTACTCAATTGCTGAGGAAACCACCGGTTCCTACGATGATCTATAATTGATAAGTTTGATTAGAAAGTGGTTTGGGGAAAATATTCTGAATTAAACTAAGTTTATCTACTCAAGCAATTTTATTATTTCAAGACATATCGTACTTATATCATGATGTAGTGCATATAAACAAACTAATACGAGACCCTAAGGGTGGCCTCTAACACGCTGGGTTGGAACTGGAATGAATTAAAACCAATTTGGGGAAATTTTGGTCTTCGCATCACGACGCAGGTCCTTTCGCGTCGCCACGTACTCAAATCCATAAACAAGTGCATGAAACTTTCCAGTTCGCGTCGCGACGCGTACATTCCATAAATGAATCTGCCCAACTTTTCTAGTACGTGTCGTGACGTAGACCCATTGGGCCTCGCGACGCGCAACTATTTTCCAGGTTTTTAAACTTACTTCCTCAAATTTATCTTACCCAAATGCATCACCAATGCTTTCATAATATATTCAATACACAATCCATCTCATTACATCAACTTCACATATTCTAAACTATCATTTTATCCTTCTCAAATGCTCTTTTAATCTCATTATCCTTGTTTTTCACTAAACCTTTAAGATTTTCATAATTTTGGACACTTAACTCTACAATCAATTTCTTTACTCATCAATCATCAATACGCAATCTCTAACATGCACTAATACCAACATATTTTCATATCATCAAGATATCATAATTTCAAATTTGGGTCAAAGTTCCCTTACCTTAGTTTTGTTGGATTTCTCATGGATGTCAAGCCTCTTCTTTGCTTCTTCTTCCCTCCTCTCTCTTTCTTCATTTTCTTCTATTCTTCTTCTTCTTTTTCTTCTCCTTCTTCTTCTTTTTCTTCTTCCCGTCTCCTTCACGTTTTCCATCAATCGTTATCTTTTCAAATTTTGTGTAATGTTGAATAGTACTCCCCTTATATACTAGGGGTTATTTGAAATGGGTAAAATTAGAGAAGAATGTAGAAATTTATAGAAACTTTGAGATTTTACTAGAATGACCCTCGGGTACTATTCATCCGAATTTTTGATTTATATTTTCAACCCATATCTGGTTCAAATTTGGAAAATATTCAATGCGGAATTTGTAGGTTTCGATCTCAGCTGTCCGAAGATATAAAATTCATAAAAATCAGAGTTCATATGAGAAAGTTATGGCCTAAACACCATGGGTTATCCGGAGTGGAACATCGTACAATCCAGTATCGGAATTTCGAGGAGTTTATCAATTGTTCCCAAAGTCATTTTAAGAGTGCATATGTGTCCAATCAAAATTTTATATTATGTAATTACTCGTCTCAGAGCATAACAGTAGTCAAGATTTCTGATCGTTACAACCTTCATGCGTCGCGATGCTGTAAATTATAAAGCCACTGGTTAGCTACTGGGTCTGGTCGCGTTGCGACACGAGGCAGTTCGCATCACGACGCCCACAAGACCTGAAGCCACATTCAGCTACTGGAATGGTACGCGTCGCAACGCCCACTAGTGGGAGTCGCGATGCAAATGCCTGGGTGAATGAATATTTGTTAAATAGTTTAATAACATGTCATATAGCCTAGGGTGCCTACTCTTGCATTTTCATATGCCATAACGTGATAACATGCATGATATTCTAGTCATAAAATATGATTTTATGTAATTTAAAAGTTAAATAGGAATATGAGATGCATGTAAACAGATTAATAAGATTAATTGGTTTAAAGGTTTAAAAATTGCGAATTTAAGTTTTAATACAAATGAACCGTATGAGTACATTATTTTCCTTGGTATATTGGATGGAAACCTGAACATAAATTCCATAGCCGGTTCTGAATGGACGGTAATTTGGTATGCACTCAGGATATAATTTCATGTATTATTGGAAGATATAACGTACTTTTATCAAAAATGATTTAATGATATTTGGTCCATTCGTTGAATTCTAAATTTTAAAACCTATTAGTGGACTAATAATTTAATAGTTAAATCGATTAGATAACTAAAGCAACTGGATTAAATTAGTTTAATTAAATTAAATGGTTAGTAGAGACTAATCGAAATTAATGAATAAAATTTTAAAAGTTAAAATTGGTTAGATCACTAATAAATCAACTAGTATTAATAAGTTTATGTTTTTAGCCTAACATAATCGTAATACATTAAGAAATTAGTGAGATAGAAACCTTATACTTCAAAATAGTGAGTGGGAGAGGGGTATACCACAATATATCCCGCGATCTCCATTGTTATCCAGAAACGTGAGATTAAAAAGTCACCTCGAGACGGCTTTGCTTTCGTCCCCCTACGAATGGTGTCAATTTTGGGTCAATGTAAGGTTTGGATTCGTGAGGATAGGGACTCTAGATGTTTCCTGTGATTTGACCTACCCTACGGTGGCACTTCACTAGTTAAGTCCAAAGGTTCCGAAATAATGGGTCATACTCACAAAGGAATGATTAAGTTTTTAATCAAAGCTTTCCTTGGTCAAAATAACGGAAGTTGATTAATATAGGAATAAGAGTTATTTCAGATATATTAATCAATTGAGAATGTCTCAATCTATCATGTGAATACTTGACCTACCCTACGGCGGTACTTATTTGTGGAATGATAGATAACTGTGGCATAGTAATTCTTTTAGGTTTCTAATTCATTATACATTGATCATGGATCATGTTTAATTTTATGCCTAAATGTTTGACAATTTTAATATGCGATGAATGAATGTTGAATGCGCGTTTATTATTTTTTAGTCATGGCATCTACAATTATCTCATTTCTCAAACAACAAGAAAAATTAACCGGGGAAAATTATGTTAAATGGAAAAGTGACAAGAATGCTATATTGGTCTTTGAAGACCTTAAATTTATCCTAATTGAGGAATGTCCTCTTGAACCAGCCCAAAATGCTGGCAGAACTGCACGTAATACCTATAATAACTAGATTAAGGCCGATGAGAAAGCCCATAGCTATTTGATAGAATCCATTTATGAGGTTCTTACTAGACAGCATGAGTCTATGGCGACAACATCAATAATAATGCAGTCTTTACAGAACATGTTTGGACAGCCTTCAGACCGGTAACAACATGAGGCAATAAACCGCTAGAATGAAGGAAGGTGCGTCAGTCCGAGACCATGTGTTAATGATGATGTCTCATCTTAATATAGCTGAAACCCATGGTGCACATATTAATGTGCAAAGCCAGGTGACAATGATCATGGAAACTTTTCTGAAGAGTTTCTTGCAGTTTAAAAGAAACTGTTCTATGAATAAGTTGACTTTTATGTTGACTAGACTACTAAATGAGCTCACCAATTACGAGTCCATGATGATGGGTGCTCGTAGGTCTAATACTGAGGCAAATGTTTTCGAATCTTCTAAATCTGAAAAGAAGAAGAAAAAGAAAAGCAATTGGAAGGCAAAGGCAAAACCAATGAAAAAGAAGAACAAATGCTCTAAAGGTACCAATGCTAAAGGAAAATGTTTCCATTGTGAACAACAAGGGCATTGGAAAAGGAATTGTCCAAAATACCCAGCTGAGCTTAAGGAGAAAAAGAATACAGGTAAATATGATTTACTTGTTATTCAGTCTTTTTAGTGGATGATGAATAAATCTGCTTAGATTGTTGATTCTAATGCCACTAACCATGTTTATTGTTCATTATAGCTACTTAACTCATGGAAGGCCTTACTGAAGGTAGCTTTACCATGAGAGTTGGGACAGAGGATGTTGTTTCAGCTAGAGTAGTGGGTGTTTCCACTTTAAATTTTAATAAAAGTTATTTGTGTTTGAATGATGTGCTTTTTATTCCTGGTTTTCGCAGGAATTTGATTTTTGTAACAAAACTCATGGAAAGTGATTTCTCTATTTCATTTAATAATAAATCAGTTATTATTAGTAGAAATGGATTAACAATATACACAGGAAACTCCAAGAATAATCTATATGTATTAAGGCCGTTAATGCATGAATCACTAATTAATACTGAACTGTTTAAGATTGAAGAATCTAAAACAAAATGGCAAAAACTTCTCATGATGACACATATCTATGACATCTTAGACTTGGTCATATTAGCCTTGACAAGATAGATAGACTAATTAAGAATGAAGTTTTAAATCAGTTAAAACTTGGTACTTTACCTATATGTGAATCCTATTTAGAAGGCAAAATGACTAAGAGACTTTTTACTGGAAAAGGGATAAGAGCCAAAGAACCATTTGAGCTAATACATTCGGACGTTTACAGACCAATGAATGTAAAGGTCCGAGGTGGTTATGAATACTTCGTCACTTTCATTGACGATTATTCTAGATATGGGTATATTTACCTAATGCAGCACAAGTCAGATACATTTGAAAAGTTCAAAGAGTATCGTGCTGAGGTTGAGAACAAGTTAAGTAAAAGCATCAAAATTCTACGATCAGGTCATGGAGGAGAATACCTTGATAGAGATTTCGAGGAATTCTTGGTTGAGCATGGAATTATTTCACAGCTCACAGCACCTGAAACACCGCAATAAAATTGTGTTGTAGAAATGAGAAATCGGACCCTACTAGACATGATGAGATCAATGTTTAGTTATAGCACTCTACCTAGTTAATTCTGGGGTTATGCATTGGAAATAGAAATGTATATACTGACTGTAGTTACTTCTAAGTCTGTTCCTAAGACTCCCTTAGAGTTGTGGAATGGTCGTAAAGCTAGTTTGCGATATTTTCGCATATATGGATGTCTAGCACATATGCTAAAGAACAAGACTACTAAGTTGGAGCCACGTTCACATGTGTGCCTATTTGTAGGCTATCCAAAGGAAACTAGTGGTGGATTCTTTTATAGTCCAGAAGATAATAAAGTATTTGTGTCGACAAATGCTACATTTCTTGAGGATGACTATATGAGAGAGTTCAAACGTTGAAGTAAAATATTACTTAAGGAGTTACTTGCTGGTACGACCAATACTCCATTGTCAAAAATATTAACAAAGACATAATACCTTCTACATCTGAGAGTCAGATACAAGTTTATCAGGATACCATACCACTTAGACGTAGTGGGAGAGTTGTAAGACAACCTGAATGCTATCTAGGAAATGGTGAGGTGCAAGTTGTTGCATCTTGTGATGGTATCGATGATCCATTGACCTGTCGTAGTGCAATGGAAGATACTGATAAAGAGTAATGGCTCAAATGAACCTTGAGATGGAGTCTATGTACTCTAACTCAGTCTGGAACTTGTAGACCAACTTGATGGAGTAAAACCCATAGGTTGCAAGTGGATCTACAAGAGAAAAATAGGAATAGATGGGAAAGTACAGACTTTGAAGGCTAGGCTAGTGGCAAAATGTTATACCCAAAAGAAGGGAGTTGACTATGAAGAAACTTTCTAGCCAGTAGCCATGCTAAAATCCATTCGGATTCTTTTTTCCATTACCGCATATTATGACTATGAGATTTGGAAAATGGACGTCAAGACTTCATTCTTGAATGGAAATCTTGATTAGAGTATCTATATGGTACAACCAGAGGGGTTAATAACCCAAGGTTTATAGCAAAAAGTTTGCAAGTTACAAATGTCTATTTATGGACTTAAGCAAGACTCTAGATCTTGGAACATAAGGTTTGATACTACGATCAAGTCTTATAACTTTGAGCGGAACATCGATGAGCCTTGTGTCTACAAGCGCATCATTGATGGTAAAGTGGTTTTCCTTGTGTTATACGTCAATGATATTTTACTCATTGGGAATAATGTAAAGATATTATCGGACGTGAATGTTGGACAATTATGACCCATAACATCACTATTTGTACAGATCATGATGTTGTTATACAAATTAACTATGTGACAAAGGAAATTGCTCTTTTATCATTTGTAATTAGATTACCAAGATGTATAAATGATAGAAGGTCCTTATGATTAGTTCCAGATTGAGATGATATGAGACAGTATCAATCCACGAAGGTTTAATCATTAAATATCCCTAGTGGAAGCATTATCGAGATTGGACATCGATAATGCGTAAAAGACTAGTATTACACTTGTGCGCGTTGTGGGAGCATAACGTCATAGTTCTCATATACATGGGTATTGGATACTCATGCAAGTGTAATAGGAGGTTGTGTTTACCGATGGTACGGAAACAGCTTCGCTCTGGATAGACCCTCGGAATTCCATTGGTAGTATGACTATGTGTCTATGGAAGTCCGAATCAGGGTAGGTGTATTTGGTCTTAACTTGAGACTTGCACCGCTAATACTTGCGACAATCAATATACTTTGGTTTTGGTCGTCCAGGGCTTTAACAAGTTCTGTGTACGCCTCTTCTGGGTATATTGAGAATCGTAGTGTATTGGGTGTGACGTCAAGACAGAAGTATCACTCCAGTCATAGTGGAGATGATGATCACGTAGGATACGGAACTGGTGCTCTTATGTACTGCAGTCATCGGGATAATATGACTAGGTCATGATTATCCGATAAAAAGACTAGTTACCAGAGATTCAATATGTGCTTCGTACAGGGCAGACACAATTCCAGCCCCAGGCCTAGCACGTGACATCCGATACTAGACCGAAATACGCAATACTACGTATACTACGCCTGATAAAGATTACATATTCCTTTAAGAATATTTCTGGAGAATTGGGTAGGCACGGTGCTTTGCTAGAAGCCAACCATGTCTTGTAAATCGGTAAAAAGCGTAGTACTAGGTACGTACGTGTTCGGACAGTCCAACGACCAGATTTACTGCCAATAAATCTGGGGATCTCATTGGTCGCTTCCCGAAGATTCACCGATGACGTATAACTCGCACATAATTAATCTGGGATTAATTAGATGAGAGAGAAAATTAATCTGGGATTAATTACGGAGATATTTTATCTGGGATAAAATATTATTTAAAGAGAGAGAACGATTAATTTGGAATTAATCGATAAAATAATATATTCGATATATTATATGAAATTAGATTTCGACGCGGACTTAAAATTAGATTTTAATTCGGGCGAACGAGTTAATTTAGAATTAATTCGTTAGCAACGTAAATAGTAATTTTCTAGGCATAATTATTTAATTAAATTTGATTTAATTACGTCGCAACGGAAAATTCGTTAATTCGGAATTAGTGAACACGAGCCCGGGAGTGTTTGCGGGCCCACTTGCATTTCGAATTCAAGTGCGGCCCACAAGTCACATCACAAGTCACTCACATGTCACATACACTTTTTGGGATGTGTGTCATGTCACCTTTTTGGTGATGGAGGTGGTTGAGAGCAATTAATGCTCTTTTCCCTCCAAATTGCTTTTGGAAAGCAAATGCCTAAAAGGGTTTTTTACTTTGGTTTTTTGGTATTGGTTTTTGGAAAACATATACACAAAACACTTCTCTTCTTTCTCTCTCTCCCACACAATCGGCCAAGGGCCATTTTCTTTCCTCTCTTATTTTTCTCTCAATGCCGAGAGTTGAAGAAGGAAATATGAATATTTGTGGCAAATTTTCCAAGATGCTAGCACATCCAAGGAGTCATCCAAAGGTGATAGGGAAACCCACCCATGGGCATGGAATCCACATCCAAGCTTGGAGGTTGACCGAAACTTGGAGACCACAAAAAGGGAGCCATTGCTGAGAGCTTCATGGAGGAGCATAAAGATTTTGTGTTCATCGCATCATAATCTGATCAATGTAAGTATGATTCCACCATACTTCTTTGTTGTATTCACATGTTTAAATGCTTAATCGATCTTGGGACTATAGTAGAAACCCAACAATGGTATCAGAGCCATGATTTAAGCATGAAATTTGATTAGGGTAAAATTTGGGTTAAAATGATTTGAGCATGTTTTGATGAAATTGATTTTTGATGTATGCTTGAATGATGATAACATGGTGTTATGCATGATCAATTTGATGAAAATTGGATTTGATCAATTTTTCCCCAAATCATTGGCTTGGCCGAATGGTGTATGCCCTAAATGTCATGGTAATTTTTGTTTTTTGAATCATTGGATGAGTTTGAAAGACTTGGGAATTGTTGATTTAGGATTTAATTGGATTAAAATCGAAATTGGACAATAAACCCTAATTGCCGTGACTTTGTAGCATGGAAAATGATATGATTTTTGATTCAATTGTGTTGGACATGTGTTGATGATAATTAGCATGATTAATTAAGTAAATTGGTATTTTGGAAATGTTAATTTGGTAATTAATTATGGCTATACACTTTAGATTAATTTAATTGTGAAATTTGGAATTTTGTAATTTAATTAATTGGGCCAAATTTGGAATTGGGCTTGAAAAGTTGTATTTGGGCTTAATGGGCTTGGTTGGGCCAAGTATGGTTTAGGTTAATTGGTTGGATCCAATTGGGCCCAAAACCATATCCATAAAGTCCAAATATAACTAAATGGACCTTTAATTTTAATTGGGCCTAATGGGCCTAAATTGGTTTCTTGGCAAATAAGGGTAATTCCTTAAATGCGCTTTGGTATTTGGGTTTGACCCATATTGACCAAAGTCCATGCCTTATGAAATTAATTAAAAGTCCATTGGACTTTAATTAAATCGACATTGGATGTTAATTGGGCTTTGAGACCCGTAACGATTAGATTTGGAATCTAAGTCGTAAAGGCACATAAAAAGTGTAATTATTTAATTTAGAATTAAATATAGAATTAGTATTAAATACAAATTAAATTGGATTTAATATTGTAGTTTAATATAATTAAAGAATTCGTACTTTGAGTACTTATTCGTAAAACGAGTCGGACTCGCGCAAAATCAAATCGTTGTTTGAACATTGGATGGTCATTAATTTCAGATTTATTAATTGGATTAGATTGATTGATAACATGCTTTGTGTGAATACATGGATGCGATGTATGAATAATGTATATCGGATGGATATTAGATGGGTGAGGGCAATTTTGGAAATTGTTGTAATAAATTTAGAATTTATTAAATTGGACCTGCGTGTCCAGCCTATTACCTCTTGACTCTTTGTATTTCTCTTCTCACCTATTCCCCTCAATGTAAATGAGGTTTCTTTAGAAGTGTTATGTAATTGGGTAGAAGTAATATTTGTGCTAGCGGGAGAGAGGAAAATGAGAGATTTTGTTCTAGGAACAAAATATGTTGAGTATCCATCCGCATATCATTATTATTTTATTTATACGCGCCTTATTATGTTTTAGAATGCATGTTTAAGGGTGTAGATGATGAGACCTAACAAAGATAATTAATTGGTTTCCAATTACACGAAAGACCCTCACAACATATTAAACGTTTTTCCTTCCATTGAATGATTCATTCTCAAGATCCAAGATTGGCACTGGTTTGTTGGCCAAAATCAAGACCTTTGTCCATTACATATGTGTTTGAATCATGAAGGCTTTGTTCCATATCACGTGTCTTGTCCAAGTTGTGATTTGTTTGCCAAAGTCAAGATCACTTCTTGTCCATCGACATCGATTACGAAGCTTTCCAAAGTCAATGGGTTCCTCTTAACTGGAATCATTAAGTTTGTTGTGCCAAAGCCAAAGCTTAATTGATTCAGAGGACAAAGGTTAGGGAATAAATTGGATAAATTGGCATATATAAGATATATGTTTCGGACTTGGATGTCCACCTACTGGATCTAGGAATTGGATGGGATCCAATTGATCTTAGAGATCTACCTAGTTAATTATCATACAATTTGTTGGCCAAAGTCAAGATTGTGTGTTATTTAACGGGATCCTAGCCCAATAGGAAACAAAGTTTCCCGAGTACTCAACAGACGGTTAGAGGCTCGCCGAAAAATAGTGGGAGGCAAGTATTAAATTTGCAAATTCGTTTAGATACTTGCCAATACGCGCTCATTTCAAATTTTTCGTCATCAAATTAATATATTAGTTGGACTAATATTTAATCGTTGTTTTAATTAAACAGTTGGACTGTATTCAAACTACTTCAATTATAGTTGATTATATAATTGGATTAAAGTAATCAATATATTTGAATTTAAACCAATTAAATTATAGTTGATTATATAGTTAGACTATAGTAATCATTATAATAAATAGTACCTAAAATCATTGATTTGATAGTTAGACTATTGGAATCAAGATAAATGAAAGATTAGCGTTTAGAACATAATCCTGGGAGAAAATGTTTCTTAAACGGCTTTCATTTTCAGATAGGGAATAAAATCTCAGGATAATCATGGGAACCGAGAAGTTACTTTATTTGATAGAGTGACGTCTCGAGCCTAAGCCCGGAGTTGAGAAAATAGTATAACATGATATTTGGAATATTCATGTGATGATAACTTTAGTGCTTAATATGTTATGCTTGCCGCAAAGACTCCTTAATTTCTTAGTCATAACTAAGGATTAGATCCTTATAGTATGATATTGAAATTGAAGGATCTTCATAGTTCTATCCTTAGATCTTAGAAGTACAAATTGCATTAGAAAACTCTTGGAGAGTTAATGGCTATTCTCAAGGAGACAAAGCCAGAGTTTGCAATAGGGCAAGAAGCGCAAGGCGAATCTTACTTCGACATCCCAGAAGGCCAAGGCTTGGCCAAAGGCTTCTGGGGTGTGGAAAAGGGGCAAAGGCAAAATCATTATAATCTTCTGGGAAGACATATGACATATCCCAAAATGTCTGCCTAAATTGTGGCAAACGGGGTCACTGGAAGCGTGACTGCCTTATGGACAAGGCAGACATGAAGGAATTTAAGACGGGCAAGGCTCCAACTTCAAATATGTTTGTCATCAACATGTTCACTACTAGTACTAAAATTGGATTTTAGATACTGGATGTGGTACATAAATATACATACTGGTGTGCAGAATCTGCTGATAAGTAAGATACTGACCTCAGTTGAGATTTATCTGCGAGTCGAAAATGGGACGACATTCGCTTTTACCGTAGAAACCTAAGTTTAGGAACTACTCTTCGGGTATGTACTTAAATTAGGAAACTGTTAGAATGTAACTAGTTTGACTAGAAACATTATCTCTATATCAGGGTTTAACCCGTTGCGGGTATACCTTTATATTCTAGAACACTAAAGTGTTTTATTTTATAAAGATGATATTGAGATAAACACATTAGATGTAAATAACAGTATTTATATTTTGAATATAAATAAATCTCAAACGTATAACAGGACAAACAAATATCTCAAACTGATTTAATCAGATGAGACTTATTTGTGGCATTGTTGTCTGGGACACAATTAACAAGACTCGTATATCCACACTTTCGAAGAGTGGATACTAGGACGGATTTGATCTTATTCAAATAATTTCTACGAATCTAGTTTATTAGGCAAAGTGCCTGAAAAACTTTTTACTTGGTAAAAGTGCAAATGCCACCGATCTGTTAGCCCTCATTCATAGTGACGTAAGTGGGCCCATGTCTAGCTAGGCTAGAGGTGGATATGAATACTTTGAAACCTTTACGGATGTGGCATCGCGTTATGGTTATGTGTTTCTTTTGAAACACGAATCGGAAACTTTTGATAAGATCAAAGAGTTCTGACACGAAGTAGACAGACAGATCGACTAAAGTATTAAAACATCATGATTAGACCATGATGGAAAATACTTAAGCAATAAGTTTCTCAAATACTTGAAAGAGTATAGTATTATTTCAATGAGGACTCCTCCTAGAACACGTCAATTTGATGGTGTGTCTGAACAGAGAAACCAAATTTTGTTGGACATGATAAGGTTAATCATGAGTCGCTCTGAGCTACCATTTCCTTCAAAGGATACGCATTAATCAGTGCAAAAATTATTTTGAATAAGGTTCCATGAAAATCTGTTTGACAGACTTCATATTAGATATGAACAGGAAAGAAACAGGGTTTTCTCATTCCTGAAGATTTGGGAATGCTAGGCATATGTTTGGATGATACCAAACTAGAACCCAAATCGGATAAGTGCCTAATTTGTGGGTTATCCTAGGGTAACCAAAGTATATTACTTATACAACTCACATGAGAACAATTTAATTGTTGCTCACCATGCGGTTTTCCTAAGAGGAATACCGATATGCAGTGGTAAGTGGCAAGGAAAGTAAAACTCGATGAAAATCGGAGTAATACTATTCCAGGCACCGATTCCTTAATGGAACACAAATATTTCATCAAGGATGAAACTATACCAATAATCTTCGAATACACAAGAACCGCGCAAGTCGGAGAGAGTTAGAAAACAACCTGGGAGGTATGGGTTTCTGATCTCACCTCATAAAGATGTCAATCTTATTGAGGAATACGAACTGACTATGTATGAGGACGTGATACAAGGTATCGACTCCCTCTTATGGCAAAATTCCATGAAGTCCGAAATGGATTCCATGTATACCAACCAAGTTTAGACATTGGTTGTTGTATCGGAAGGCATTGTGCCTATTGGTACTATATAAGTCTTCAATGAAGACATACATGGAAGGCAACTGTGGGACACAGAAACTGGACGACGCATTCTGTTCTAGGCTCGCGGCCTAGTCAGGTGTACGGAGTAGCCACGGGGACTAAACCGGAAAATAATGGAGTCGCCACCCGGTGTGAACCAGGAATATGAGATTTAAGGCCGCACTCACCCTTCGCAAGGGAAGACCTCAAACCATTGGGTTTGGAATGGTCCCTTACTTATGTCACTTGTAATGAAAGGATTTGTGTAATAATTTAATCAAGCTTAAGTAACACTTATTTCCAAGAGTATCATGCTTCTAAGTTCATCTGCGCAAAAAATAAAACTTACACCTAAATTTGCATATATCTTACATTTAAGATTGCATGCTTGAAAGTAAATCAAAGTAGCAACGAACATACAATTTCATTGGCATATTGTATTCATGGAAACACAAGCACACACTAACCACGCAAGCACACATAAGAGCGAATCAAATAATGGTGAACATGTGATTTCATAGACATATCATGCTTATACGTGCGGAAGCATAAACAAATAGCCATTTCATGTCCATTTGTAAATAAAAGAGTCAACTAAATACATAATGTAAAAAGACACTTAAGGATGTAATTAGGCATTAAAGTAAGCATGCTATGACGTGGTGCAAAAGAAGATAACTAATATGGACACAAACACACATGTGAGCACTTTCCAAGTGGTACGTGGAATTGTATCCCAAGTACAGACCGCACTACGTCCATTCGGAATCAGCTATGGAATTTATGTCTGGGTTTCCATCTGATATACCACAAGAAATAATACTCAAATGCTATCGTGACATGGATATATGAATTGTAATACGTTAAGCCAAGACAAAGGTAAGCGATGCAACCAATGAAATAAATGTGTTTTTCATTACGATGCGTACAAAGATAAAGATGACCATATGGGATTTCATAATACATGCGTGAATGGTATAGTTGGCTTGTGAATGAGGGGCAGTGGATGAGTGGTGTTTTGTGCGTGATTCAGGCAGTATGGTGCTGGTTTATTTGTGTTTTGACGTGAAGGGTTCACGGTTTGTGAGGTGTTTTACTGCTAATGGGTTGCCGAGGTGAGTCTTGTGCGAGAGGATGAAGGCTAGTGGCGTAAGATGGCAGACGTTTGTAAGGGTGTTTGCTGGCTCGTGTATTGTGGCGTGGGCAGGTCAGAGGGGGAGTGTAAGGCTAGGGCAGTGGCGTAAGATAGAGGCCTAAGTTGAAGGGTACGTGAGACGCTGTGGATGAACTTAGGGACGTGATGGCTCATTGGTGGCGTTAAGTGGGTGAAGGTGTGATTAGCGTGAAGAGGCTTAGGTCTTAACGTGAATGAGGGTTCTGGTTTGTGTTTGGACAAAGGAAAGTGCAAGGGCTAATAATATGGATGTACCAATGGTAATAGATCGAGCCAAGACAGGGGTAGATGATGCAATCAATATATGAAAGACGCGGCAAATATCGTGGTAAAGGTAGTCTTTTAGGCTTTTCTTCCCCCAAAGGAGAACCTTTTTAGTCCAACACAATAAGCCCATGCGCTTTTCATTACAATGCGTACAAAGACAAAGGTAACTATATGAAACTTTGTATACCCGATTGAACACATCTTACATTCAACCGAATATACATCAACCGGCGTGGCAAAGCATCGTGGTAAAGGGTTTTAACCCCTCTAAATAGGGGACCTTTAATCCGACTTACTAAGCCCATGCGCTCGATCGCATCATGCATACAAAGAATAAAGACAATATTATCAAACTTAGTATGCCCGATTGAACATATCTTGCATTCAACCGAACACACATCAACCGGCGCGGCAAAGCATCGTGGTAAAGGGTTTTAACCCCTCCAAATAGGGGACCTTTAATCCGACTTACTAAACCCATGCGCTCGATCGCATCATGCATAAACAAGCAACATGCGGAAATTAAATGACGAATAATAAATAAATCAAAGCAACATAAAACAAAAGAAAGTGCCGATTACTCAAGCACTATGAAGGTCCTTCCCAGTTAGGTCTGAACTTTCCTCTTGGATCTTTCGTCGACGGTCTTGATTGCTTAAGTACCAAATCACCTTTTCTGATCTTGGTGGGGCGTACTTTCTTGTTGAATGCTCGGGCATTGTATGATACTCTTCTCTGATACAACTGCATATACTTCGTCTCTCCTTGAAACTGAACTCCATTGTCTGTCACTACATGATGCGGCATACCATACCGACAAATGAGGTTCCGAGCTATAAACTTTGCCATCTGTTTTGCTGTAACATTGCTGAATGATTTGGCTTCCACCCACTTCGAGAAGTAGTCCACCGCCACAATTATGAAGCGATGCCCATTCGATGCATCCGGTCGAATCTCTCCAATCATATCAATTCCACATGCTGAAAAGGTCACGGCTCTGACAACCATGAAACTCTGTGTACGGCAAGTGATTCAAATTACCGTGTGCTTGACAGTCATGACAGTGCTTTACCATCTTCGCGCAGTCTGTTTCCATGGTTGGACCACATACCCCGGCGTGTATTTCTTCCATTACATGATGAGCTTCTTCTTTTCTCAAACACTTCAACTGAATACCATTTGCTTGCCTCTTGTACAGTTCCCCTTTCAAAATTACATACTAGGAAGTTAACTTCTGAATGGCTATTCTGTCTTTTCTGCCTGCCCCTTCCGGGAGTTCACCATGTTCCAGATACCTCTGAATGTCATAATACCAAGGTTTACCGTCGTCGACCTCAACTTCCAGAATTCTTTCTATCTCATAAACAGGTCTGCTTGCTGTTGTCAGTATCAACGGTCTCATCACTAACTTTTCTGGATTTTCCCAAGTTGCTGCAAGTGTAGCCAATGCATCTGCCATCTGATTCTCTTCTCTCGGTAAGTGCTGAAACTTACACTCGGGGATAACCTGTGCCAACTTTCTGAGGTAAAAAAGGTAAGGTTTCAACCGTTCTTCTTTCAATTCCCATTCTCCTCGCATCTGCTGGACTACCAACATAGAATCTCCGTAGACTTCCACACTCCCGGCCTTCAAGGCTATCAATGCTGTCAAACCAAAAGCACATGCTTCATACTCGGCCATGTTGTTAGTCACTCTGAATGTCAACCTCTTGGCCAAAGGCAAAGTTTCTCCCTCGGGGGTCACTATCACGATCCCAATTCCGGCTCCCTTGTAATTCACTGCTCCGTCAAAATACATCTTCCATCTCTGAACTGTTATTGCTTGGATCTCTTCATCTGGAAATTCAAACTTATACTGATCCCCCTCAACAGGTTGCAATGCCAGAAACTCTGCTACTGCTCGCCCTTTGATCATTTTGGAGGTGAGATACTCAATGTCAAACTCTGTCAGCAATACCAACCATCTGCCCAATTTTCCCACTAGTGAAGGCACCGAATGAAGATATTTCAGAGGATTTTCCTTTGCCACTACCCGGATCTTGTAAGACTGGAAATAATGCCGTAATTTTCGGGAAGCCCATACCACGGCAAGACAGATCTTCTCTACTTCTTGATACCGAGCCTCATACGGGAGCATCTTCTTACTCAGATAATAGACTGCATGTTCTACCCCTGTCTCATCTGCCTGTACCATCATTGCCCCCAGTGCTTCTGATTCTATAGCCAAATACAATATCAAAGGTCTGCCCGGTCTCGGAGGTTTCAATACAGGAGGCTTTACCAAGTACTCTCTGATTTTGTCGAAGGCTGTCTGACACTGTTCATTCCATCTCACTGGCTGATCTTTTCTCAACAGTTTGAAGATAGGCTCACATACTGATGTCAACTTGGCGATGAACCGACTGATGTACTGAATCTTCCCCAAGAATGCTCTGACTTCTTTTTCTGTCTTCGGTGCAGGCATTTCTGTGATTGCCTTGATTTTCTCAGAATCTACCTCTATTCCGCCCATTCCCACTGTATGACCAAGCAATTTCCCTGATGTCACCCCAAACACACATTTCTTGGGATTAAGCCGCAGGTTGTATTTGTCAACTCTCTGAAGGAACCTTTCCAGTGCTTCGATATGCCCAACTCTTGTCTCTGATTTCACCATCATGTCATCCACATACACCTCAATCTCTTTGTGCATCAAGTCGTGGAAAAGTGTAGTGGCCATCCGCTGATAAGTAGCTCCCGCATTCTTAAGCCCAAACGGACATTACCTTGTAACAATAAGTACCCCACTCAGTAACAAATGCAGTCTTGTGTTTGTCTTCCTCAGCCATGAGAACCTGATTGTAACCTGAAAACCCATCTGCAAATGAATACATAGCAGATAAGCCGCACTATCAACCAGAACATCTATATGCGGCAGAGGAAAATCATCTTTCGGACAAGCCTTGTTGAGATCTCTGTAGTCTACACACATTCTGACCTTCCCGTCTTTCTTTGGCACCGGCACTATATTAGCCAACCACTCAGGATACTTTACTACTTCCAGGAACCCCACATCTATCTGTTTCTTAACTTCCTCTCTGACTTTCTCAGCCCATTCTGGTCTCATCCGTCGGAGTTTCTGTTTTACTGGCCTCATATTCGGATAAGTTGGTATTGTGTGCTGGGCAATGTTTCTGTCTACCCCAGGCATGTCCTCATAGGACCAAGCAAACACTTTGGCATATCTGACCAACACTTCTTCTAGTTTCTCCCTCTCTTCGGAGGTAACTTCACTTGCAATCAGAATTTCCCTGGGGTTCTCAAGCGTACCCAAGTTAAATGCAGTAGTTCTGGCCGAACTGATATCAAATATGCTTGATTCGTGCAGAGTAAATGGAAATGACTCAGGCAAGTAAGCAAAAGAAATGTCTTTATTATTGGATAATGCGGAAGTACATTCAAACAAATCAGGAAGGTAAATGTCTTCATCATCTATAGACACTTCTTCCTCTGCAACCAGGTTTTCCTCAGGCTTTTTTTCCTCTCCCAGAGTCAGGCTCTCCAACTTCATCAGTCTTCTTCCCAATTCTCTTCTTCTTTCTTCACAATTTCTTCAACTATCGGCTTCTTACCCAACATATCCTGGAAGATCTCAAACCAGGTACCACAATTCCATTAACTTCCACAGGTTCAGGCTCCCCTTGATATCCTGAAGCTTTCACAAAACATTCCATCAGTTTCAGGCCCTTTTTCTTGACCTTCGGCTTTTCTTCATCAGACTTGTACCCCAAACCCTTCCGAGTAGTCTGTCCTCTGAAATCTGGTAATTTTGAACCTTCACCCGGCTCAAACTTCATTTTTTTCATGATCCTAGCCACCCTAGGATCCACCCACTCCTCAAAAGTAGCCGACACCTGAAACCTCGTGAAAGGTTGTATCTCCAAGGCAGCCACGACATTATCTACCTCAGCTCGGATAGTAACAACTTCTCCCTCATACGGGAACTTGATCATCTGATGTAAAGTGGAAGGCACGCCCCCAAGTTTGTGAAACCAAGGCCTTCCCAACAATAAGGCGAAAGTAGCCGGGATGTCCAGTACCGTGAACTCAACCTCATCTTCAATCGGGCCTACCTTGACCATAGCCACAAAAGTACCCTCAACTCCCCTTTTACTGTCATCATAAGCCTTAATAGTCATGCTGGAGGGGTCCAAGTCTGTCGCTTTCATACCCAATCTTGCCAGAATTTTCAGCGGGCACACATTGATGGACGAACCGTCATCCACCATCACACATGAAGTTCTCTTGCCCCTCACCTCGGCCCTGATAAATAGAGGCCTATTATGATTTCTCCCCTCCACCGGGAGTTCATCCTCAGAAAAAGATATCTGCAAAGCTTCTTTCTGAACTGACCCAACAAACATTGCAGGGTTGGCGTCTTCCGGTACCACAATCTTGCTCAAGGCCTCAACCATGGCCTGCCTATGCTCCCGAGATGCACATAACAGTTCCCAGATACTCACTTGTGCTCTAGTCTTCCTCAATTGCCTCAGCACTATATCTCCCTCAGTATTTTCTGCAGTCTCAACCACTTCTCTACCATCTGTCAAAACTTCCTTACCCTTTTCTGCCATATCATTGTAAAACGACCGCTGCGCGTCATTCCCCTCACTTCTTCCTCATCACTGCTAGAGAAATCAAGCCAAAAGTTTTTCCCCTGCTCAGTCTCATCTTCACTAGTACTATCCCAGATTCCCAGGCAAAAGGCTTGAGGGTGAAAGGATTTTAGGACAAGGTCTTCTGGGAGGCCAGAATTGATCATATAGGTTGGTGGTGGTACGGCACGGTAGTTGGGTAATGGGTTTCTGTGTGTGTCAGGCTGTTCTGTTTCTGGGTCAGGTATTTTCTTGGAGTCTATCAAGTCTTGGATTTCATGGCGGAGTCGGGCGCAGTTGTCGGTGTCATGGCCCTTTTGTTGGTGAAAGTGACAGTAAAGGCTTAGGTTATAATGTGATGGTGGGGGATTGGGTAATGGTTTGGCTTCCAAGGTTTTAAGAGCCCTTGCCTCTTCAATTTCTCTAGCACCTTTGACAGGGGTTTCCCAAGTTGGAAAATCTCCGGTTCCGGATAGCGGCAATCTCAGCAGAAACGGGCTTTGTTCCCGATGTCCCCCAAATGGGCCTCCTGTTAGACCATAGAATTTTCTATTCTCGGCCTCTTCTTCCTCAATATCCATGACAGTTTCCCTCAACTGCCGAAAGTCAGTAATTGGAGGTCATCCTCCTTAGCTTCCATAGATGGAGGGCTTGGTGCCCTTGATGATCATTTTAATCTGTCCTTCTCCGAGGGCCTAGTCTGCATTTTCAACAACTGACCTCTCCATCGGTCCACATACTCCTTAAAACTCTCCTCCGATTTTTGCTTAACATTCTCCAGATCGCGGAGTGACAGATCGATCTCTAGGTCAGTGACATACTGCTTCAGGAAGCATCAGCCAACTCCCTCCAATCTTCCTTCACTTTCTTCTCCAAACTGTGGTACCACACCACGGGAGCTCCCTCGAGCGACATTCCAAACATCTTCTGCACTTGGCGCTGAGATAGGCCAACTGAACTCATGACTGATACAAACTGTCGGAGATGCACCCTTGGATCCCCATTCCCGTTAAACTTAGCCATATCAGGCATCTTGAACTGTGCCGGCAACTGTTCTTCGAAAGTCAGCGTGTCATAATCCAGCAAATCCTCATTCTTACCCCTCATCTTGCGGGTAACTGACTCAACCTGATCCCGAGCTTCTGTAACTCTGCCTGAGACCCAGATACTCTGCCTGCTGCATACTCTGCCATATCATCATCAAAAGTGGGGATATCATCCCCCAACCCATTCGGAGGCTCCTCACGCCTCACATTCTCAGAATTTCCCCAGCACAGCACAGCCATACCAGCCACAGCAGTAGTCAAGGCTTGCAACTGTTCAGTAATCTTGGTGAGACTGTTTCAACTGATCCATACGGGATACCTCAATATCTGATTCACTCATGTCTGTTCTCGGTATTTTGGTGAGTCTTCCCTCTTTTCTAACCCAACAGGAATCTATGATGCCTTTCTAAGACATAGAGGGTGTTAACATGATATATGTATGTGTGAGGTGCATGAGATGCATGTAACATATATAACATACTAAATCAACTAAAATTTTCAAACAAATCGGCCCGTTATCATTTTAGAAGCTTTTGGGCTAACTGTCATAGGAGTGAACTCGTCCCAGTTTAAATGGCCCAACGAGTTCACATCTCATGGCAAGGAGCCCAACTAAATCCAAATGGTAATGTTCCGAACACAAGCACAAAGTGGCCCATCAACACTTAGAAGCCTTTGGCCCAATCGTCATAAAATACGTTCTTGTCCCAGTTTAAATGGCCCAACAAGCCCATATCCCATGACAAATGGTCCAAATGGATCCAAACGACGATGTTCCCAAACACAAGCATAAAAGAAAGATAATGCAAACATAAAATGATTTCTACAGAATGGCCCATCAACATTTCAGAAGCTTTGGGCCTAATGGTCATAAGGTACGAACTCGCCCCAGTTTAAATGGCCCAGCAAGTTCGCATTTCTGACAATAGTCCAACTGCATCCAAATGAGGATGGTCCACAAGCACATACTCAAGGAAATAATTGTTACTTTAACCATACAACCCCGGTCTATGGGTGGGTTCGCAAGAGTGTAGACAAAGGCTCTCACCGGCGAAGGATGGCCCACAACTAGGTCTCCCCAATCAAGGGTTCGAGCGACCAAGTGAGCGCACCCTTTTTTATACACTAAGGTACGTGCCAATGAGCTATGGTGTGTGACTGACTGTCAAATGGATTTCCCGTTGTAGATTCCCCAGAGGGAGGGTGGAGCGAGGCTCTCTTAAGTACCATAGCCTCTTAGGCTCTTATCGCTTGGTGACAGGAATAAACAACGAGTCCTCCAAATTAGTCCATCACAATAGGCTACGGTAGATGGCTATATAGGTGCCTTCACAGCTTTTCCTTCTAGGAAGGTAGTGAATGAAGGAAGACACCAAACCATTACCTAGCCTCAAAATGCCTTTGATTAAACCCCATTTTATCCACTATAGACACGGTCAATTAGAACATAAATCCAAACATTACAACAATATTTCGGCCGATTCTCTATCCCCAGTGGAGTCGCCAGACTGTGGGACACAGAAACTGGACGACGCATGCTGTTCTAGGCTCGCGGCCTAGTCGGGAGTACGGAGTAGCCACGGGGGACTAAACCGGAAATAATGAGTCACCACCCGGTGTGAACCGGGAAAATGAGATTTAAGGCCGCACTCACCCCTCGCAAGGGAAGACCTCAAACCGTTGGGTTCGGAATGGTCCCTTACTTATGTCACTTGTAATGAAAGGATTTGTGTAATAATTTAATCAAGCTTAAGTAACACTTATTTCCAAGAGTATCATGCTTCTAAGTTCATATGCGCAAAAATAAAACTTACACCTAAATTTGCATATATCTTACATTTAAGATTGCATGCTTGAAAGTAAATCAAAGTAGCAACGAACATACAACTTCATTGGCATATTGTATTCATGGAAACACAAGCACACACTAACCACGCAAGCACACATAAGAGCGAATCAAATAATGGTGAACATGTGATTTCATAGACATATCATACTTATACGTGCGGAAGCATAAACAAATAGCCATTTCATGTCCATGTGTAAATAAAAGAGTCAACTAAATACATAATGCAAAAAAGACACTTAAGGATGCAATTAGGCATTAAAGTAAGCATGCTATGACGTGGTGCAAAAGAAGATAACTAATATGGACACAACACACATGTGAGCACTTTTCCAAGTGGTACGTGGAATTGTATCCCAAGTACAGACCGCACTACCGTCCATTCGGAATCGGCTACGGAATTTATGTCTGGGTTTCCATCCGATATACCACAAGAAATAATACTCAAATGCTATCATGACATGGATATATGAATTGTAATACGTTAAGCCAAGACTAAGGTAAGTGATGCAACCAATGGAATAAATGTTTTTCATTACGATGCGTACAAAGATAAAGATGACCATATGGGATTTCATAATACATGCGTGAATGGTATAGTTGGCTTGTGAATGAGGGGCAGTGGATGGTGTGTTTGTGCGTGATTCAGGCAGTATGGTGCTGGTTTATTTGTGTTTTGACGTGAAGGGTTCACGGTTTGTGAAGGTGTTGTTACTGCTAATGTGCCGAGGTGAGTCTTGTGCGAGAGGATGAGGGTAGTGGCGTAAGATGGCAGACTTTGTAAGGGTGTTTGCTGGCTCGTGTATTGTGGCGTGGGCAGGTCAGAGGGGGAGTGTAAGGCTAGGGCAGTGGCGTAAGATAGAGGCCTAAGTTGAGGGTACGTGAGGGCTTGGATGAACTTAGGGACGGATGGCTCATTGGTGGCGTTAAGTGGGTGAATTGTGATTAGCGTGAAGAGGCTTAGGTCTTATGAATGAGGGTTCTGGTTTGTGTTTGGACAAAGGAAAGTGCAAGGGCTAATAATATGGATGTACCAATGGTAATAGATCGAGCCAAGACAGGGTAGATGATGCAATCAATATAAAGACGCGACAAATATCGTGGTAAAGGTAGCCTTTTAGGCTTTTCTTCCCCAAATGGAGAACCTTTTTAGTCCAACACAATAAGCCCATGCGCTTTTCATTACAATGCGTACAAAGACAAAGATAATATATGAAACTTCGTATACCCGATTGAACACATCTTACATTCAACCGAATATACATCAACCGGCGCGGCAAAGCATCGTGGTAAAGGGTTTTAACCCCTCCAAATAGGGGACCTTTAATCCGACTTACTAAGCCCATGCGCTCGATCACATCATGCATACAAAGAATAAAGACAATAATATCAAACTTAGTATGCCCGATTGAACATATCTTACATTCAACCGAACACACATCAACCGGCGCGGCAAAGCATCGTGGTAAAGGGTTTTAACCCCTCCAAATAGGGGACCTTTAATCAACTTACTAAGCCCATGCGCTCGATCGCATCATGCATAAACAAGTAACATGCGGAATTTAAATGACGAATAATAAATAAATCAAAGCAACATAAAACAAAAGAAAGTGCCGTTTACTCAAGCGTACGTGGAGTTGTATCCCGAGTACAGATCATACTACCGTCCATTCGGAATCGGCTATGAAATTTATGTCCGGGTTTCCATCCGATATACCGCGAGAGTTGACACATCTTTCATTTTATTCCAAGGCCACAACATACAATATTTCGTAATCCATGCATATTTATCTACTCAAGGGCCACAACATGCATTTTAACATAACAATCATGCGAATAATACTCAATAAATAATAAAAATAAAACAGAAAACGAACGTGGAAAATACCCTCAGGTCTAACCTTTTTTGCCGACTTTCGGACGTGCGTTTCACGGAGATCGGAAGGGTAAAAGCTCCTCAACTTCTCTGGTTCACTGGTTTAGCGTCTTAGCTCACTGTTTTGCTGTTTTGCTTGCTGTTTGGCCTCCGTTTTGCTGTTGTTTCCTCTGTATTTTCTGCTCACTGTTCAGGTCACTGTTTTGACGTTTCAAAGGACTATTTTGGGTGTTTTTAAAGGTTTTAAGTGCAATTTTTTGTGATTATTTTAGGATTATAAGGACTGTTTTTATGTTACTGTTTTAAGATTTTATGGACTGTTTTAAGAGGATTTTTGCTGCTGTTTTAGGGTGATTTTGGGCTGCTGCTCAGTGTTTTAGGGGGGTGCAGGGCTGCTGTTTTCGTGGAAATGGGATGCTGTTCAGGCATTTTTAGCTGCTTTGTGTGATATTTGGGCTGCTGTTTGGGGTATATTTTTGGTGATGGAAGGCTGTTGTATGGGGGAGTTTTCGGTGATGTGTGGGGGTTTATGGGCTGTGATATTTTCGGCTATGGAGTGAAGGAGATGAATAATTGTTTGTGTTGCTTCTTGTTGCTATTGCCGTGAATTGTAAGAGGTTGGAGAGAGTTGGGCGTGAATTGAGAGGAGAGGAGAGGTTGGTTTGGCTTTGTTATATAGAGAAGGGCTAGGGCTTCTCCTTGTCTCACAAGGAAGGATTTGATTTAGTGTTAAAGAAGGAAAGCAATGGATTTGATGGAGACAAGATTGGTTTAGATTAGGAAGTCAATATATTTAAATTGGTTATGAGTGATTTAATTAGGCATGATATTTCTTTAATTTAGTATATGATTTTGTTTAGTTAGGAAGTTAATATATTTGATTTATCTAAATTAGGTATGATTATATTTTATGTTTTATTTAATTGGTAAATGGTTTAATTATTTTATTTAATTCAATTACATTATCTAATTAATATTTTATTTAATTTTATTTAATTTGGGTGTAATTTAGGTGATGGGCGTGTGGGCCTAGTCATGGTGGGCGTGTGGCTAGATGTGGTGTGGGCTGGTTTGGCTTGGTGAGTGGGTTAGGCGTGTATGGGCTAGATTAAAAGTTTTTGTTTTTTTTTTCTGGGCCAAAGGTGATCTAAACGGAGGTCCAACAAGTGAGCTTGACGCTAAATAAGTGAACAAGGATCTAACGAAATACCGATTCCCTTCCGACGACCGTTTCCGCAATATCCTTAACTAAAAAGGTAGTGCCTCCAACTGAGACTCATCATCGGGTTTCACATGCAAAAATGCAATGCCTACAGCAACTACCAACGTACTAGCTGGCTTGTATCGAAAAAGGTATCGTTATCAACATTTTTTCGATTACGCGAAACCTTTTACCCGTTCCATGGTAAATCCATTTGGTAATGTTTGCAATGCTGCATGTTTTCATTTATGAAATATGGCAGCTAACGCAAATCGCTTTCCTAAATGGAAACCTTTTTGAGTTGTTACACATCCTGGTGGTTTTGTCGTACCAAAACGACAAACGGTTTGCAAGTTAATTCGATCCATTTATGGGATTGAAGCAGCATTGCGTTCTTGGAATTATCGTTTAATGTAATCTAATAGTATATATTTAATCAAAACGAAAATGATTCTTGTGTATAAAGGAGGTAAGTGGGAGCGCACTGACAATGATTGTCCTAAAAAAATGATGATATGTCATTTCTTGGAATGATATTCCCAAATACAATCGGTGAAAAGCTTGCTTCTGAAAATTCTCCATAGATTCTTGGGAGAGACAACCTTTATTCTAGGAATAAGGATCTACTGGATAGATCTAAAAATTGTTGGCACTCCTCCGAGAACTCGTACATTGAAATATATGTACGCGACCTACTGTCTCATATGCTTTGAGCATATGGAGTCATAATCAGGCCAATTCAAGTGATAGTCACTGGATTGATGTTAAGAACATTCTTAAGTATCTTAGATGAACTAAGGATGCTTTCTTAAGCTATGGAGAATGAGAACTTGAAGTGACTGGGTTCACTGCTGCAAGTTTCCTAACCGATAAAAATGACTATAAGTCGTAATAAAGGTATTATATAGTTTGAATAACGGAACAGTGAGCTGGAAATCTTCCAAGCAAGATACTGTTGTCGAATAAACAACAAAGCGGAATATTGCTGCAGCTGAGGCGCAATAGAAGCCTTTTGGATTGATAATAATCCTAATCAATTAGGAGTAGTTCTGTTAACAGCTGAGCTAGGCTACAGCACAGGCTAAAGAATTAATGGTCTCATCAACGATCCAGACATATACTTCAAATATTCATCTGATTTGTTCGGATCATACATCATGGCGATGTGATAATCGAATAAATCGCATCAGATGATAACACTGTAAATCCGCTGACGAAAGAATTTTCTCAGCAGAAGTTTAAGCAAACCGTACATAATTCGGGTGTAGGACACTTGAGTGATTGGCTATAGGACAAGTGGGAGATTGTTGGACAATTATCACTATTTGTATAGATCATGGTGTTGTTGTACAAATTAACTATGTGACGAAGGAAATTGCTATTTTATCATTTGTAATTAGATTACCAAGATGTATAAATGATAGAAGGTCCTTATGATTAGTTCCGGATTGAGATGATATGAGACAGTATCAATCCACGAAGGTTTAATCATTAAATATCCCTAGTCGGAGTATTATTGAGATTGGACATCGATAATGCGTAAAATACTAGTATTACACTTGTGCGCGTTGTGAGAGCATAACGGCATAGTTCTCATATACATGGGTATTGGATACTCATGCAATTGTAATAGGAGGTTGTGTTTACCGATGGTACGAAAACAACTTCGCTCTGGATAGACCCATCGGAATTCCATTGGTAGTATGACTATGTGTCTGTGGAAGTCCGAATCAGGGTAGGTGTATTTGGTCTTAACCTGAGACTTGCACCGCTAATACTTGTGACAATCAATATACTTTGGTTTTGGTCGTCCAGGGCTTTAACAGGTTCTGTGTACGCCTCTTCTGGGTATATTGAGAATCGTAGTGTATTGGGTGTGATGTCAAGACGGAAGTATCACTCCAGTCATAGTGGATATGATGATCACGTAGGATACGGAACTGATGCTCTTATGTACTGCAGTCATCGGGATAATATGACTAGGTCATGATTATCCGATTAAAGAGACTAGTTACCATAGATCCGATATGTGCTTTGTACGGGGCAATACTACGTATGCTACGCCTGATAAAGATTACATATTCCTTTAAGAATATTTCTGGAGAATTGGGTAGGCACGGTGTTTTGCTAGAAGCCAATCATGTCTTGTAAATCGGTAAAAAGCGTAGTATTAGGTATGTACGTGTTCGGATAGTCCAACGACCGGATTTACTGCCAACATATCCGGGGATCTCATGGGTCGCTTCTCGAAGATTCACCGATGACGTATGACTTGCACATAATTAATCTGGGATTAATTAGATGAGAGAGAAAATTAATCTGGGATTAATTACGGAGATATTTTATCTGGGATAAAATATTATTTAAAGAGAGAGAATGATTAATTTGGAATTAATCGATAAAATAAAATATTCGATATATTATATGAAATTAGATTTCGACGCGAAATTAAAATTAGATTTTAATTCGGGCGAACGAGTTAATTTAGAATTAATTCGTTAGCGACGTGAATAGTAAATTTGCTAGGCATAATTATTTAATTAAATTTGATTTAATTACGTCGCAACGGAAAATTCGTTAATTCGGAATTAGCGAACCTGAGCCCAGGAGTGTTTGCGGGCCCACTCGCATTTCGAATTCAATTGCGGCCCACAAGTCACATCACGTGTCACATCGCAAGTCACTCACATGTCACATCCACTTTTTGTGATGTGTGTCATGTCACCTTTTTGGTGATGGAGGTGGTTGAGAGCAATTAATGCTCTTTTCCCTCCAAATTGCTTTTGGAAAGCAAGTGCCTAAAAGGGTTTTTGACTTTGGTTTTTTGGTATTAGTTTTTGGAAAACATATACACAAAACACTTCTCTTCTCTCTCTCTCTCCCACACATTCGGCCAACAGCCATTTTCTTTCCTCTCTTATTTTTCTCTCAATGCCGAGAGTTAAAGAAGGCAATAGGAATATTTGTGGAAAATTTTCCAAGATGCTAGCACATCCAAGGAGTCATCCAAAGGTGATAGAGAAACTCTCCCATGGGCATGGAATCCACATCCAAGCTTGGAGCTTGATTGAAACTTAGAGACCACAAAAAGGGAGCCATTGCCGAGAGCTTCATGGAGGAGCATAAAGATTTTGTGTTCATCGCATCATAATCCGATCAATGTAAGTATGATTCTGCCATACTTCTTTGTTGTATTCACATGTTTAAATTCTTAATCGATCTTGGGACTATAGTAGAAACCAACAGTGAAAATTTGGCTACCTAACCATTTCTAAATGAAAGATTTGGGAGAGGCAAGTTATGTACTTGGGATCTAGATCATTCGGGATCGCAAGAAACCAACTGTTAGCAATGTCTCAAGCAACCTATATCGACAAGATTCTTGTACGATTTGGTATGCAGAATTCCAAGAAATGTAATTTACCTTTCAGGCATGGAATTCATTTGTCTAAGGAACAGTCTCCTAAGACACCTAATTTACCTTTCAGGCATGGAATTCATTTGGAAGTCTTATGTATGCTATGTTATGCACAAGACCGAACATCTGTTTTGCAGTGGGAGTAGTCAGTAGGTTTCAATCCAACCTAAAATTAGATCATTGGGTAACGGTGAAACATATTCTCAAGTATCTTAGGAGAACGAGAAATTATATGCTTGTATATTCTAGTCAGGATATGATCTTGAGAGGATATATTGACTCTGATTTTCAGACGGATGTCGATTGTAGGAAATGAACATCTGGATCAGTGTTCACCCTAGGTGGTGAGGCTATTGTATGGAGGAACATAATGCAATCTTGTATTGCTGACTCCACCATGGAGGCTGAATATGTAGCAGCTAAGGAAGCAGTCTGGCTCCATAAGTTCTTGGTTGATCTGGAAGTTGTTCCAAATATGGATAAACCACTCACACTTTATTGCGATAATAGTGGTGCAGTGGCGAATTCTAAAGAACCAACAACCCTCAAGCGGGGTAAGCATATTGAGAGAAAATATCACCTCATCAGGGAGATAGTATAGAGAGAAGATGTCGCTGTCACGCAGATTCCATCCCCAGACAACCTGGCTGATCGGTTTATAAAGACCTTATCGGCTAAAGTTTTTGAAGGTCACCTAAAGGGTTTAGGATTACATGACATGTCCCATTTGCTCAAGTTCAAGCGGGAGATTGTTGGGATTTATGCCCTAGAGCTTCATATATTGTAAACGGAATTGATTATTATAATAATAATAAATACATTATTCATTTATCAAAGTTATTTGATTTAAATTGCATATTGTCCAATTGTCTTGTTTACCTTGATTACTCTTGTACCTTCAGACATAGTATATGTTTGATGCACAAGAGCATTTAAGTCTGAAGTTAGTAATCTAAATAGTCCATAGAGAACAAACAATGAGGGTATTTCGTTTATGATTTATCTATAGCTGCGGTCTATTTTATACTTGTATGACAACCTTGATCCGGGATCGTTCATGTAGTGACATAGGAATGGAGGCACCTTATATGATAAGATCATATAGGACTGGACTCGGATAAATATGAATTTCTTTTAATATCCGTTAACCGAAGAAATTCACTTTATCTACTAGTTGGTCATTTATGGATTCGATCTTAATCCTGAGTGTACTGCGAACTCCTACATGTTAGGCTATGTCCTTTGATTTACAATGGTGAGGTCGGTGTTGCATTTCCGGCCAATAACTACGTATTTTGAGGATATGGTTTGGTGTGTAGCTTGAACGTTTTACGTAGATACGGAATTCACTCATTCTTACGAGAAGTAGAAGAATATCTCTTTTAAGAGTTTATTCGGGATTTGAACAATTTGATCGCTCAACTCTTCTATTTCGAATATAAAATTTTATATTCATAATTGTTATGAATTAATTGTTCATTATAGAACTAATGGTGCTTAAGAGACAAAATATTTAGAGGGGTATAACGACTTATTACCCGAATCTACTTATGAGATATTCGTGAAGGGCTATATCCATATATAATGATTATATCGATGGACACTGAAGTTGTTCGGCTAATATTTTCCATCTACGGTAACGAGAGTTCAACTTCGAGATTTAGTGGAATAACGCGGAGTTAATAATTCATAATATTTAATTAAAGAGTTTAATTAATATTCGAAATTATTGGAGCTCGGAACCGTAGGTCCATTTGGTCCCCGTTCTAGCTCGATTAACTGTAGCAAACCTAATATAATTAGATTGTCTAATAATATCGTCACATTATATTTATATATTATTAATAAAATTAATAATTTTTTTGTCACAAATGAAAACTATGTTAAATTAGTTTAACTTAATTTTTTCTAGAATTTTTTGATAATGAGATAATCAAATCATGATTATAAGATAATCAAGTTAGTGATAATTATTAGATAATATTACATCACAATTAAGCTTATGACATTATTATTAAGATAATGAATTTTAAATTGTCTTGGAGACCAAACCCAATGGTTTTCCATGCTCTCCAACAATTTATGTCTAAGATTATGTATGACCTAATTGCTTTTATTTGTCCTTTTCACATGTCTTTTGTAACATCCCCAATTCGGAAGATGTTACTGGCAATGGATAGACTGTACTAACCCTAAAAGCCTCTGACTCTGATAACTGCTATTCAATTATTAATACTCTTTTCTATAATTACATGTATATCGTACTTATGGGACCGTGCCCCAAACTTAACAACTTAATAAATAAACTCAACTCCAATACTGTATACAGAAAGACACGTGTTTTTATAATGACTTCATATAACACAAATACTAATACATGATTTTTATTTGACTATGACTGACTCTAACTGAACTCTTACACTTTGACTTGGACTGGTGGACTCCAAACCCTAGTGACTACAACATTATATGTCCTCCTGAACTCGACCTCCGAGAGTACCTGCAAAACAAGGAAACTGAGGGTGGAGGGTTAGATCGATATTCGATCTAAGTGAGTGGACGAAAAACTGAAACAATAAAATCATTTGGTATAAAACCAAGGTTCCAGAAATATCTTTATATGTAAACTCTTTTCTGAAAACTTTGTCTGAAATCTCTTTTATAAAACTTAATCTTTCTGCAAACTACTTTTTGAAAACTGTCTTTAAAATCTAATCTCTGAAAATCCTTTTTCTAAAAGTCTGACATCTAAAAAGTCTTCTTCTGAAAATCCTTTGTCTAAATACTGGTTTGTATCTGAAAAACTTGACGTATGAAGGTGTTACGTATTATAGTCCCCCCATACGCCTATCTGGAGCCAGGAATGCAAAATCATAACTTTGGGGCGTTACGTATCGCCGTCCCCCAAAGCACGCCACTTATGTCCCTGAAACTGATGTTCTGTTGGTCTCTAAGACATTCCCAAGATCATATAAAGCAATGAAATCATGTGAATACGAAAATAAAGTATGGCGGAATCATACTTACAAAGAACGGATGTTTGATGCGTTGAACACAAAAAAAATTCGCCTCCTCCTAGTTTCGGCCAAGGTCCTCTTTGAATGTTGAATCCAAACTTCAAGATTTGATCTTTGATTCCAATCTCAAGTGATTAGTTTCCCTAACACCTTGATATGATTCCTTGAATGTGCTAGCAAGAAAGAAAGAAAAACAATTTTCCTTTCCTTGTTAAGAAGCTCACGGCAATGAGCTAAAAGAGAGAGAGAGAGTTTTCATTTTTCTTTTGTTTTGTTTTCTCAAAACCTAATACCAAAAATCCTTCACACTTTTGGTATATGCTTTTCCAAAAAACATAAAGCAAAATGGAGGGAAAAAATGGCATTCAATGCCTCCTTTTACTGCCATCATGAATAGTGACTGGTTATCAATCACAAAAATGTGACATGACATCCATCACTAAAGTGACAGGCGATGTGACTTGCGATGTGACTTGTGGGCCCCACTTTAATTCAAAATGCGAGTGGGCCCGCAAACACATTCCGGGCTCGGGTTCGTTAATTCTGAATTAACGAACTTTCCGTTGCGACGTAATTAAATCAAATTTAATTAAATAATTATGCCTAGCAAAATTACTATTCACGTCGTTCGTGAATTAATTCTAAATCAATTCGTTAGCCCGAATTAAAATCCAATTTTAATTCTGCGTCGAAATCTAATTTCGTTTAATATATCGAATATATTATTTTATCGATTAATTCCAAATTAATCGTTCTCTCTCTTCAAATAGTTTTTTATCCCAGATAAAATCTCTCCGCAATTAATCCTAGATTAATTATGTTCGAATCATACGTCATCGGTGAATCTTCGGGAAGCGACCCATGAGATCCCTGGATATGTTGGCAGTAAATCCGGTTGTCGGACTATCCGAACACGTACGTACCTCGTACTATATTTTTACCGATTTACGAGAAATGGTTGGCTTCTAGCAAAGCACCGTGCCTACCTAATTCTCCAGAAATATTCTTAAGGAAATATATAATCTATGTCAGGCATAATATACGTAGTATTGCGTATTGCGATCTAGTATCGGATGTCATATGTAAGGCCTGGGGCTGGAATAATGTATGCCTCGTACGAAGCACATATCGGATTACAAGCAACTAGTCTCTTTAATCGAATAATCATGACCTTGTCATATTATCCCGATGGTTGCAACCAATTAGAGTACCAGTTCTGTATCACTGCGTGATCATCATCTCCATATGACTGAAGTGATACTTCTGTCTTGACATCACATCCAATACACTACAATTCTCAATAAACCCAGAAGAGGCGTACACAGAACCTGTTAAAGTCCTGGACGACCAAAACCAAAGTGTATTGATTGTCGCAAGTACTAGCGATGCAAGTCTCAGGTTAAGACCAAATACACCTACCCTGATACGGATTCCCATATACACATAACCATACTATCAATGGGATTCCGCGGGGTCTATCCAGAACGAAGCTGTTTCCGTACCGTCGGTAAACACAACCTCCTATCGTACCTGCATAAGTATCCAATACTTAAATATATGAAAACTATGCTGTTACGCTTCCATAACACACACAAATGCAATAATAGTTTATTCTGCATTATCGATGTCCAATCTCTATAATACTATGACTATGGATATTTAATGATTAAACCTTTATGGATTGATCTTGTCTCACATCTTATAATCCGGAACTAATCATAGGGAGTTTTATCATTTATATATTTAAGTAATCAAATTGCAAAATGATAAAATGCAATTTCCATTGCCACATAGCTAATTTGTACAAAAACCACAATGTCCTTTACAAATAGTGACGCTATGGGTCATAATTGTCCAACATGTTCTTGGGGTGTTACGTATCTCCGTTCCCCAAGCCATAAACTAGAACTATGGGTGCGGATCTATGCTACCCTCCAATCTCTGAAACTAGGGTCTAGGGGCGTTACGTATCGCCGTCCCCTTAGCCCTGAACTATGATCTAGTAGCGTTACATATAGTTGTCCCCCCAGTCCTCTACATTTGCACATGTTCTCTGTCCGTCAATTCCAAACTATATCAAGTTGCATAATGGGGTGGGATTTTCCCCCATACCCCTAAAAACATAAAACTCATGATGAAAACATCTATTTTGTTAAATCATTTTTCAAAACATGCGAAACAACATATAATGCAAAAATAAACTTGGCTAACGCCCTAATTTCAGAAAATTTTAAGTCTGATATTCAAACTATTATAAAAGAATCAACTTAAGAAAAAGTGGGTCTACTCACTGTTTTGGAGTTTCGTTGGTCTTTCTTCATTTTGCTGGTGAAACCGGTGGTTCCTGTGACGATCTATTATCGATAATTTCGATTAGAAAACGAACAAGGAATAAATAGGTCGGAATCAAGCTCAATTTGCCTATTCAAGTAAAGGCTATCACTCAGAAGTATATCATATGTATATCATGACAAAATTACTACATACGGGTTGATACGGGACTTATAGGGTAGCCCCTAACGCTTTCGAATGATACTCGAATGACTTGAACTGATTTGGGCTATTTGTTGGCCTCGCGTCGTGACGAAAGGTAGTGCGTGTCAAGACATAACTTATCCAGAGAGGTGCCTATCTTTTTGCCTTACTCGTCGTAAAGCGCAAACCCTTCACGTCGCGATGCGTCTTACACCAGGAACGTTTTTGGGTAATTTCCCAGATCGCGTCGCGAAGCGGGGCTTCATGCGTCGCAAGGCAAGGCTAAAAATTGGTCTACATTTCAATCATTCATACACAATCTTTTCCAATCATCTTCCACTCAATCACGCAACACAAATCCTCAATACACATCCTATTAACATCATCATTTCTCATTTTCAAATACTTCCTAATTCCATTGCTTTTATTATTTCACTAAGCCTTTAAGATTATCCAAAAACATTAAACACTCAATTCTAAAACCAATTCTCTCCTATCAATCACTAATTCACAAACCCTAACATGCCACTAACATCAACAATTGCTCTTTTAATCAATCTTTTACAATTTCCAATTTGGGTAAAGATTCCTTACCACTTTTCTTGTGAATTCCCTCATCTCTTCAAGGTTGCCATGCTCTATTTTGCCTCATCTTCCTTCTTTTCCTTCTTCTACCTTTCTTCGACCTTTCTTCCTTTTCTTATTTCTCTTCTTCTTCTTCTTTTCCCTCCTCTTCCTTCTACGTTTTCTTCATGTTCATCTTCCATTCTAATTTTTTGAAATGTCAATAGTAACCCATTTTTATACTTGGGCTTCATTGAAATTGTCAAAGGTAGAGAAAAGTGTGGAGTTTTGCAGAAGTTTTGACATTTCTCTAGAATGACCCCCGAGCACTATTCATCTGAATTTTTTATCTGTATTTTTTACTTGCTTCTGGTCCGAATTTGGAAAAATATTAAACGTGAAAGTTATAGATCTCAATCGTAATTTTCCGACGATATAAAATTCATAAAAATTGGAGTTCGTATGAGAACGTTATGGCCCAATTACCACGAGCTATCCGGAGTGGAACATCGTAAAGTTTCGCATCGAAGTTTCAAAGAATTTACCGTTATCCTTAAGGTCATTCCATGAATGTATATATGCTCGGACATAATTTTGTATTGCGTACACTCGTCCTGCGATGTAATTGTGTTACTATCAACAGTAGTAGAAACCACTGGTCGTTACAAATTCTCCCCCATTAAATAGGATTCGTCCTCGAATCCTTCTTGGGGCTCAACTTGTAGACTTGTCCTGGAAGATGCCAAGATATCCGTGTCTCTGGCTATCCATATGCTTCCTCTGTTTATTACTCTGAATATGTCATCATACTACCTCTATCTCTTATATATCATAGATCTTTATTTTTTAATGCTTTCGATTATCTATCTATCTTCACAAGCTTTTATTTCCAAAATTGTGCCATATTTGTAATCTGTCTTCTTACTCATCTTCATTCTATTTTGACTTCACCACCCCTTTAATACTTTTTGCTATAAGAAACTAACTTTTAATTACTCTTAGTAACGTCTGCTACTTCCATGTTTAAAATGTTCCCATAATTCTTCATGTTCTCACTCATAACCTTCACTTTCCTTTAGCTTGTGTATATTTCGAGTTCTTTAGTTATTTTATTTGAATGACTTCATAGAATGTACTTTATCTTAATAGTTATCTTCTGAGCTCAATCAACTATTTGACCTTCTCAGTTTTCCGTCTTGCTAACCTTATGTTCTAATTAATTTTCTCCATCGAGTCTTCATATTTATGACTATCTCTGGGTTTTGGTCGTCATGATTTATACATGCTCTTAGCACATACTCTTACTGTCCTCCAATGGCTCCCATACTTAGTTCATTTCTTCAAGTTAGTTCCTCTAGTGATACTCATTCGTAAATCTAATCTTGTGCCTTTTATGCTAGAATTGTGTACTTCTCTGCATTTTTTTGTTCCTATGCTGGTACAAGCACGGTTATTATAATATCCTAAATTTCAATCTTATTTTAGTTCCTGAAAACTTGCTATTCCATATTACTATCGTAAATTTTTCCTATCATCATACACCTTTGTTATTGTTTGTCTGGTATCTGAATTATTACTAGCCTTTCTCCTGACGTCTTTGTCTCTTATCCGGCTTTGGCCTTTAACTGAACTTCGAAAGTCTATGCTTCTGTCTTTTTATTTGTAGGGTAGCAACTTCTACAATTCCCTAATTATATCCATGACTATCTCTTTTGCCTTCCATAATTGCTTGACTAGGACCTCCTTTCTTAATCATCTCTTATAGACTACCTTTCTTCTAAATCTTTTTATCTATTCCCTTGCTCCATTCTATTCCTGAGACGTGTCTGGCCTATGTCTCTGCTTCCTTATTTGAAGGATTTCATCTCTCCTAAATCTCATGCCATGTTTACCACTGTTTTTTTACATCATTGTCACTGTTTAACTAGTACTTCCTCTTTTCTTTGCCTTATCTAATAACTTCTCTTCTAGATCTCTCACTTAGAGCTGTTTCCTTTTTATTCTATTCTGGTATTGTATCCAAAGGTTTTATGTTTCAGTTTCCTTTTACCATGCATTGTCTTGTTTCTGAGGATATCTTGAGACGTGCTTCAAGTCCATCTTCATTGTTGTTGGTTAACAAGGGTTGGGAGGGTGGAAACTTATCTTGAGTCCTTTCTGTTACTGTGATTTGGTGACACATATTCTTCACCTAGGATTCTCGTGTATACACGTCTGATGTCTTTACTATGGTACTACTGCTAAAACCTGTTTGGATTGCCTTCTCCAATCTAACTCCTGATCATTTTCAGCAATCAATCACTCCACATCCCCTGGAAAAATCTTTCCAGAGCCATGCTCCTTAACAACTTCCTTATACTGTCTCTTTACTCCTTCCTTTTAGTTTCTGTTGTTTAACTCTCTGCAGTTACTATTTTCTTTCTTTGAATACTGCTATACTCTCTTTCCTATCTCCCCTAGAGGACTTGCCCTGTTACAATGGTCTCTTTCATGTTTCAAATCTACTAATAATTTTCTTTCTAACTACCGATGATATCACCCTTTATTATGAGCCTCCTTAAGGTTCATGCTCTGTCAAACTTCTAATATACTTTGTCTATTATTCTTTATTACTAAGCTTCGCTCTATTACTTGACTTCCTACTCATATTAGTTCCTTGAACTCCTTATATCTTTATTTCCCTGGAAACTCCACCATCATTTTGATTGCGTAAAGCATCTGTTATCTTGACACCTCGTAATCCATCTATTCTGTCAAATACTATTATTTACTTTGTTCTTCCTCCTACTGGGTTCTAAGTTGGAAACGGCTACATACACAAACATCTGATTAAGTGTCTAATTACTTACTCTAGTCGGGGACTAAGAAAAATTTCTATTCATGCTGCTGAAACTGAATTAACTAATCCATACCTTAGAATCTTTTATTTTTATCACTTATTCTGAGGTCTTCACTTTTATTGCTGTTTCCAAGCTACATTATCTACGTTATTATACATGCTGAGTTCTCTTACTACTTATTTCCTGCTTACTGCTTTTATATCTTGATTCTTTGCTTTACGCTATGCTACTGAGGCTAATGATGGTATTTCATCCTCCTAACTGTTTCTTAGATTTCTGCTCTCTGTTCTTGCTTTAAGTTTTTACTTTGGCTCTCTATTCTACCGTCCGTACTGGCACTCCGGACACTCCTAAATATCTCAAACCTCATAGGTCTATTCTTATATTGTTCTACGGATTACTACTGACTTGGGGTTATCTATGGGTTCTACGGCATTTGGTCTATCTTATGGACTCCTACTAGTCTTGCAATTCTTATGTATCAATGTCTAAATCTTTGGGTTATTCTGAGTTCTCATCTTCATACCTTCCGAGACTTCCTGAATTCTTTTCTTGGTTATTTACCTTCCATAGTCTTTCCATTTCTTAAGTTGAACGCTCGTTGGGTTTCTTATGGTCGTCTATACCTATGCTGGTAGGAACTGGTTTTTATCTCGTCGGTCCTTTTCTTTATGTCTCGATGGGTTTCTACATATTTGTTCTAGTACTCCATGTCCTGATGGGGTCTATTGCTCATGTAGGGTAGGTATGAGATAGACTCTATCAAGACAGCTTCCTTAACTGGTATCACGAATGAGTGATGATCTGGGTAGGTTGGGACCTTATTCATTGGATTCATTGATTATGGCAACTAATCGGTGTTTCTGTCGTCCTTCATCTTATTTGCTTACGGCCCTACGTTCGAGAAATCTAAAATCTCTTCATTCTTATGGCATCTCACATCTATCAGAAGCCTTCACGAATAATCCTGATTCCTTACTTCTTTTGCCTTATGGTTGTTCTTGGTTACTCGGGGAACTCGCTATCTATACAAGGTGTTCTAGAGTTATTGGATCAACTGGAAAAAGTTTTCTGATGAGGAAAGGAATCTTGCTTGAGGAAAATAAACTTTGCTTAGATCTACTCGGCATTTACTCTTGTTTAGGCTTGCTATACTCTTCTTTACTGCTAGTTCTGGTATTATCCTTCATTATCTAACTCTGGGTCTCTAATTCTTACTACTATAGGTTTTGGTATTTTCTTATCTGTCTGTTTCCATACCTCGATCTCTATTTGCTTTTGATTGCTTAGATATCTACATTCTATCTTTTTACTTCTTTTTCTAACTTTTTCTCTTTCTATTTTCCTGGGTGGGTACTCTTGGAACTTACTATCTCTTTCTGTCTCTGATTACTCAGATCGTCTATTCTTAACTTTTTCTTTCCTTGCTTTTCTTTCTGACCTTTTCTCTTTTTCCTACTTCCTTATGTGGTTATCCATCTACTAGCTTGTGATGGCGGATTCTTCGTACAACCCATTTGCTCGTATGTTGGATACGAATAAGCTTAAAGCGCTGAGAACTTTGCTGACTGGGATATGGATTTGAGGATTGTAACATCCCGCCTTAGCAATGATGTTATCGGCAGAAGACAGACTAAACCCATCTCTATAAGCCTCTGATTCTAGAAAAATTTCGGCATAATGTATTTGTAACATCATGCAACCTGGCCTATAGCCAGCATCCATAAACAACATGGAAAAAAAATCTCGGCCTCAGGCCGGTATCTCAACATCAATGTAATCTAAGGGCCCATCTAGTATGTAATGCAGACATATAAACACAATATAACCAGGGCTCCGTGCCCGAAAATACGCATATACAAAAAACCTTTTAGATAACTCATGCTTGGTGTCACGGGCCAACTTTTTCCTTAACGGAAAAAAGGCTCGTGCGGCACTTACCAAGGAACATGTCCCGTGTAAGTCAGCCTATCTCCAGCCTCTACACTCAAATTCTCATTTTTTGGAGGTTTCAGACCCATAATTTAATGAATTACGAAAGCTCACAAGCTATCTCAACACATACACTTGCGGGCCCATTCAACACCGGGACCCGGCACTCGAATAGCACAACCGGATATAACATATGGCATTTTCCCGCCAACTCAATCTCGACAATACATCATTGTCCCATAATTTTCTAAGGGTGAGAGGGTTCACGGCTAAAGCCCCAATACCACCGAAGCCCCCTTGGCCACACTCAAGGTTCACCTCCTAGGCTTCCCCCCCTAAAGAGGTTTTAGAGACGTTGCACAAGTTTCACCAGTATACACACATGGCGCTTGAGTTATCACACCCCCCCTCTAAAATCCATTGTAAGAGGATTTTTCGAGAACTCTTCCGGGCATTCAATAAGCCACAATATAAGTGCTTTTGGGTTAAAATCTCGTCCCCAAATGAACTCATCTTGATGGTTTTCCGTAACGCCCCCACTTTAGCGGAAAAGACCCAAAAGTGGGCCTACTGCCAAAATATCCCGGCAAATCTCGAAATCCAACTATGGGGCTGAATTTTTCCCAATACAAGTGACCATAAGGTTCACTTTGGAACTTGGTCCCACTCGATTCGACACCCCGGGTCGTTAGCTCCTTCACAATGCACCAAATTAGGCTAACGACTAGCGGCAAGCTAGCATATCTCAAAATCTCCCGCCAAACTTCAGAACGGGACCTCACGGGTGAAAAATTCCCAGCACATAAACCAATAAGAGATACTTAGGACCTAGAGTGAGCTCGATTCGGCACTCCGGAACATAAGCTCCTTCACAACTCCACAATACTACGCTAGTGGCTAGCGGCAAGCGAGTATGTTTCTAATTCTCCAGGAAAACTTCCGAATAAGGCTTCACGGATGGAAACTCACCAGTACAAGGGTACATGAAAGGTACAAATAACCCTTAACGACCTTAAACTGATGTCCCAAAACATGAGCTCCTTTGTAAAGTGACTGCACGTCCTAGCTTGAAACTAGGACCGTGACATTCTCCCCCACTTCATTTATCGTCGTCCTCGACGATAGCATAAATTGAGGGTTAGGATTGTAACATCCTCCCCCACTTCATTCAGCGATATCCTCAACGATGGCAACTCAAGTTGTATCTGTCACGAATCTCTTTCGATTCTAATAGATAGGGCACACAAGGAAGACATTGAAACCACATTCATATGTCAATTAATGGAATCATATGTCTATGTTAGCCACATTATCCAACTCTATATTGAATTGGGCACAAAATATCTAAACACAACAGCATCATATACGTTTTCGTACATAAGTCTTGGTTTCTGACATAATGGCTCAACTTCGGCACTTGGCACAAGTTTACACTTTTTGTCGAAATCTCCAACTTCTGTAACTCACCACAATATGGGTTTTGATATTATCTCCGTACATGTTTGGAACCCTTTGATTCCCGTACATGTTAAGATTATCAACTCCACACACTGCTCACATCTTCTTGGAATCCTCATCGTGACATGTGGAGCAACTCCACACACGTGATTGTGTATTAATTTTCGTGTCCAGTCTCAGTCACAACTCCATACAAACTCTTGTATATGAGTGTTTCTGATTTCGGCCACTACTTTCCACACGCTCTTGTGTGCGAGTTTTCGTTTTTTTTTTATTCAGCAACTTCTTACAAAAAGCGCCATACACGTAAATATGAATGGGTTTTGATAAAAACAAAGGGGTTTTGTTCATTTTGATTATGAATATATCGATTGTTCTCTTCACCCTGGCCCCCTGCATACCTGTTTTTTAAGGCGCTCGGCGCAGCACACCGGGTTTCCCGAAGACGAACACACACACGATCCATAATTAGCCTATGGTGGAGCTAATTTCCCAATAGTCCCCTCTCGGACACGCGTAGTTGCTCTCATATCACTAGCAACTATCTCATTCTCACACTCAACTCTGGGTCACTTGCTCTATCATGAGCTTCTCAATTGTCTCGATACTCAACTCTCGCAAATAAATTATTTCCATCTCGTATTATAGTCCATTCCTGCGACCACCGTTGGCCATCTCACCTCATTACCCTTAGGCAACAAGCCAACTCGTACTACTCTCCCGGGTGTTTCCCACCCCACTTTTGGCACTCTAGCCAATTCCACGCTGACTCATAGGTCATTTCATGAAACTTTATTCAACACTATATCACTTCCTTGAAGTAATCGTCATTCTCAAACTCACTCCAAAGGCAAAATCATGCATTTGGCTCATTACCCGTGTAACTCATACATGCCCTCTCATTTAGACTACTCGTAGTCGTATTATGCCACGGGCATTCTCCAAAACGCATGCACCTCGTCTCTTCTGAGATCACACTCACATCTCTCCACAATTGCAACTCACATGCAACCCTTTTGCAATTCATTGCACTTCCAACTCAAAAGGCACTATGCCTTTACATGCACGTTACATTGCCGAAAATATTTTGGCCTCTGTCTTCCACGCGATCGTTACGTAACCAACACAATGGTTATAACATTCCACAAGCGGTCTTTAGGGTATACCTGACTCATTTCAGGCTCACTCCCCCACTTTTACTTTGGCCTATCTCAAGCCATCACACTTTTGTTGGCTTTCCCACATTAGGGAGCCCACACAACTCGTTACACATGTCCTCCAGTTGATGGCCTTCCCCATCATGGGAATCCAAACAACTCATTGCTCGTAGCCTTAAGTTAATGGCAATCCCAATCAAAGGAATCCAAATAACTCGTTGCTCGTAGCCTTAAGTTAATGGAAATCCCAATCAAAGGAATCCAAACAACTCGTTGCTCATAGCCTTATGAAGGCTTTACTCGATAAAGCATTTCCAAATTACTCACACGAACCATCGGGTTCACCCTCGGTTCCTGAAATTGCCTCACACGAGAGGATTACCCATCTCGACTCTCTAACACGTTCTGGCACTCAACTACCATGGGAAAAGGGTTTCACGCCCCTTTGAACCCCACACAACTTCAATCAACCCTGCATCGGGTCCTCATGAACACATATACTCATGCCAATATCACATCGGCACCCTCGTGATGTTTCTTATACATCACAAATATGTCTCACATCAATCCACCTCAATTTGGGATTTATACTTCCCTGCATGCACCAACACGCACTCTCGCGGCTTCCTCTCGAGCCGTTTCTCTACCGAGGCTTCACACTAGCCTTATGATGTTAACGTCTCAATAACATCTACTCATATATGTAGACATTCCACTTGCCCAACCTAGGGCTCTGATACCAACTGTCACAGGCCAACTTTTTCCTTAACGGAAAAAGGGCTCGTGCGACACTTACCAAGGAACACGTCCCGTGTAAGTCAGCCTATCTCCAGCCTCTACACCCAAATTCTCATTTTTGGGAGGTTTCGGACCCATAATTTAATGAATTACGAAATCTCACAAGCTATCTCAACGCTTGCGGGCCCGTTCAACACCGGGACCCGGCACTCGAATTGCATAACCGGATATAACATATGGCATTTTCCTGCCAACTCAATCTCGACAATACATCATTGTCCCAACGTTGTCTAAAGGCGAGAGGGTTCACGGATAAAGCCCCAAGACCACCGAAGTCCCCTTGGCCACACTCAAGGTTCACCTCCTAGGCTTCCCCCCTAAAGAGGTTTTAGAGACATTGCACAAGTTTCACCAGTATACACACCTGGCGCTTGAGTTGTCACACCCCCCCTTTAAAATCCATTGTAAGAGGATTTTTCGGGAACTCTTTCGGGCATTCAATAAGCCACAATATAAGTGCTTTTGGTTTAAAATCTTGTCCCCAAATGAACTCATCTTGATGGTTTTCCGTAACCCCCCCACTTTAGCGGAAAAGACCCAAAAGTGGTTTTCCGTAACCCCCCCACTTTACAAGTGACCATAAGGTTCACTTTGGAACTTGGTCCCACTCGATTCGACACCCCGGGTCGTTAGCTCCTTCACAATGCACCAAATTAGGCTAACGACTAGCGGCAAGCTAGCATATCTCAAAATCTCCCGCCAAACTTCAGAACGAGACCTCATGGGTGAAAACTTCACAGTACATAGGCCCATAAGAGATACTTAGGACCTAGAGTGAGCTCGATTCGGCACTCCAGAACATAAGCTCCTTCACAACTCCACAATACTACGCTAGTGGCTAGCGGCAAGCGAGTATGTTTCTAATTCTCCAGGCAAACTTCCGAATAAGGCTTCACGGATGGAAACTCACCAGTACAAGGGTACATGAAATGTACAAATAACCCTTAACGACCTTAAACTGATGTCCCAAAACATGAGCTCCTTTGTAAAGTGACTTCACGTCCTAGCTTGAAACTAGGACCGTGACACTCGGCATGTTACAACCTATACAAATTATGACTTATACAATTTGAATCTTATCCCCAAGACCTGGTGACTGGCTGACTGCAACGCTACTATCCGGCTGCTCTGCAACTCTGAAATCCATAGCTGATCGTTCAGGTCGCCAACCTGCAAAACTCAAACACTATAGTATAGTGAGTCATAAGACTCAGTAAGTAACTATGCTCCTACCTTGAGCATCAAGCATAAGCAAGATTTGAGTTCCATTTTACATATTATTTCTGGTATTTCTAAGTGATTCACACATTCTCCAAATTAAACATTTCATTTCTTATATTCTTCTTATGTGAACATCCACACACTCATCTCGTTATGTGTTCTTGTGTCATGCTGCCTAGCTTGTTCGCTTGAAATCATTGTATACATACAAATATCAATCTTAACATATCATCGTATCATTCGTTCTATCACATATATAACTCATATCGTCTTTACATTAATCATATATCAATGATTTGAAGTCATATGTACAAGTCACTTATATATATATATATATATATATATATTATATATATATATATAATATATATATATATAATATATATATATATATAACTTTCACTTCGCATTCAAAATCGTTTTAGTTCACAACACACGTCAAGCATACTCATTTTGTTCTTTTAACCATTTCCTTTGTTTTTAACCATATAAACTACAACATGTAGTTCCTCTCTAACTTGAATAATTCAATAACCAATGATCATCCACATTTATCCTTACTTATAACTTTTACCTTTATCTAGCATACTTAACACATTCATGATGTCACATATGTACATTCATGGCATATCATATAGCAGTGTTCACATACATATACATATCATCTTCTTATCTTCTCATCTTTCTTTTACTTCGCTACCTCAAGCTCAAGTGAATTATCAAAGTTATCTTCTTACCATTCTATTTAACACATCATCGATTTATCATATACAATCCATATTATTTATATATACAGCAAATATGCATCTCATCATCATATGTATTCACTAGTGCTGGCTCATGCAAGCAATGCTCGTATAGAACCCATTACCTATTTTAGAACAGGTATGGATTGGATTCCATCCGAACGGATCTTATCCAGCACCTCTACCATGCAACATACAATGGTCAATCATATACACACACATAAGTAACAATATCATCGTGCTCAAACATCATATGCATGAATCACACAAATATTAAAAAGCTTTAATTCATATTGACATCTCATAACTTCACTTTGCTTGGAAAGTTTCTTTCTTTTAAAAAAAAAACTCACAATTCTTTATAATACATTCCATTTAGAAAACATTCTTTAAAAAAAATCTTTTTCGGAAAACTAATGTTTGAAACTCCCTTTCTTTTTCTATTCTAGAAAACTCTTTTACTAAAAATCTGTTTTCTGAAAATCTTTCTTTTTCTTGTACTTCTCTCTAAAACCGTCTTTCTAAGTTCTTTTCTAAAACTCTTTTCTGAAAACTGAAATCTGAAATCCTTTTTCTGAAAACCGAATCTCCGCCCGTAGGCGCATCTCCTCCCGAAGGCGCATCTCCGCCCGTAGGCGCATCTCCGCTCGAAGGCGCATCTCCACCCGTAGGCGCATCTCCGCCCGAAGGCGCATCTCCGCCCATGAATATACCATCTGAGCGATGAGGATCTAGAGGCGTCCCCTCAGTCCCCCACATGTGTACATGTGTCTAAATCTGTCAATTCCAATTAGTGTACAACTAGGATGGGTCAAATCCCAAATCTCGAATCCATATGAAATCCGTCAATTCCAACAATGTACAACTGGGATGGGTCAAATCCCAAATCCCAAATTCATATGAAATCCGTCAATTCCATAATTGTTCATAAAATCTCACTGGGATGGGTTTATACCCCGATCCCGATAAAATCCATTAAAACTTTTGATTTGAAAATTTTTAAAACTGTTCAAATGCTTTAAACTTTAAAATCAGTTTCAACTGCAATTCAGAAAAGATTACCCAATATGCATGTTCAATGCATTATGCTTTCATTCACTCAATACATGCTTTCATGCTTACTTATACTCTATATGCTACTGCTATCACATATGCACATATATGCATGCGTACATACATATTCATAACTCATACTTATACATATACTGGAGTAAAGTTAATTTATATTTTCTTATATCATACACATATTTATGTATATGCTATCATTGTTGGACAATTATGACCCATAGCGTCACTATTTGTACAGATCACGGTGTTGTTGTACAAATTAACTATGTGACAAAGGAGATTGAACTCTTATCATTTGTGATTAGATCACCTAGATATATAAATGATGAGAGGTCCCTGTGATTTGTTCCTGGATTGAGAATGATATGAGACAGTATCAGTCCACGAAGGATAAATCACTAAATATCCCTAGTCAGAGCATTATCGAGATTGGACATCGATGAATGTGTAAAAGACTAGTATTACACTTGTGCGCGTTGTGTAGTCACAACAACATAATTCTCGTATATTTGGGTATAGGATACTAATGCAAATGTAATATGAGGTTGTGTTTTGCCGATGGTATGGGAAACAGCTTCGCTCTGGATAAGACCCCCTCAGAATTCCATTGGTAGTATGACTATGTGTCTATGGAAGTCCGAAATCAGAGTAAGTGTATTTGGTCTTAACCTGAGACTTGCACCGCTAATGTATACGACAATCAATATACTTTGGTTGAGGTCGTCCAAGGCTTTAACCGGTTTCTGTGTATTCCAATTCTGGGTATATCGAGAATCGTAGTGTGTTGGGTGTGATGTCAAGACGGAAGTGTCACTCCAGTCATATGGAGTTGATGATCGCGCAGGTATACAGAACTGGTTCTCTATATAAGGTTGCAACTGTCGGGATAATATGACTTGGTGATGATTATCCGATTTTAAAGAGACTAATTGCTCGTAATCCGATATATGCTTCGTACGAGGTAGACACTATACCAGCCCCAGGCCTCGCATGTGATCATCCGATACTGGACAGAAATACGTAATACTACGTATACTACGCCTGATACAGATCCTTTATTCCTGTAATGATATTTCCGGAGAATTGGGCAGGCATGGCGCTTTGCTAGAGGCCAACCTTGTCTTGTAATTCGGTATAAACGTAGTACGCGGTACTTACGTGTTCGGATAGTCCGACGACCGAATTTACTGCCAACATATCCGAGGATCTCATTGGTCGCTTCCCAAAGATTCACTGATGACGTATGACTCGCACTTTCAATTAATCTGGGATTAATTAGATGAGAGAGAAAATTAATCTGGGATTAATTGCGGAGATATTTTATCTGGGATAAAATATCAATTAAAGAGAGATAACGATTAATTTGGAATTAATCGATGAATTAGTATATTTGATATATTAAACGAAATTAGATTTCGACGCGGAATAAAATTTAGATTTTAATTCGGGCGAACGAATTAATTTAGAATTAATTCGTTAGCGACGTGAATAGTGATTTTGATAGGCGTAATCATTTAATTACGACGCAACGGAAAATTCGTTAATTTGGAATTAGCGAACCCAAGCCCGGGATTATTTACGAGCGCATTCGCATTTCGAATTCGAGTGCGGCACGCAAGTCAAATCAAGCGTCAAATCATTAGTCGCGTCAAGCGTCAAATCACTTGTCACTTTGAGTGATGTGACTTGACAACTTGAGTGATTGATGTGATTGATTGATGTGGTGGTTGATAGCTTTTATTTGTTTGACTTTTTAAAAGCAAAAGTTTGGTATATGATTTTAATAATCAATTACCAAAATCAACACACATATTTAATCTTTCTTTTTTTCTTCTCTTTGCTCACGTTTTGAGCAACTAATTCTTTCTCTCTCACGCCCTTTAGGGGCTGTATTTTTTTCTTTTGTTCTAGTCAGCTCACTGCCGAATTTTCAAGAGGAAAATGGGAAGCAAAGTGTGATTTTGTGGCAAAATCGAGAGTGCTAGCACACTCCGGGATCAATGCGAAGGTGATAGGGAAGTCCACCCATGAGCCGGGAACCATTCGACGAAGCTTGGAGCTCAAAGATGATCCTCCAATGGCGCCAAACCAGTGAGCTAGGTTGCTCACTGCCGAGCAGTGAAGTGAGGCAGTAAGTTCATTTTTGTTGCCTCTACGTCGCTCAACCGATCGATGTGAGTATTCCGCGACTTCTCGAATGTATTCACTTATGTTTCATGCTTGATTTTTTATCCTTGGGACCCCTAGAATCTCCAACAGTGGTATCAAGAGCTTGGTTAAAAGCATGAAATTGATTTAGGGCTTAAAATTGGGCAAACTTGATTTTGAGCATGATTAATGAAATTGGATGGATTAGTATTCTTAAATGTGTTTGAATTTAGGATTGATTGGATCAATTTATTGAAATTGTGTTTGGAACAAATTTCCCCAATTTCTTTGTGTTGGCCGAATGGTCTTCCCCCTAAAATGTCTTGGGATTTTTGATTTTTGACAATTGGATGTGTTGGAAATCATTCGGGATGATGATTTAATGTCGATTGTGGAATTAATTGGATTGAATTCGATTCGGACATAAAATCCCCAAATTACCGAGAGCATAAGAGCATGTAATTGGGTTTGATTTTTGTTAAAATGTGTTGGACATGTTTTAATGTTGATGGCATGATTAATTAGTACTAATTTGGTGTTTTGGAAATATTGATTTGGGTGATTAATTATGTTAATACACTTTAGTTTAATTAAACATTAAATTTGGAATTTTTGTGTTTGATTAAATGGGCTTAAAATTGGATTTGGGCCTTTAATGTTGTAAATGGGCTTATTGGGCTTTGTTGTACAAAGTTGGGTTAAGGAAAATTGGATTGGATCCAATTGGGCCCAAAACCGCTTCTATAAAGCCCAAATGCGACTTAATGGACATTTAAAGTTTAATTGGGCCTAATGGGCCAAGATTGATTTCTAGGCTTATGGGGTAACTCCCGGATTGGACTTTGGTTATGGTTTGACCCAAGTTGACCAAAAGTCCACGCCTTAAGAAATTAATTAAAAGATCATTGGACTTTAATTAAATTAACGTTGGACGTTAAACGGGCTTTGAGACCCGTTGCGATTAAATTTGGAATTTAAGTCGTAAAGGTTTATTAATAAAGTGTAGTATTTAATTTGGAATTAAATAGCGAATTAGAATTAAATACAAATTGAATTGGATTTAATTCTGTAGTTTAATTTAATTCGAGAATTTGTACTTTGAGTACTTATTCGCAAAACGAGTTTGACTCGAGCAAAATCAAATCGTTGTTTGAACATTGGATGATCACTAATTATCAGATTAATTAATTTGATTAGATTGATTGATAACATGCTTGTGTGAATACATGGTTGCGATGCATGAATAATTTATATCGGATGGATATTAGATGGGTTGGACAATTTTAGAAATTGTGTAATAAATTTGATTTATTAATTTGATTTATCACCTCATATTATTTGTATTCTCTTCTCACCTATTCCCCTCAATGTAAATGAGGTTTCTTTAGAAGTGTAGTGTAATGGGTAGAAGGAATATTTTTGCTAGCGGGAGAGAGAAAGTGAGAGATTTGATCTAGGATCAATGTGTAAAGTATCCATCCGCATATCATTATTATTTTTCATATGTGCTTTATTATGTATTTAGAATACATGTTTAAGGGTGTATGATGATGAGACCTTAACAAAGATAATAAATTGGTTGCCAATTTACACGCAAAAAACCCTCGCAAATATTAAGCGTCTTTCCTTCCATTGAGTGATTCTCACTCAAGATCTAAGACGGCATTGGTTTGTTGGCCAAAGTCAAGGCCTTTGTCTATCGAAGATGTGTTTGAATCACGAAAGCTTTGTTACATGTCAGTGTCTTGTCCAAGTTGTGGTTTGTTGGCCAAAGTTAATACCACTTCTTGTCCATCGACATTGATAACGAAGCTTTCCATGGTCAATGGGTTGCGCTTAACTGGGATCACTAAGTTTGTTGTGCCAAAGCCAAGGCTTAGTTGATTCAGAGGAAAAAGGTTAGGTAATACATTGGATGTATTGGCATATATAAGATTTATGTTTCGGACTTGGATGTCCCCCTACCGGATCTAGGAATTGGATTGGATCCAATCGATCTTAGAGATCTACCTAGTTAATTATCATACAATTTGTTGGCCAAAGTCAAGATTGTGTGATATTTAACGGGATTCTAGCCCGCTAGGAAACACGGTTTCCCGAGTACTCGACAGAGGGTTAGAGGCTCGCCGAAAAATAGTGGGAGGCAATAATTGAATTCGCAATATTCGTTCAATTACTCGCCATACGCGCTCAAACAATATCATTCGTCAAATTAATTAAATGTTAGTAGGACTAATATTTAAATGTTGTTTTATAAATAGTTGGACTATATTCAAACTATTCAATTATAGTTGATTTTATAATTGGATTATAGTAATCAATATAATTGATTTTAATCTATTAAATTATAGTTGATTAAATAGTTGGACTATTGTAATCATTATAATAAATAGTACCTAAATCGTTGATTAAATAGTTTGACTATTAGAATCAAGATATAAATTGAAATATTAACGTTTAATACATAATCCTAGGGAAAATGTATTTAAATGGTTTAATTTTCAAATTGGGAATAATTTCAGGATGGTCCTGGAAAAACTAATAAGTTACTTTATTTGATAAAATAACATATTAGGCCTAAGCCCGGAGTTGAGCAAATTAGAGCATAATCTTTGGAAGATTTATGTAATGATAACTTTAGTGCTTAATCCATTAACCTTGTCGCAGTAGACTCCTTAATTTCCTAATCAGAACTAAGGATTAGATCCTTCAAGTATGATAAAGAAATTGAAGGATCTTCAAGAATCTATCTTTAGATTTTAGAAGTACTAATATTGTAATATTAAACTCTTAGAGAGTTAATGACTATCCTCAATGAGATAAAGTCAAAGTTTGCAATAAGGCAAGTAGCGTAAGGCACACCATACTTTGATATTCTAGAAGGCCAAGGCTTGGCCAAAGGCTTCTGGAATATGAAAAGGGCAAAGGCAAAATCATTATAATCTTTTAGAAAGATAAATGACATATCCCAAAATGTCTGCTAAAATGTGGCGAACGGGATCGCGGAAGCGTGACTGCCGTTTGGACAAAGCAGACATGAAGGAATTGAAGAACGAGCAAGGCTCCGACTTCAAATATGTTTGTCAAGATTATGTTCACTACTAGTATTGAAATTAGATTTTAAATACTTAGTGTGGTACATAAATATATATTGATGTTCAGAATCTGCTATGAGCAGGATAAGGAAACTGTTATAATGTAACTAGTTTGACTAGGAACATTATCTCTATATCAGTGTTTAATCCGTTACGGATTGAACCTTTATATTCTAGAACACTAAAGTGTTTTATTATATAAAGATGATATTGAGATAAACACATTAGATGTGAATAACAGAATTTATATTTTGAATATAAATAAATCTCAAAAGTATAACATGACAAATAAATAGCTCAAACTGATTTGATCAGAAGAAACTAATTTTTGGCATTGTTGTCTGGGACACAATCAAACAAGACTCGTATATCCGCACTTTTGAAGTGTGGGTACTAGGACTAATTTGATTCCAATCAAATAAAGTCTACGAATCTAGTTTATTGGGCAAAGTGCCTAAAACACCTTTACTTGGTAAAAGTGTAAATGCCACCAATCTGTTAGCCCTAGTTCATAGTGAAGCAAGCTGGCCTATGTCTAGCTAGGCTAGAGGTGGATATGAATATTTCGTGACCTATACGGATGTGGCATCGCATTATGGTTATGTGTTTCTTTTGAAGAACACAAATCGGAAACTTTTAAAGTTTCGACACGAAGTAGACAAACAGATCGGCTATAGTATTATACCGTCACGGTAAGACCGTAATGGAAAATACTTAAGTAATAAGTTTCTAATATACTTGAAAGAGTATAATATTCTTTCAAATGAAGACTCTTATCGGAACACGTCAAGGTGACGGTGTGTCCGAACCGAGAAACCGAATTTTGTTGGACATGATAAGATTAATCATGACTCGCTCTGAGCTACCATTTCCTTCAACGGATACACTTTAACAGTGCAGAACTTATTTTGAATAAGGTTCCATAAAAATCTGTTTGACAGATTTCGTGCCAATTGTAGGTTATCCTAGGGATAGCATAAGTATTGTACTTATACAACTAACAAGAGAACAATTAGATTGTTGCTCACCATGCGGTTTTCCTAAGAGGAATACCGATATGCAGTGGTAAGTGGGAGGATAGTAAAACTCGATGAAAATCAGAGTAATATTATTCCAGGCATCGATTCCTAATGGAACACAAATAGTTCATCAAAGATGAAACTATTCCATTGATCTTCGAATACACAAGAACCACGTATGTCGGAGAGAGTCAGAAAACAACCTGGGGTATGGGTTTCTGATCTCACCTCATAAAGATGTCTATCTTATTAAGGTATACCAACTGACTACGTATGAGGAAGTGATACGAGATATCGACTCCCTATCATGACAAAGTGTCATGAATCCTAAATGGATTCCATGTATATCAATAAGTTTGGATACTAGTTGATGTACCGCAAGGCATTGTGCCTATTGGTACTATAAGTCTTCAAGGAAGACATACATGAATGGCAACATACCAACGTATAAAGCTAGGTTTTTAACAGAAAGGTATCGTTATCAACATTGTGTTGATTACGATTCAACCTTTTAACTGTTGCCACGGTAAATCCATTTGGATAATGCTTGCTTAAGCTGCATGTCTCATTCGTGAAATATGTCAGCTTAACGGGAAAATTGTTTTCCTGAAAATGAAACCTTTCGGAGGATGTTTATAACATCCTGTCGATTTTGTCGTACCATAACAAGCAAATAAGGTTTACAGGTTATTCGATCCACGTTTGGATTGAAGCAAGCATTAGGTTCTTAGAATTATCGTTTTGATATAATCATAATGGTATATGATTTATTTCAAAACGAAAAGATTCTTGTGTATATAAGGAGATTAGTGGGAGCGCACTGACAGTGACAGTCCTATAAATAAAGAATGATAATACGTCATTTCTTGGAAATGATATTCCCAAAATAACTATCGGCGAAAGCTTGACTTTCGAAAACTCTCCGTGGACTCGTACATTGAAAAATGTACGTGACCTGGTGTCTCATACGCTTTGAGCATATGGATTCATAAACAGGCCAATCCGAGTGATAGTCACTGGATTGAAGCTAAGAACATACTTAGTATCTTAGATATCTAAGGATGCTGTCTTAATCTATGGAGAATGAGAACTAGAAGTGACTGGGATCACTACTGTAAGTTTCCTAAACCGATAAAATGACTAAAAGTCGCAAACGGTACTATACAGTTTGAATAACGGTACAGTGAGCTGGAAATCTTGCAAGGAAGATACTGTTACCGTATAAACAACAAATGCGGGTTATTGCTACAGCTGAAGCGGCAATAGAAGCCATTTGGGTCGATAATAAATCTAATTATATTAGAAATGGTTCTGTTAGCAGCTGAGCTAGGCTCGAGCACAGGCTAAAGAATTAATGGTCTCATCAACGATCCAGATACATACTTCGACTATTCATCTGATTAGTTCGGATCATACATCGTGGCGATGTGATGATCGAATAAATCGCATCAGATGATAATCATGCAAATCCACTGACGAAAGTCTTTCATCAGCAATTTGAGCCAACCGTACATAGTTCGGCTGTCAAGCACTCGAGTGACTGGCTATAGGCCAAGTGGGAGATTGTTGGACAATTATGACCCATAGCGTCACTATTTGTACAGATCACGGTGTTGTTGTACAAATTAACTATGTGACAAAGGAGATTGCACTCTTATCATTTGTGATTAGATCTCCTAGATATATAAATGATGAAAGGTCCCTGTGATTTGTTCCTGGATTGAGAATGATATGAGACAGTATCAGTCCACGAAGGATAAATCACTAAATATCCCTAGTCAGAGCATTATCGAGATTGGACATCGATGAATGTGTAAAAGACTAGTATTACACTTGTTCGCGTTGTGTAGTCACAACGGCATAGTTCTCATATATTTGGGTATAGGATACTCATGCAAGTGTAATAGGAGGTTGTGTTTTGCCGATGGTATGGGAAACAGCTTTGCTCTGGATAAGACCCCCTCGGAATTCCATTGGTAGTATGACTATGTGTCTATGGAAGTCCGAAATAAGGGTAAGTGTATTTGGTCTTAACCTGAGACTTGCACCGCTAATACATACGACAATCAATATACTTTGGTTGAGGTCATCCAAGGCTTTAACCGGTTTCTGTGTATTCCAATTCTGGGTATATCGAGAATCGTAGTGTGTTGGGTGTGATGTCAAGACGAAAGTGCCACTCCAGTCATATGGAGTTGATGATCGCGCAGGGATACAGAACTGGTTCTCTATATAAGGTTGCAACCGTCGGGATAATATGACTTGGTCATGATTATCCGATTTTAAAGAGACTAGTTGCTCGTAATCCGATATATGCTTCGTACGGGGCAGACACTGTACCAGCCCCAGGCCTCGCATGTGATCATCCGATACTGGACAGAAATAAGCAATACTACGTATACTACGCCTGATACAGATCATTTATTCCTGTAAGGATATTTCCGGAGAATTGGGCAGGCATGGCGCTTTGCTAGAGGCCAACCTTGTCTTGTAATTCGGTATAAACGTAGTACGAGGTACTTACGTGTTCGGATAGTCCGACGACCGAATTTACTGCCAACATATCCGGGGATCTCATGGGTCGCTTCCCAAAGATTCACTCATGACGTATGACTCGCACTTTCAATTAATCTGGGATTATTTAGATGAGAGAGAAAATCAATCTGGGATAATTACGGAGATATTTTATCTGGGATAAATTATCAATTAAAAAAGATAAAGATTAATTTGGAATTAATCGATGAATTAGTATATTTGATATATTAAAAGAATTAGATTTCGACGCGGAATAAAAATTAGATTTTAATTCGGGCGAACGAATTAATTTAGAATTAATGCGTGTAGCGACGTGAATAGTGATTTTGATAGGCGTAATCATTTAATTACGACGCAACGGAAAATTCGTTAATTTGGAATTAGCGAACCCAAGCCCGGGATTATTTGCGAGCGCATTCGCATTTCGAATTCGAGTGCGGCACGCAAGTCAAATCAAGCGTCAAATCATTAGTCGCGTCAAGCGTCAAATCACTTGTCACTTTGAGTGATGTGACTTGACAACTTGAGTGATTGATGTGATTGATTGATGTGGTGGTTAATAGCTTTTATTTGTTTGACTTTTTAAAAGCAAAAGTTTGGTATATGATTTTAATAATCAATTACCAAAATCAACACACATATTTCATCTTTCTTTTTTCTTCTCTTTTCTCACTTTTTGAGCAACTAATTCTTTCTCTCTCACGCCCTTTAGGGGCTGTATTTTTTTCTTTTGTTCTTGGCAGCTCACTGCCGAACTTTCAAGAGGAAAATGGGAAGCAAAGTGTGATTTTGTTGCGAAATCGAGAGTGCTAGCACACTCCGGGATCAATGCGAAGGTGATAGGGAAGTCCACCTATGAGCCGGGAACCATTCGACGAAGCTTGGAGCTCGAAGATGATCCTCCAATGGCGCCAAACCAGTGAGCTGGGCTGCTCACTGCCGAGCAGTGAAGTGAGGCAGTAAGTTCATTTTTGTTGCCTCCGCGTCGCTCAACCGATCGATGTGAGTATTCCGTGACTTCTCGAATGTATTCACTTATGTTTCATGCTTGATTTGTGATCCTTGGGACCCCTAGAATCTCCAACAATCATGTACACACATAAATCCATAACATGCAACAGTGTGCCAATTCACAATACCTGATTCCATTCGTATAGGTTTATGCTTACACCCATATACTACGAAATGTGTCTATTTATCATTCTTATGAACATATCATCATACTATTATTTGATCTGATGATCATGGTCAAATCCCACATCATCACTCATGTCCACATATCAATCACATTCCATGGCTCACATTCAAGTTTGGACATACATTTATAGCACGTACCTGTGTTCCATATTTACCTCAAGTTTCTAAGCATTGCCACAATTAACCATACATCATATCTCATACCAGTGCATTCATATTGAAGTTAATTCACACTACGAGGAAATACATTCTCATCATAAGTACATATATTCACAACATATACAAATATGCATATTCATGCTTTATCCAATACATTCACAAACCCACTCAACAAAATGACATCATTATATATCTTGCATTCGTAACTCCAATCATCATTATATATTCTTGTATTCGTAACTCCAATCAAGTTTTACTTTCATAGTCTATTTTTTTTAATTCCGAGTTTACATTAAATGTCCAATTTCACATGCATTCCTTATCTCGTATTTGTTAAATCTTTGTCTAATCCCAATTTTCATTTCTATTACCAAGTATCATTTCTATAACACGATAAAACATATCTATAACTACGCTTAGGTATAAATTCCCAAATCTCAAATTCTAGGGTTTACTGCCCAAGTCTCAAAATTTTGCATATTACTTTATTTAACCAATTTCTTTCTATGTGGACTCTCTAGAACGACCTATCATGTTCATTGTCAATTTCTTATTTCTTATCCCGATTTTCAAACTTATCTTAACTCTAACCCTTCAATATCAAACAACCCAAGGAAATCATCACATAGTGTACTTACCTGGACTCCAACGTTATCCGAGTTTGATACCTTCTATTGTCACCATCAGGTATCCAAAGCATGTACACATCAACTCCACTTCCTTTAATTCACAAGTATATTAAACTCAGCAGTGTCAGAATACTCATTCACTTTATCATATCATGCACTTTATTTTCCCTATGCATTCATCATTAACACACATTCTTCATCTACTTCACAAGTCATCAAACAATGCATTAGCATATACCTTTATTACTACAACTACCAATCTTATTCCAATTCACAAAGACACAAACCTCATTCCATTATTACCCAATTCAGCCAATATACACATTTTCAAGTTTAGCACTTTTCCATTCATTTTCATTATCATGCATGAACATTCATCCGCATACGCATTATTCATCATCAAGCCATTATCAAATCATGCAAATCATCCCCACAAACATATATCAAACTTGATCAAACCATAAAACACAACTTACTAATTTTTGCCATGTTTTCCAGCAGTGTTACTACTTGAACAGGTCTCGGTTTCTTCATGATTTCAGGAGCAATTTAATTCCAATTGAAAACCCACTTTACAGGAATTTAGTTAACATCTAAATGAACAAAACTCATACTTACCACTTAGCCTAATTCAGCTCTTAAGGTCCTCATATTAATTGATTTACAGCTAGCTGCCTGCATGAAAATCTGACAGAACCAGCCCCAATCATCATGCTATAAGTTTTCCAATAATCAATTTTTCACAAAACCATTTTACAGGAATATATATAAGACATAAAGAAACAAGTTTCATGTTTTACACTTTTGCTAATTCCTCTTCCAAGGCCACGCAAATCAGAGTACAAACCAGACCTACTGTTTTAAAAAAAAACTGACCAATTTACTACCTTTGCATTTTCCATTCCAATCAAACCAAACAAATTATTTTGTGTTCATATCATCACACAACACTCATTCAAAATCAACAAAATCACCACTCACTTTCATCCTCCTAGTTTCGGCCAAGAGCCTCTCCAAGCTCATCATGTACATTCAATCAATATGAAAGTTATAACCATGCTATACCTCCACCAAACAATAACCTAATCATGCCATAACTTCTATCAAATCTAAAAATCAAAAACCCCCAAATTCTAGGGTTCAAAGTTTCGAATTTTGGGGGGAAGAAATCATGTTCAAAACTGAAAATTGAAAGAAGGAAAGGGTGTAAAACACTTACATGCTTCATTTGATGCTTGAACCCATGCATTTTCCATAAACAAAACTTAAGATTGATAAAAAAAAATGGGATTGGCATGAGGAGAAGGAGAAGCTACGAATTTTTTGTCTTCAAGAGGGAGAAAGAATGAATAGTACTGGTATTTATACATGTTGCAGATTTTTTTGGTTGATAAGGAGTGGCTTTGGCAGTGCCAAGTGTCACCATTTCACTTGTTCTCGGATTTGTGCAGTGACAGCCACTTTGCACACATTTTTGACCTATTTCTAGTCTGATTTTGGGAAATTTTTTAACATGAAAGATGTGCGTCTATGTCTTCCCTTCGAAACGACATATTACTCGTCAAAATTAGAGTTACAACGAAGACGTTATAGCTATTTTACTAACAGCTATTCAATACAGAAAATTAACGAAAAAAGCGTCAAAACTTGAGAATTTATCCCGAGTCTCCGGTCGGGATTTCTAAGTCATGAAAATCATTTTCATACCCTAAAATGAATATTAACATGCTTCGCACAATTATTTACTGTGTTGGGCAGGTTACGGATGACCGGGATATTACAAGGATAGTCCTCGGATCCAAGAAGCTGAGATATGTATTGGAGGGTCCATTACCCCTTGCTCTATTTGAAGATGCATCACCAGAAGAGATTAAGACTTTCCAGAAATAGAAAAATGATGGTTTAAGGGTTAAATCATATATTCTCAGTTCTCTGGCTTCTGAACTGAAGAGGCAATATTTTGAGATGTATGATGCATATAGCATGATGACACAACTATGTGAATCGTTCATCAACCAAGAACAGGTCTTGGTTCACAGAGTAGCAATGGAACTATTCCATTCTAAACTTGACGAGGGATGGGCTGTGAGCACACATGTGTTTCATTTGATCGATATGATCGAGCAATTGAGGCGCAATGATTTCCCTCTCAATGATACTCTGGGACGGAGTGTCATTCTTAGTTCGCTCCCAGAGTCATATCGCCAGTTTTTTATGTACTTCAACATGAATGTGATTCACTGCACTTACCGTGAGTTGCATAGGATGCTTCTCACAGCAGAGGAGGATTTGAAGAAGATAGTGTCGACTCGCCTTCCTAAAAGACGAAAGGAAAGAAGAAGAAGAAGGGTTTCAATGTTTCTTTACAGGCTATGGTAGCGAAGCCCAAGAGAGCTTCTGAAGATAAGTGTCATCACTGCTAGAAGGTCGGGCACTGGAAGAGGAACTGTCATGACTACCTTGCCCAGATCAGGAAGGAAAGAGCATCGACATCAAATACTTTTATTTTTCCTGTTATTAATATCTAATTAGCTTGTGAAGCTGTCACATCTAGTTGGATTTTAGATTATGCTTGTCATGTTCACATTTGCAATTCGTTGCAGGTGCTGAAGGAAAGTAGATAGTTGAAATCTGGAGAGACACAATTGTGTTTCGGGAGTGGTGACTCACTAGATGCGATTGCAGTGGGCTTATGAGAGATTCACTTACCCATTGGGAGACCTTTTCTGCATGACTTGTATGTTATATCGGGATACGTAGAAAATATTATATCATTTTTTGTATTAGATACAAAGGGATATCATGTAAATATTAAGAATTGTTCATTGTATTTATGTGATAGAAATAATATCCAGATCTTTGTTTGTCCCAATGAGCATGGTCATTATATTTTGCACACTTCTCGAGATATCTTGAATTCTGGAATTAATAAACATAAACTATCTGAAATAAATAGTACTTAACTTTGGCATATGAGGTTAGGTCATATAGGCATGAAACGTCTAACCCAATTGGTTAGGAATAGATTGATTCTGGATGTCACCATTGAACATTATCCAACCTGTGAATCTTTTATTTAGGGTAAAATGACCAAAGCCATATTTTCGGGTGTGGGACACCGAGCCACTGACTTATTGGATCTCGTACATTCTGATGTATGTGGTCATATGAGTCAGACTGCTCACGGTGGTTTTTCATACTCTATTACCTTTATCGATGATGTGTCACGGTACTGTTATGTTTATATAAGGAAACATAAATCAGAAACCTTTGAAAAGTTCAAATAATTCTAAAAGGAAATAGAAAACAAACTGGTCAATATATTAAATGTCTTCGATCGGATCGAGGCGGTGAATATATGAATGGAGAGTTCACTGATTATTTAAAGGAGAATGGGATTATTGCTCAATATACTCCTCCTAGTACTCCACAACATAATGGAGTGTCAGAAAGGAGAAATCAGACATTATTGGCCATAGTCCGATCTATGTTGAGTTTTACTGATTTGCCCTATTACTTATGGGGTTATGCTCTTTTAACTGCCGCACACCTTTTGAATAAGATTCATTCTAAAGATGTTCCTATCACTCCATATGAGATATGGACCGGTAGGAAACCGAATCTTAATAATATTAAGATTTAGGGCTATCCTGCATACATCAGGATGGCTCAGCAGAATAAGTTTTTTCCTCGAGGGCAAAAGTTTAGGTTTGATGGATATCCTTCAAATACGAAAGGATATTTGTTCTATGATACTAAGCATCGAAATATATTCGTAGCTCGCTTCGGAAAATTTCTAGAGGTAGAATTTTTGACTGAATAAGGTAATCATAGATAAGTTGAAATTGATGAAGTACAACTTGAGACCAACGAACCAACGGAGGAACCTGAAGTTCAAGAAGATGAATAACCTTCATTACCCATACTCAGTAGGTCCAAAAGGGTATCTAGATCTCCTGAACGCTTGTATTTGATACAAGAAATGAGTCTTGATGTTCTCTTAGTGGAAGAGACTGACCTTTTTTACTATAGAGAAGCGATGTTGGACATCGACTCCGTGAAGTAGTAAGAGGCCATGAAATCAGAGTTAGACTTTATGCATCTTAATCAAGTTTAGGACTTGGTTCAGCTTCCAAAAGGAATTGTTCCTATTGTTTGTAAATGGGTTTACAAAAAGAAGTGCGGGCTTGACAGAAAGGTTGAAACTCTTAAAGCCCGACTGGTAGCTAAAGGTTACATTCAGCGATCTGGTATCGACTACGATGAAACTTTTCGCCAGTAGCGATGCTAAAGTCTATAAGGATTTTATTATCTATTGCCGCTTACCATGATTATGAGATTTGGCAGATGGATGTCAAAACCGCTTTTCTAAATGGATTTCTTGACGAAGAAATTTATATGGAACAACCAGAGGATTTTGTATCCACAGAGAACTCGGGCATGGTATGTAAACTTAAGAAGTCCATTTATGGACTTAAACAAGTTTCACGAAGTTGAAATCTTCGATTCGACAAGAGAATCAAATTGTCTGGTTTTCTCAAGGATTCGGAAGAATCATGTGTGTATAAGAAGGCCAATGGAAGTATGGTGGTATTTTTAGTTCTCTATGTTGACGACATCATAATCATTAGGAATGATATTGGGATGATGCAAGACGTCAAAGGTTACCTATTTAAGAATTTCTCCATGAAGGACCTGGGTGAAGCTTCTTATGTCTTAGGCATAAAACTCTATAGAGATAGAGAAATGAAGCTTATTGGGTTATCACAATCAACGTACATAGATAAGATCTTATAACGGTATAAATTTGGTAAATATACAGTTCAGACATAGCCTACATCTTTCGAAGAAGATGTGTCCACAAACAAAAAATGAGAAGATTATAATGTTTAATCAGCCTTTTACATCGTGTTTGGGCAGCATCATTTATGTCATGTTATGTACAGGGCCTGATATAAGCTTCGCAGTTAGTGTGACCAGCAGATATCAGTCTAATCCAGGTAATGACCATTGGATGGCCATTAAACATATCCTGAGGTATCTTAAAGGTAGTAAGGATAAGTTTCTGATTTATGAAGGAAATGAACTGTAAGTTAATAGGTATACAGATTTGGATTTCCAATCGGATCCTGATGATAGAAAGTCTACATCAGGGTTCGTGTTAACCCTCAACGGAGGTGTAGTTTGCTGGAAAAGTTCCAAACAGGGGTCCACAGCTAATTCCACCACAGAGGCAGAATATATTACAACTTCTAAAGCTGCAAAAGAAGCTGTTTGGGATAAGAACTTTATCAAAGAATTGGGAGTTGTCCCAAGTATCGAGAATCTGATTCCGTTATACTATGATAATAAAGGAGCTATTGCTCAAGTAAAGGAACTGAGGGAGCATCATAAGTCGAAGCATGTGGAACATGAGTACAATATCATTCGAGAGATTATGTCACGATGGGACATTATCGTGTGCAAGGTCCCGAGTGAAGATAATATAGCAGACCCACTTACCAAGGCCATTCCTCCGAAGTTATTTGATAAACATATGGAGTTGATGGGTATGAGATACAATCGATATTGGCACTAGAGCAAGGGAGAGAATTTGTTAGGGTTGGTGCTCGGAGCGCCAATTTTCTTATTTATTTCCCTGTCAATACTTATGTAATTATTTTATCATAAATAAAATAAACAGTTTCTATTATATAACATCTCTTTATATATGGTAAAGATGTAATTGACCTTAGAATTATTCTTTATGATACAGTTACAAAAAGCGTCGGAACTAACAGTGAGTTGTATCATAACAGTATCATTTCTTTAATTGTTCCTAGTCAAGGTTTACATTACTTGGTCAGTAAGTATTCTCGTTGAGACCGGTACATGTCGTATATTGGAATCTTGGATTCCAATGGTTGATTTTAAATGAACCATGAGTCTTAGAGACTCGTATAGACATGTATATGTTTATATCTGATAAATATTGAACGACTCACCGAAGATTCTTAATAGATGATACACCAATGTCAATAAGAATCTTCTCGCGTTGAGTATCATAGTGATTTTTTTACTTGAGATACCACTATAGATATATGAGATATCCTCCACACTTTGATGGCAGTCATGTCAACGACCTATTAAGGTCAGACCTCCGCCAGTTCGTTGGGTGTGGACTAATTCTCAGGATATCCTGTGAGTGTCCAGATAGAATCCACCAGTTCTGTGTACAGAGCATAGGTATTCAATATAGAATTAGCAATATGTTAAATCCATGGGCACGTGGTACATTGTAGAAGTGAGTTCTAAGTGTTATTAAGAGATTGCTAATAGAAACATCGATGTGATTATATATATAGAGATTTGACGTTTATATCTATATCTCTGAAATAATCCGGATACCTGTGACAGAGGGATTATATGTATGCAATGACCTCGACTTGTATGGTTCAATGAGTTTATCTGTGTTCGTCATAATTTATGGGTGGATAGATTATGGACATGAAATTGGATTTCGTGACGGATATGTCTTAACCTAGAGAGTCTCACTAATGAAATATACTTGTAGAGCACTAAGGCAAATTTTATGAATAATATTGATTATTTGTAAATCATTTAATGGTTAAACGAAAGATACATACATAGGGACTTAATGGTCATTTCCTAATTAATGTGTATTTGTATTTAGTTTATGATTTTATTAAATACACATTAATTAATTGTCAAATTATGATATTTGACATATATCATTAATATATGTATTTGGATTATTTAAAGTTAATATAATACATATAATTGAGATATTTATATTTAATTAATTATTTAATTGTTAAATAATTATAATAATTACAATATAAATATCTACCATTATGATAAAGTTAGGAAATGATTAGTTAGTGTATAAGTTTGACTTTACAATTAAATTAAAGGTGTTAAAAAGGAATTTGACTTCTTTGATATTTGTTTGAAAATAGAAAAATATCTTGTTTATTTTTCTTACAAAATTCGCCCAACCCTAAGTCTTTAAGGGTTTCATTTTTTCATTTGCTTCACTTTTTACTAAGCCTCCAAATATTAGAAAAATAAAAGTTGAGAGAAAAAATTGAAGAACAAAAGAAAAAAATTGAAGAAAACTTCAAGCTTGGTAAGTGTTTTCTAACTTTCTCCAACTAGAAATATGTTTCTAAGGTTCTTGGCTTCAACATGTGATGTTTGGTTGTTTCTCTACTCTTTTAGTTTTATAATAAATTGGATGGAAGCATGAATGAAATATGTATGCATGTATTATTAACAAAGTAAGCTTATTAACGGTTACTAAGAACATTTTTGATAATTTGATGATCTTGTTGTCATTCTAGAGTTGTTAGGCCACTCATTGATGACCTAAAATTTTTCTTCGGTTGTTTCAAAGTGGTGAGACTTGTTTGGTGTTGTAGATATTAGGTTAAAGTGTTGGATTTGATTAATTTTGGTTAATTTTGTTAATCGGATTAATTTGAGAAATTAGGGTTCTTAACCGAAACCAAAATTGGGGCTTTTCATATATGTTTTGTATAATGATGTATATAATATGTACAAATCATTTGGTGTTGATTAGAAATCATCCAAAGTTGTTTTAAACAAATTTGGACCAAAATACACAAAATTGAGAATTTGGGGAGCATTCGGCAATATTAAGATTTTTAGGATTTTATGTTATGAGTTATATTTTGATGTATATGATATGTAGAAATCATTTTGGTAGTGATTTGAAATCACTTAAATTTGTATTTGACAAATTAGGACTAAAATGATCAAAATGTAAACTTTTGGGGTCTCACAGTAATTAAGGGAAAAATTTGATTTTTTGGGTTAAAAAAATTCAGTTTTTAATTATTGAGTAATTATAATAAATAAGTTTATTTTAATTTCCCTAGAAAAATTATTGAAATTGGGAAAATTTATTTTTCCGCGTTCCGCTGCATTAACCGGTTATACCCTCTAAAATCCCTTACACACTAATCCATATCATCATCATTAATAAAATCATTGTCTTCATCTTCCTCTGTCCCTTATGAGCTTAATTGAAAAATTGGTTCATTCGATTCTTGTTTAGCATCCCCCGAGTCTATATCAATCAGTTCCCTAGTTGATGCATTCAAATGACCAAGTTCATCAACCTCTATAATTGTTTCATTTTCATGCACATACTCCACCATATCTTCTTGGAATGATTTCTCCAGGACATGAGTTTTGTTTGATGATTTTTGAATATCCACAGTTGACCTAACTTTGATCTTGCATACAGCCAACCAATCACTTGTGTCTTGTTTGGCGCCAAGATAAGGAACGTAGTACACCTATGAAGCTTGTAGTACGAGAGTAAATGGTTCATACTTTGTATATATGCGTCTTTTGTTTACATCTACCAGCTTATAATGTGTGTGAACCTTCGTCCAATTAATCGGATCATACCAATCACAATTGAATAATATTGTTCTCGTAATTGGTAAACTGGGGAACTTCATCGCTAAAATTTCTTTCAATCGACCATAGAAGTCGCATTAATTATCCTTATAGCTAGACCCATTTATACAAACTCCACTGTTTATCATTGCCCGACCAGAACAATGCGACTCGGTGCGAAATTTATACCCATTAATGAAATACACATTAAAACAGTTGATCATTTTCAGAGGGCCTTTTGCTAGATCTCTAATATAGATGTTGTTGATACAGTGTTCGTTATCGTGTGCCTATCTAATAAAGTGAAAATTATTTATATACAGTGTAACACACATTTAACCCATACGTACATATACATATATATATATATATACATTGTTGGGTTCTCTAAGAACATGTCAATGATCTATTTAAGCATAAAACATGTGAATACTCGAAATCAGATTGCGGAAAAAAAATACTTACAACGATCGGTTATATGGATGCGTAGACAACAAAAATTTGCTCCTTTGAGAAGTGCTCCAAGCTTTCTTTGATTTGTATGGTTGAGCTCCAAGCTTTGATTCTTGAATTCCAAACTCAATTGGAAAGGTTTCCCTATCACCTTTGTTGACCCTTTTAAGTGCTAGCTATGGAATAATTTTGCAACAAAATTACCCTAAGAATGAGAGCAACTCTCGGCCAAGATGGAGAAGAGAAGAATGAGAGTGGTTCACGGTGAAGAGAGGAAAAGGAGAGTGAAAATGTGTTAAGTTAATTTGATTTTCCAAAATCAAAAGTCATATACCAAATCCAAGATTTGGTAAAGGTCACTCAACCAATTAAAATAAAATAAGGAAGTGTGTAAATCAAGCCATCACCAACTAACAACTTCCATCAAATAAAGTAATGAGATTGACTTGTGATGTGACTTGATGTGGGCCCCACTTTAATTCAAAATCCGAGTGGACCCGCAAACACATTCCGGGCTCAGGTTCGTTAATTCTGAATTAACGAATTTTCTGTTGCGACTTAATTAAATCAAATTTAATTAAATAATAATGCCTTGAAAAATTATTACGAAAGTTGCTCCCGAATTAATTCTAAATTAATTCGTTCGCCCGAATTAAAATTCAATTTTAATTCCGTTATGAAATCTAATTTCATTTATTATATCGAATATATTATTTTATCGATTAATTCTAAATTAATCGTTCTCTCTCTACTAATCGAATTTTATCCCAGATAAATTCTCTCCGCAATTAATCCTAGATTAATTTTCTCTCTCTCATAATTAATCCCAGATTAATTCTGTTCGAGTCATACATCATCGGTGAATCTTCGGGAAGCGAGCCATGAGATCTCTGTATATGTTGGCAGTAAATCCGATTATCAGACTATCTGAATTCGTGCGTACCCAGTACCACGTTCTTACCAATTTACAAGACATGGTTGGCTTCTAGCAAAGCACCGTGCCTACCCAATTCTCCAGAAATATTCTTTAAGGAATATATAATCTTTGTCAGGCGTAATATACGCAGTATTGCATATTACGATCCAGTATCGGATGTCACATGCAAGGCCTGGAGCTGGAATAGTGTATGCCCCGTACGAAGCATATATCGGATCATTGGCAACTAGTCTCTTTAATCGGATAATCATGACCTTGTCATATTATCCTGATAGTTGCAACATAATAGAGTATTAGTTCTGTATCCATGCATGATCATCATCTCCATATGACTGAAGTGATACTTCCATCTTGACATCACACCCAATACACTACGATTCTCAATAAACCCAGAAGAGGCGTACACAGAACCTGTTAAAGCCCCGCATGACCAAAACCAAAGCGTATTGATTGTCGCAAGTATTAGCAAAGCAAGTCTCAGGTTAAGACCAAATATACCTACCCTGATTCGGATTCCCATAGACATATAGTCATACTTCCAATGGGATTCTGAGGGGTCTATCCAGAGCGAAGTTGTTTCCGTACCATCGGCAAACACAACCTCCTATCACACTTGCATAAGTATCCAATACTTAAATATATGAGAACTATATTGTTACGCTTCCATAACATGCACAAGTGTAATACTAGTCTATTCTGCATTATCGATGTCCAGTCTCGATAATACAACGACTATGGATATTTAATGATTAAACCTTTGTGGATTGATACTGTGTCATATCTTATTAATTCAGAACTAATCATAAGGACTTTTATCGTTTATATGTATTCAAGTAATCTAATTACAAAATGATAAAATAGCAATTTGCATTGTCACATAGTTAATTTGTACAAAAAACACAATGTCTTTTACAAATAGTGACGTTATGGGTCATAATTATCCAACATACATACATATATATACATCTATATATATATATATATATATATATATATATATATATATATATATATATATATATATATATTAATAATCACAGTGGTTATTAATTCATTACTTATGTATCTTTAGAACCAATCGGTAAAATTTGTATCAATTTCAATTTCAATATCAATCTCGGCTTCAGTGTTTGTGGGCACCCATTTTTTTGACTCGTCAATGTATATGCTATAAAATCATGGCAGAATAAGACTTAGAAGAATATGACTTGAAAGGAAATAAATAATATTGTAATTGTAAAACATAAAGGGTACAACTTCATTATAGTTCAACAAGATGTAAATGTGAGCTGCCAATATTTCTTTATATTCCAATATTCTCTTCTTTGATCTTCTATATGGTCGACCATGATAGGTGAAAATGTTGAAATTTCCTTCAACCTTTTCAAAATCCCGACCATCATCATTACGAGGAACTTTTCAAAACCTCGTGTTCACATGAGGTTCAAAATAATATGAATAAAATATTGATACTTCCTCAACTATATACGCATTATAAATAGAACCCTCGACTTTTGCCTTATTTTTGACATTATGCTTTCAATGACGAAGGTATCTGATAAAACAATCACATAAATAATTTATATTCAGAAATTCTATTGACACAATAATAAGTAAGATTGTTTTCGATTGTTACCTCTCAAACGGATACATCCATCAGTATTGCATGGGACCAGCTATTTTTGCTTCATAAAGCAAATGTACTGGAAGATGTTTCATAGAATTGAAAAAGACTGGAGGGAATATATGCTCTAATTTAAACATAATGATTGAGATCTCTTCTTCAAGTCTTTTCATCTCAACCACTTTAAGAGTAGTTGATGTTAAGTCTTTGGAAAATAAACGTAACTCTGTGAGTGTCTGCCAAACATGACTTAAAAGTAATTCACGAAATGTAATTGGTATTAACCTTTATATAAACACATAGCAATTGTGACTCTTCATCTCAAATAACTTATACTTTCGCATATCCATACATCGACCCATATTTGAACCATAACTATCTAGGAAGTTGAATTCATTTAACCATTTAAATAAAAATTCTTTATGATTTCTATCCAATAAGTAACATGCTCTAGGATACTTCCCGGAATCTACATGCATTCGCAACTCTGATCGTTAGTTTAATAACTGTAGGAACCATATTCCTAGCGCATCGAAAACATATTAGGCACCTAGGATCGGACTAGAAAAATTTTCTGCCCTCTCTCCTCTTGTCCCAAAGTTACTAACACCCAGGCTGAAGTTTTGCTTCTGTTTGGGATAAAATATCAGCCTTTGAATAGCCCCGAACAGCTCCCGAATATTCCCCGAGCAGCCGTAAAAAACTATAATATTTTGGACCCGATTCGCGTCCAGTTCACTGCCCAAACAGCCCTCAATTTACATGAATCACTGCTATGTTTCAGATCTGATTTTTCACTCAACATAGCCCCAAAACAACCCTATGTGTTCCCAAAAATTTTGGATTAAATACAAAACAAAACGAGCCATGTATCACCACTACAATGTGTTGCAATGAGCAAAAATAATGTTCACTACCGTGAATCAAAAGAGAATGAAGAAGATGGAGAGATTCGTTCGACACAAAGAAGTCTTATGCGCTATGTCTCATTAATGTTACACCTCTCAAATTATTTTTTACCTTAAGTATCATTAGTTCTCTAATGAACAATTTATTCATAACCATTATGAATATTAATCTTTCTATTCGTAATAGAAAGACTTGAGCGCTCTAACCATTCAAGTACTGAATCAACCCTCAAGGAAGATACTCTTCTACTTCTCGCAAGAAGTAGTGAACTCCATATCTATGTAAAACATCCCCAGCTACATATCAAACCATGTCTCCAAAGTACGTAGTTATTGGTCGAGATTTCTACACCAACCTCACATTTGTAAATCAAATGACATAGCCTGTCATGCAGGAGTTCGTAGTACACTCGGGATTAAGATCAATCCATATATGACCATCTGGTAGATCAGAATTAATTTCTTTATTTAACGGATATTATAAGAAACTTATTTCTATCTGGGTCCAGTACTATATGATCGCATCATATAAGGTGCTTTCATTCTCATGTCTCCACATGGACGATCCCAGATCAAGGTCGCCATACAGTTATAGAATAGACCACAGCTATAGATAAACCACAAACAAAGTACCTGTTTTGTTTGCTCTTTATGGACTATTTTAGATTACTAATGTTAGACTTAAATCCTCTTGTGTATGACACTTATACACTAAGTCTGAAGGTACATAAGTAATCTAGAGTAAACATGATAATATACAATATGCAATATTCAAACATTTTGATAAATGAACAATGCATCATTTTATTTCATAAACATATTATTATTTACATTACATGATACTGTAGGTCGTATATCCCAACAATCTCCCACTTGAACTAGAGAAAATGGGACATGTCACGTAATCTTAGACCATCCAGGTGACCTTCAAATACTTTAGCTGGTAAGGTCTTTGTAAACGGATCAGCCAGGTTCTCTGCGGATGCAATCTTTGTAATAGAAATGTCTCTTCTCTGCATTATCTCCCTGATGAGATGATATTTCCTCTCTATATGCTTTCCTCTCTTGTGGTTTCTTGGTTCCTTTGAATTTGCCACTATTATTGCAATAAAGTGTGAGTGGGTTATCCATATCTGGAATGACTTCCAGATCTCCCAAGAACTTACGAAGCCACACTGCTTCCTTAGATGTTTCGCAAACTGCTACATACTCAGCCTCAATTGTGGAGCCAGCAATGCAAGATTGTTTTATACTCCTCCATACTATAGCCCCACCACCTAGGGTAAACATTGATCTAGATGTTGATTTCCTAGAATCGACATCCGTTTGAAAATCAGAGTCTGTATATCCTCTTAGGATCATATCCTCATCAGAATATACAAGAATAAAATCTATCGTTCTCTTAAGATACTTGAGAATGTGTTTCACAGCCACCCAATGATTCAATCCTAGGTTAGACTGAAACCTACTTACTACTTCCACTGCAAAACAAATATTTGGTCTCATGCATAACATAGCATACATGAGACTACCAACTGCTGAGGCATATGGGATATGTCTATTTTCCTTAACTCCTTGAGCGTCTTAGGAGACTGTTCGTTTGAAAAATGAATTCCATGTCGATAAGACAAATTTCCTTTCTTGGAATTATGCATCACAAATCGCACAAAGATCTTGTCGATGTAGGATGCCTGAGACATAGCTATTTATCATTTCTTGCGATCCCGAAGTATTTAGAGCCCAAGAATATAACTGGCCTCCCCCAATTTTACATTTGGAATTGGTTAGCTAGCCGGGTTTTCACGTCTAATAATATCTTTACATCATTCCCAATAAGTAAATTATCATCAACGTATAAAACAAGAAAAACCATCTTCCCGTCAGTGACGCGCTTGTATATACAAGGCTCATCAACATTCTGCTCAAAATCATAAGACTTGATCGTGGTATCAAATCTTATGTTCCAAGATCGAGATGCTTTCTTGAGTCCATAAATGGACCTTTGTAGCTTGCAAACCTTTTACTTTTGACCTTCGGCTATGAACCCCTCTATTTGTACCTATAAATGCACTCATCAAGATTGGCATTCAAGAATTCAGTCTTGACGTCCATTTTTGAAATCTCATAGTCACAATATGCAGCAATAAACAGAAGAGTGTGGATGGATTTTAGCATGGCTACTGGCGAGAAAGTTTCCTCATAGTCAACTCCCTCTTTCTGGGTATAACCCTTGGCCACTAACCTAGCCTTGAAGGTTTGTACCTTCCCATCTTCTCCCCTCTCTCTCTTGTATATCCACTTACAACCTATAGGTTTTACCCCATAATGTTGGTCTACAAGTTCCCAGACTAAGTTGGAGTACATGGACTTCATCACTCGAATCATGGCTTTGAGCCATTCCTCTTTATCAGAATCATCATTTGCACTACGGTAGGTCAATGATGTAGGGTTTCTAAGGTCAAACCAAGATCATTTCAAGCATAAAATCATGTGAATACGTAAAGAAGTATAGCGGAAATATACTTACAATGCTTGGTTGGATGGATGTGTTCATAACAAAATTTTACTTCCTTTGAAAGTCTCCAAGCTTTCTTTGAATGAGGTAGAGCTCCAAACTTGAGTGATTTGAGATTCCAATCTCAATGGGAAAGTTTCCCTAATACCTTAGTATGAATCTTTGATGTGTTCTAGCACTTGAAAAATTGCAACAATTTTTCACCTTGTTCTTGAAAGTTTCGGCCAAGCCAAAATTTGGAGAGAGAAAATTCGCTTGGGCGTGAATGAGAGAGATAAGATGAGAGTGAAAATGTTGTCTTGTTATTTTTGAATTTCCAAAAAACAAAATGATATACCAAAAATCTAATGTTTGGTAAATGTCTTTCATCTCACCAACTTGTGTGTTAAACAAGTTATCAACCACCCACCAAATTCCATCAACTAAAAGTTGATTAAAGTGACTAGGTGGTGTGACTAGTGATGTGACTTGTGGGCCCCACTTGATTCAAAATCCGAGTGGGCCCGCAAACACATTCCGGGCTCGAGTTCGTTAATTCTGAATTAACAAATTTTTCGTTGAGACGTAATTAAATCAAATTTAATTAAATAATTATGCCTAGCAAAATTACTATTAAAGTCGCTCGCGAATTAATTCTAAATCTAATATACTTTTAATTCCGTTATGAAATCTAATTTCATATAATATATCGAATATATTATTTAATCGATTAATTCCGAATTAATCGTTCTCTCTCTTTTATTTGAATTTTATCCCAGATAAATTCTCACTGTAATTAATCCTAGATTAATTTTCCCTCTCTTCTAATTAATCCCAGATTAATTATGTTCGAGTCATACGTCATCGGTGAATCTTCGGGAAGTGACCCATGAGATCCCTGGATATGTTGGTAGAAAATCTGACTGTCGGACTATCCGAACACGTACGTACCTCGTATCATGTTCTTACCGATTTACGAGACATGGTTGGCTTCTAGCAAAGCGTCGTACCTACCCAATTCTCCAGAAATATTCTTTAAGGAATATATAATCTATAACAGACGTAGTATATGTAGTATTGCGTATTGCGATCCAGTATCAGATGTCACATGCAAGGCCTGGGGCTGGAATAGTGTCTGCCCCGTACGAAGCATATATCGGATCACAAGCAACTAGCCTCTATAATCGGATAATCATGACCTTGTCATATTATCCCGATAGTTGTAACATAATAGAGAACCGGTTATGTATCCCTGCGTGATCATCATCTCCATATGACTGAAGTGATACTTCCGTCTTGACATCATACCCAATACACTACGATTCTCAATAAACCTAGAAGAGGGGTACACATAACCTGTTAAAGTCCCGGATGACTAAAACCAAAGCGTATTGATTGTCGCAAGTACTAGCGATGCACGTCTCAGGTTAAGACCAAATAAACATATCCTGAATTGGATTCCCAAAGACACATAGTCATACTACCAATGGGATTCCGAGGGGTCTATCCAGAGCGAAGCTGTTTCCGTACCATCGGTAAACATCGCACTTGAATAAGTATCCAATACTTAAATATACGAGAACTATGCTGTTACGCTTCCATAACACGCACAAATGCAATACTAGTCTATTCTGCATTATCGATGTCCAGTCTCGATAATACTACGACTAGGGATATTTAATGATTAAACCCTTGTGGATTGATATTGTCTCATATCTTATAATCCAGAACTAATCATAAGGACTTTTATCATTTATATATACAAGTAATCTAATTACAAAATGATAAAATCCAATTTCCATTGTCACATAGTTAATTTGTACAAAAAAAACACAATATCTTTTACAAATAGTGACGCTATGGGTCATAATTATCCAACAATCTCCCACTTGGCCTATAGCTAGTCACTCAAGCATCTAACACCTGAACTATATACATGTCGCTCAAACTTTTGCTAAGGAATAGCTTTTGTCAGCGGATCTGCAATGTTATCCTCTGATGTGACCTTCACGATCTTCACATCGCCATGATGTATGATCTCACGAATCAGATGGAAATGTCGAAGAACATGCTTGGATTGTTGATGAGACCACGGTTCCTTAGCCTGAGCTATAGCCCCATTATTATCACAATCTAATGGAACGGGCTCAGCTGCTAACGGAACTACTCCTAATCTAATTAAGAATTTACGGATCCAAACTGCCTCTTTTGTTGTTTCAGCTGCAGCAATATACTCCGCTTCTGTTGTTGAATCGGCAACAGTCTCTTGCTTGGAAGATTTCCAGCTTACTACTCCGTTGTTCAAACAAAATATGTACCCAGATTGTGACTTACAGTTGTCTTTATCGGTTTGGAAACTTGCATCGGTAAACCCAGTTACCTCAAGTTCTCCATCTCCATAGATTAAGAAAGCATACTTAGTTCGTCTAAGATACTTAAGGATATTCTTAACCATCATCCAATGACCATCACCTGGATCGGTCTAATAGCGACTACACATGCTCAAAGCATACGAGACATCATGTTGCGTACATATCATGGCATACATGATCGATCCAACTGCTGAAGTGAACGGGATCCGACTCATGTTGTCTCTCTCATCTTGAGTTTTAGGACACATGTCCTTAAATAGAGTGACGCCATGTGACACTGGCAACAGTCCCCTCTTAGACTGTTCCATGTTGAATCTCTTCAACACTTTGTCAATGTACGTGCTTTGGGAGAGTCCAAGCAGCTTTCTAGATCTATCCCGGTAGATCTTTATTCCTATAATAAAGGCTGTTTCTCCCAAATCTTTCATGAAGAATTTTAATGAAAGCCAAGCTTTCACCGATTGTAGCATGGGAATGTCATTGCCAATAAGTAATACATCATCGACATAAAGGACAATGAATGTTAGTGCGCTCACACTAACCTTCTTATATACACAAGGATCATCCTCGTTTTGAATGAAATCATATTCTTTTATGATCTCATTAAAACGTTGGTTCCAAGAACGCAATGCTTGCTTCAATCCATAAATGGATCGATTTAACTTGCAAACTTTATCTGCATGTTTAGGTACATCAAAACCGTCAGGCTGTTGCATATAAACATCCTCCAAAAGGTTTCCGTTAAGGAAAGCGGTTTTGACGTCCATCTACCATATCTCGTAATCGAAATATGCAGCAATAGCAAGCACAATCCGAATTGATTTAATCATGGCAACATGTGAAAACGTTTCGTCATAATCGACACCATGTCATTACCCTTTCGCTACAAGCCTAGCTTTGTATGTTTGTATGTTGCCATCCATGTCGGTCTTCTTCTTGAAGACCCATTTGCAACCAATAGGCTTTACGCCTTCTGGTGCATCAACCAGTTTCCAAACTTGGTTGGTGTATATGGAATCCATTTCGGACTTCATGCCATCTAGCCATAAACCGGAGTCAATACCTTGTATCGCTTCCTCATACGTAGCCGGTTCGTCTTCCTCAATAAGATTAATATCTACATAAGGTGAGATCAGAAACCCATACCTCTCAGGTTGTTTTCTGACTCTCTCTGATCTACGCAATTCTTGTGTATTCGAAGATTGTGGTACAGTCTCATCCCTAATGAACTGTTCGTGTTCCGTTAAGGATTCTATGCCAGGAACAGTATCACTCTGATTTTCATCGAATTCTACTTTCCTCCCACTTACCACTGCATTTAGGATTCCTTCTCAAGGAAAACCGCATATAGAGCAACAAATACTTTGTTCTCTTGTGGGTGATAGAATTAATATCCTTTGGTTTCCCTAGGATATCCTATAAATAGGCATTTATCCGATTTGGGTTCTAGTTTAGTACCTTCCAAACATTTGACGTATGCCCAGCATCCCCAAATCTTCAGGAATGAGAAACCCGATTTCTTTCATGTCTATATCTCATACGGAGTCTGTTGAACAGACTTTGACGGAACCTTATTCAAAATAAGTATTGCATTGTTCAATGCATATCCCCATAAGGAAATATGTAGCTCTATGTGACTCATCATCGACCTTACCATGTCCAACAAAGTTCGGTTTCTCCGTTCAGGACCACCGTTTAATTGAGGTGTTCCGGGAGGAGTCCACTGTAAAATAATACCATACTCTTTCAAGTAATCAAGAAACTCATTGCTTAAGTATTCTCCACCACGGTCCGACCGTAATGTTTTAATACTTTTGCCGGTCTGTTTTTCAACTTCATGTCAAAATTCTTTGAATTTCTCAAAGGTTTTCAACTTGTATCTCATAAGATACACATAACCATAATGCGATGCATCATCCGTAAAGGTTACGAAGTATTCATATCCACCTCTAGCCTGGCTAGACATGGGCCCATATACGTCATTATGAACGAGGGCTAACAGTTCGGTGGCACGTACATCTTTACCACTAAAAGGTGTTTTAGGAATTTTACCTAATAAACAAGATTCGCAGACGTCATATGAATTTTGATCAAATCCGTCCAAGTACCCACTCTTCGAAAGTGTGGATATGCGAGTCTTGTTAATGTGTCCTAGACGACAATGCCACATATAAGTTTCATCTTTGTTACTTAGTTTAAGCCTTTTGTTTGTTACATTATATGTTTTAGATTGATTTATATTCAAAATATAAAGACCATTATTCACATCAGCATTGCATATCTCCATATCATTTTTATACATAAAACACCCAGTGTTTCTAAAAACAAAAGTATAGCCACATTGGGCCAATAAAGATACAGATATAATAATCCTAGTCAAACTAGGTACATAATAACAGTCTAAAAGATTAAGTACATGCCCCGAGGGCAGTTCCAAAATATAAGTCCCAACGGCCAAAACGGCGACTCGAGTCCTATTTCCAACGTGGAGGCCAATCTCTCCTAAGGCCAGTATCCTGCTAATTCGCAGATCCTGCACATCAGTACATATATGAGTACCAACACCATAATCAAAAATCCAATTTTTAAAACTAGAAGTAGACATGTTTATTTCTATAACAAACATACCTGAAGCTGGTGCCTTGCCCGCTTTGATTTCCTTCATGTGTGCCTTGTACTCACGGCAGTCACGCTTCTAGTGACCTCGTTTGCCACACTGCAGGTATACATCTTGGGATTTGTCCTTAGCCTTCCTAGAAGACTTTGATGATTTGGCCTTGCCCTTCTTCTTCTTCTTCTTTACACCTCATGTTGCCTTGGTCCAAGCCCTCAGAGACTGAGATGTTGAAGCGAAGTGCACCTCGCGCTTTTTTCCCTTCAATAGCTCTTTTTCTACTTCACGCAGCATTGCCATCAGCTCTCCAAGAGTATGGTCTTGGTTCATCATATTGTAGTTCATGATGAACCCTCTCCAGCTGTCAGGAAGAGACTGCAAGATCAAATCTATAGAAGTCTCAGCCTCAAAGGTTATGCCTAGCTGACCCAGTTGTTCAATGTCAGCAATCATCTGTGACACATGGTGCTCAACAGATGTACCCTCTGACATTCGTGAGCGAAAGAGCTTTTTCTGCAATTCATACCTTTGCGATCTAAGGTTAGATCGATGAAGGTCCTTCAATTTTGCCATCATAGTATATGGATCCAATACCTTATTTTGGCGACGAAATTGAGGGGTCATCACAGCGAGCATGACGGACTGAGCAGTCGAGTTGTCATCGCTATGAGTCTTAAAAAGCTTAAGCTCAAGCGGCTGCTCATTTCTGGGCTTAGGCCCGAGGGGTCTCTCTATCCTATAGAGCATTGTAGGCACTGCATTTTTACACATAAGTCCCTATGATGAGTCTCATTTTGGAGACACTACCTTTTAAGTCACGGAAGTCACGGGAAACGGACATCGGAAGGGGAAATTTAGAATAAACAAGGTTCAATGTTTTCGTTCGTGCTACGTTCGTGTTTACGTTCGAACGTCAAACGGATTGCGGGCGTTCGTGCCGCCTTCGAGGAAGCGTTCGAACGGTGTCGGTAATTCTAGTTTTGCTGCTAGCCTCACATCCAGCCCAAATCAGCCCCTCTAAACCTCCATACATCACCGAAAATCACACAAACACAGCAGCCTAAATCACTCCCAAAACAGTCCCTAGTCCCTAGTCCCTAGCTCATACACAACACACAAGAAAATTACAGGAAGAAGACACCCAAAAAACAGTAAGCAAAAGATAAAGAGGAAACGGCAGCGAAACCACAAGGAAACAATAGCAAAAGACGGAGAACGACGACTCAAAACAGTAAGACAACGAACGAGAACAGTGAACCAGTGAACCGGGAGAGTTGCGGAGCATCCACCCTTCCGACGATCGTGTACCGTACATCCGAGAGGTGATTTAAAAGGTTAGACCTGAGGGTACATTTTCATTAGTTTATATTCGTTTTTGTTATTATTATTGAATTCTATTCGCATGAGAGTCGTTTATGGAAGCATGTTGTGGCTTGAATGAAATGGAAGAGTGTCGTCTCTTGTGGTATATAGGATGGAAACCCAGACGTAAATTCCGTAGCCGAATCCGAATGGACGGTAGTACGGTCTGTACTTGGGATACAACTCCACGTACCACTTGAGTAAACGACACCTTCTCTTGTTTTGTGTTGCTTTTATTTATTTATTTTTCGTCAATTAAATTCTGCATGTTGCTTATTTATGCATGACTCAATCGAGCGCATGGGCTTAGTAAGTGGAATGAAAGATCCCCTATGGGGAAGGGTTAAAGCCCTTTACCACGATGTTTTGCCGCGCCGGTTGATGTGTGTTCGGTTGGATGCAAGACACGTTCAATTGGACATACTTAGAATAATATGATTGTCTTTATGTTTGTATACATGATGTGATGTGACGCGCATGGGCTTAGTATGTTGGTCTAAAGGTCCTCTCTTTGAGAGATCAAGAGCCCCAAAAGGCCACCTTTATGGCAGTACTTCGCCGCGCCCCTTTATTTTGTTGTTTATGTATTGCGTCCCATTTCATGCATCAGGTCTGTTCCCGTTCGAACGCGTTTACAAACGCAACTCGAACGCGCATGCGTTTTTGCCTTATCATGCATCAGGTCTCATTTCCGTTCGAACGCGTTTACGAACGCCATACGAACGTGAGCATTCTGTTTCATTTCCGTTCGAACGCGTTATCAAATGCCATACGAACGCGAACCTTCTGTTTACCGTTCGAATGCGTTTACGAATGCTACACGAACGCGCACACACTAAACTGAGTCTATCTTATCATATTCATGCATAATTGCCTCTTGGTTGATCTTTCTTGTGTTATATAGCCAACCGTATTATTTGTATTCCTGCATTTATCCATTCTATGTGTTCTTGGGATTGTATTCAAGCATGATTAGGCTGTTAGCATGTTATTTGGTTAATAGGTTCATGAGATAGTACTCAAGCATGATTATGTTGTTCTTAGTTTTCCATATCATAGGATTGAAATATGTTCATGAGATTGCCATGTGATGTTGCATGTTGTGATGAACTTGTTGATGTATGCATATGAATTTAGAAGCATGATATTTTTGGAAATAAATGTTATTTAAGCCTGGTTAAATTATTACATAAATCCTTTTATTACAAGTGACATAAGTAAGGGACCATTCCGAACCCAACGGTTTGAGGTCTTCCCTTGCGAGGGGTAAGTGCGGCCTTAAATCTCATTTTCCCGGTTCACACCGGGTGGCGACTCTATTACTCTCCGGTTTAGTCCCCCGTGGCTACTCCGTACTCCCATCTAGGCCGCGAGCCTAGGACAGAACGGCGTCGCCCAGGTTCTGTTGTCCACAGTCTGGCGACTCCACTGGGGATAGAGAATTGGCCCCGAAATATTGACTTGTGATGTTTGGATTTATGTTTTAATTGACCGTGTTTATAGTGGATAAAGTGAGGGTTTAATCAAAGGCATTTTTAGGCTAGGTAATGGTTTGGTGTCTTCCTTCATTCACTACCTTTCTAGAAGGAAAAGCTGTGAAGACACCTAGATAGCCATCTACTCGTAGCCTATTGTGATGGACTAATTTGGATGACTCGTTGTTTATTCCTGACAACAAGCGATAAGAGCCTAAGAGGCTTGGGTATTTAAGTGAGCCTCGCTCCACCTTCCCTCTGGGGGATCTACAACGGGAAATCCATTTGACAGTCCGTCACACACCATAGCTCATTGGCACGTACCTTAGTGTATAAAAAAGGGCGCGCTCACTTGGTTGCTCGAACCCTTGAATGGGGAGACCTAGTTGTGGGCCATCCTTCGCCGGTGTGAGCCTTTATCTATACTCTTACTAACCCACCTATAGACCGGGTTGGCTAAAGTAACAATTATTTCCTTGAATATGTGCTTGTGGACCATCCTCATTTGGATGCAGTTGGACTATTGTCAGAAATGCGGGCTTGCTGGGCCATTTAAACTGGGGCAAGTTCGCACCTTATGACTATTAGGCCAAAAGCTTCTGAAATGTTGATGGGCCACTTTGTAAAAATTATTATGTCATGTTTGCATCATCTTTCTTGTGTTTGGGAACATCGTTGTTTGGATCCATTTGGACCATTTGTCATGGGATATGGGCTTGTTGGGCCATTTAAACTGGGACAAGAACGTATTTCATGACTATTGGGCCAAAGGCTTCTAAATGATTGATGGGCCACTTTGTGATTGTGTTCGGAACGTTACCATTCGGATTTAGTTGGGCTCCTTGCCATGAGATGTGAACTCGTTGGGCCATTTAAACTAGGACGAGTTCACTCCTATGACAGTTGGCCCAAAAACTTCTAAAATGATGATGAGCCGATTTGTGTGAAAATTTTAATGAGTTGATATATTTCTTGTATCGCATGCATATCATGCATCACATGCACCTCATGCATACATGCACCATATTAACCCCATTTTTTTCCTGAAAGCCATCATAGATACCCGTTGGTTAGGGAAGAGGACAGACTAGTCAAAAGACCAAGCAGCCACCAAGAGTACTGGCAGAAGACCTAGCCCAACGGGATAGGAAGCCCAATCATGCATGCATGCATACACGTAACATATTTGCATCCTTTTTGTGTTTGTTCTGTTTTGTAATAACAGGTTTCAAAAGAAAAAAAGAAAGCGTCAAAAGACAAACCAATCAGGAACATCGACAGTACTGTATCAGTCTTGGGGCGAGGCCCGTATCAGTATCAGTCTTGGGGCGAGGCCCATATCAGCATCAGTCTGGGGGCGAGGCCCATATCAATATCAGTCTTGGGGCGAGGCCCATATCAGTATCAGTCTGGGGGCGAGGCCCGTATCAGTATCAGCCTTGGGGCGAGGCCCATATCAGTATCAGTCTTGGGGCGAGGCCCATATCAGTATCAGTCTTGGGGCGAGGCCCGTATCAGTATCAGTCTTGGGGCGAGGCCCATATCAGTATCAGTCTTGGGGCGAGGCCCGTATCAGTATCAGTCTTGGGGCGAGGCCCGTATCAGCATCAGTCTGGGGGCGAGGCCCATATCAGTATCAGTCTTGGGGCGAGGCCCGTATCAGTATCAGTCTTGGGGTGAGGCTCATATCAGCATCAGTCTGGGGGCGAGGCCCATATCAGTATCAGTCTTAGGGCGAGGCCCATATCAGTATCAGTCTGGGGGCGAGGCCCATATTAGCAGTATCAGTCTTGGGGCGAGGCCCATATCAGTATCAGTCTTGGGGCGAGGCCCATATCAGTATCAGTCTTGGGGCGAGTCCCATATCAGTATCAGTCTGGGGGCGAGGCCCATATCAGCTGTATCAGTCTGGGGGCGAGGCCCATATCAATATCAGTTTAGGGCAAAGCCCACATCATTCCGCGGCCGAGGCCCACATCAGCAGAATTTTGGAATGAATCCCAGGGTCGAGGCCCACATCAACAGAATTTTGGAATGAATCCCAGGGTCGAGGCCCACATCAGCAGAATTTTGGAATGAATCCAGGGAATGAATCCCAGGGTCGAGGCCCACATCAGCAGAATTTTGGAATGAATCCAGGGAATGAATCCCAGGGCCGAGGCCCGCATCAGCAGAATTTTGGAATGAATCCGAGGGTCGAGGCCCACATCAGCATCAATCCGGGGGCGAGGCCCATGTCAGTAGCAGTTGGGGCCGAGGCCCACTTCAACATCAGTTTTGGGGATGAGTCCCAGGGTCGAGGCCCACATCAAACACAGTTTGGGAATGAGTCCCAGGGTCGAGGCCCACATTACATCAATATCAGCATTGCCGGGTATGGCATTCTGGGGGCGAGGCCCATATTACATCAGATCAGTTCTGCCGAGAATGGCACTCCGAGAATGGAGATATAGTCCGGGAATGGGCAGTTCAAGAATGAACAAGTCGGAAATGACACTCCGAGAATGGAGATATAGTCTGGGAATGGACAGTTCAAGAATGAACAAGCCGAGAATGGCAATCCAAGAATGAAGCACAGTTCAAGAATGAACAAGTCGGAAATGACACTCCGAGAATAGAGATATGGTCCGGGAATGGACAGTTCAAGAATGAACAAGCCGGGAATGGCACTCCAAAAATGGAAGCACGGTTCGGGAATGAACCACCTCACAGTCACGGTTCGGGAATGAACCACCTCACAGTAACGGTTCGGGAATGGACCACCTTACAGTAACGGTTCGGGAATGAACCACCTTACAGTAACGGTTCGGGAATGGACCACCTTACAGTAACAGTTCGGGAATGGACACCTTACAGTAACGGTTCGGGAATGAACCACCTCACGATAACAGTTCAGGAATGAACAACTTACAGTAACAGTTCGGGAATAAAGCCCAGGGGAATAAAGCCTCATATCAACACAGTTCGGGAACAAAGCCCAGGGGAATAAAAGCCTCATGTCAGTATAGTTTGAGAACAAAGCTCAAGAGGAAGAAAGCCTCATATCAGTATAAGTTTGAGAACAAAGCTCAAGGGGAAGAAAGCCTCATGTCAGTACAGTTCGGGAATAATGCTCGGGAGGAATAAAGCCTCATCTCAACAGTTCGGGAATAAAGCTCGGAAGGAATAAAGCCTCATCTCAACACAGTTCGAGAACAAAGCTCGGAGGAATAAAGCCTCATCTCAACAGTTCGGGAATAAAGCTCGGGAGGAATAAAGCCTCATCTCAACAGTTTGGGAATAAAGCTCGGGAGGAATAAAGCCTCATCTCAACACAGTTCGAGAATGAACAAGCCGGGAATGGCAATCCAAGAATGGAGCAGAGTTCAAGAATGAACAAGCCGGGAATAGCACTCCTAGAATGGAAGCACGGTTCGGGAATGGACCAACTTACAGTAACAGTTCGGGAATGGACACCTTACGGTAACGGTTCAAGAATGGACCACATCACAACACGGTTCGGGAATGAACCAGGGGTCGCAGCACCTCACCACCCAAATCAACTCAACACATGGTAAGTCAAGTGGCAGCTGGCGAGCCAGGTAAGTAGAAATGCATTGCATAACTTTGATAGGATTGTCACTGTTGCACATTACACAAGTCCCATCAAAGTGGGGGCGACTGTAGGCACGGCATTTTTACACATAAGTCCCTATGATGAGTCTCATTTTGGAGACACTACCTTTTAAGTCACGGAAGTCACGGGAAATGGACATCGGAAGGGGAAATTCAGAATAAACAAGGTTCACTATTTTCGTTCGTCCTACGTTCGTGTTTACGTTCGAACGTCAAATGGATTGCGGGCGTTCATGCCGCGTTCGAGGAAGCGTTCGAACGGTGTCGGTAATTCTAGTTTTGCTGCTAGCCTCACATCCAGCCCAAATCAGCCCCTCTAAACCTCCATACATCACCGAAAATCACACAAACACAGCAGCCTAAATCACTCCCAAAACAGTCCCTAGTCCCTAGCTCATACACAACACACAAGAAAATTACAGGAAGAAGACACCCAAAAAACAGTAAGCAAAAGATAAAGAGGAAACGGCAGCGAAACCACAAGGAAACAATTGCAAAAAATGGAGAACGACGACTCAAAACAGTAAGACAACGAACGAGAACAGTGAACCAGTGAACCGAGAGAGTTGCGGAGCATCCACCCTTCCGACGATCGTGTACCGTACATCCGAGAGGTGATTTAAAAGGTTAGACCTGAGGGTACCTTTTCATTAGTTTATATTCGTTTTTGTTATTATTATTGAATTCTATTCGCATGAGAGTCGTTTATGGATGCATGTTGTGGCTTGAATGAAATGGAAGAGTGTCGTCTCTTGTGGTATATAGGATGGAAACCCAGACGTAAATTCCGTAGCCGAATCCGAATGGACGGTAGTGCGGTCTGTACTTGGGATACAACTCCACGTACCACTTGAGTAAACGACACCTTCTCTTGTTTTGTGTTGCTTTTATTTATTTATTTTTCGTCAATTAAATTCATCATGTTGCTTATTTATGCATGACTCAATCGAGCGCATGGGCTTAGTAAGTGGAATGAAAGATCCCCTATGGGGAGGGGTTAAAGCCCTTTACCACGATGCTTTGCCGCGCCGGTTGATGTGTGTTCGGTTGGATGTAAGACACGTTCAATCGGACATACATAGAATAATATGATTGTCTTTATGTTTGTATACATGATGTGATGTGACGCGCATGGGCTTAGTATGTTGGTCTAAAGGTCCTCTCTTTGAGAGATCAAGAGCCCCAAAAGGCCACCTTTATGGTAGTACTTCGCCGCGCCCCTTTATTTTGTTGTTTATGTATTGCGTCCCATTTCATGCATCAGGTCTGTTCCCGTTCGAACGCGTTTACAAATGCAACTCGAACGCGCATGCGTTTTTGCCTTATCATGCATCAGGTCTCATTTCCATTCGAACGCGTTTACGAACGCCATACGAACGTGAGCATTCTGTTTCATTTCTGTTCGAACGCGTTATCAAACGCCATACGAACGCGAACCTTCTGTTTACCGTTCGAACGCGTTTACGAACGCTACACGAACGCGCACACACTAAACTGAGTCTGTCTTATCATATTCATGCATAATTGCCTCTTGGTTGATCTTTCTTGTGTTATATAGCCAACCGTATTATTTGTATTCCTGCATTTATCCATTCTATGTGTTCTTGGGATTGTATTCAAGCATGATTAGGCTGTTAGCATGTTATTTGGTTAATAGGTTCATGAGATAGTACTCAAGCATGATTATGTTGTTCTTAGTTTTCCATATCATAGGATTGAAATATGTTCATGAGATTGCCATGTGATGTTGCATGTTGTGATGAACTTGTTGATGTATGCATATGAATTTAGAAGCATGATATTTTTTGAAATAAATGTTATTTAAGCCTGGTTAAATTATTAAATAAATCCTTTTATTACAAGTGACATAAGTAAGGGACCATTCCGAACCCAACGGTTTGAGGTCTTCCCTTGTGAGGGGTGAGTGCGGCCTTAAATCTCATTTTCCCGGTTCACACCGGGTGGCGACTCCATTACTCTCCGGTTTAGTCCCCCGTGGCTACTCCGTACTCCCAACTAGGCCGCGAGCCTATGACAGAACGGCGTCGCCCAGGTTCTGTTGTCCACAAGCATCCTCTCAGCCCCCAGGACAATCCTGAGGTTCATATCCCAATCAGGAAAGTTCACTCCATTAAAGACATTTTCACCCATGATAATGTCTCTAACTCCGATCTTTCCAGCCATCTTAATTGCAATAGTCAAACTATTCAATTAACGATATTTGGGTACAGTCCAACTGTTACAAGAAAAATAATAAAATATTAGTCCAACTAATAAATATTTAATTGACGAAATAATTTGAAAGCGCGTAATGTTAAGTATTTGAACGAAATTTCAAATTCAATACTGGCCTCCCACTATTTTTCGGTGAGCCTCTAACCCTCTGTTGAGTACTTGGGAAACCTAGTTTCCTAGTGGGCTAGGATCCCGTTAAATAACACACAACCTTGACTTTGGCCAACAAGTTGTATGATATTTAACTAGGTAGATCTCTAAGATCAATTAGATCTCATCCAATTCCTAGATCCGGTAGGTGGACCTCCAAGTCCGAAACATATATACAATATATATGCCAATATATCCAATATATTTTCCTAACCTTTTTCCTCTGAATCAACAAAGCTTTGGCTTTGGCTCAACAAGCTTAATGATTCCAGTTAAGCGGGACCTATTGACCTTGGAAAGCTTCGTAATCGATGTCGATGAACAAGAAGTGATCTTGACTTTGGCCAACAAATCACAACTTGGGCAAGACATACGATATGGAACAAAGCCTTCATGATTCAAACACATCCGCGATGGACAAAGGTCTTGACTTTGGCCAACAAACCAATGCCAATATTGGATATTGAGAATGAATCATTCAATGGAAGGAAAACGCTTAATATTTGATTGAGGGTTTTTCATGAATTTGCAACCATTTAGTCATAGGGTAGGTCAATGAATCATCCGCAATTTTGATTGACATTTAATCATTTATTTGTGAGTATGACATGTCATTTCAGAACCCTTGGACTTAACTAGTGAAGTGTCGCCATAGGGTAGGTCAGTTCACCAGATACATCTAGAGTACATATCCTCTCGGAATTCAAACTTGTTATTGACCCAAAATGGACATCATCCGTAGAGGACGAAAGCAAAGCCGTCTCGAGGTGCCTTTTGAATCTCATGTTTTCGGGCTAACAACGGAGATCGCCGGATATACTGTTGTATGTCCTTCTCCCACTCACTATTTTAAAATTAAGGTTTCTATTTTAAGATTTCCAATATTTTATATTTACTAGTGTGAATAAATTTATGGCGGCTAAATCATAATTTTTACTAACACTAGTATATTATTAGTGACCTAACCAATTTTAACACTTAAAATTTATATCACTAATATCATTAGTCTCTACTAATTAATATACTCAATTAAATTAATTTAATTGGTGTATTATTAGTGACCTATTATATTTTAACTCTTAAAATACTAGAACACTAATTAGTTTAAAATTATTGGAATCCTAAAATGGTCAAGTTTTTAATTAAACTATTTAATTAATCTAAGTGCATTATAAAATCCAAAGGTACGTGGAATTATATCCCGAGTGTAGAACATTACCATCCATTCAGATTCGGCTATGGAATTTATATCTTCCATCCTATATACCAATTGAATTTATGATGCACTTATAAAGCCTAATATATTAGAATTTAAAATTTTAAACTTTAAAACCAATTAATCCAATTAATCATTTTCCATGCATATCATATTCCAATTCAACATTTTAAATCCCATAAAATCACATTTCATGTCTAGAATATATATGCATCCAAAAATATGTTATGGCATGTAAAATGCAAGAGTAGGCACCCTAAGCTATATGACATGTTATTCAAACATTTCGAATTAAACATACATACAAAAAAAAATTGTATTGACCGAGATCTTACTTTTTTCCTATACTAGTAAAATTATCCCAAGGTATCCTTTGATCTTTAAATCTCGCTCCAAGGTGGTGTTGGCTCTTTTTGCGACTTCGGTGCTCCAAATTTTTACATTGGAAAATTAAACTACAACATTTGTAAATAATGGCCTTATGGCCTTACATCTCAAAACCAAAACTAACACAAAAAAAAGAGCAGGAAAAATTTACGACAAATGCAAAATTCATTCATCATATGAAAAAAATAATCATTCATCTTATGAATATTATTTTTTGTCTACTCATCTAAACATGCATATCAGTATTTATAACTCATATAAATATAAAAAACCAGTAACTTTAAATCAAAATAGAAGGGTTAAGAACATTTTTCAACCTTTGCTCTGATACCAATTGTAGGAACCATTTTCAACAGAAACACGTTAGGCACCTGGGATCGGACTAGAAAAAATTTTATGCCCTTCTCTCCTCTTGGTCGAAAGTTACTAACACAAAGGCTGAAGTTTTGCTTTTGTTTTGGACAAAATATCAGCCAAGGAACAGCCCCAAACAGCCCCCAAATAGTCCTCGAACAGCGGCATAAAAAATGAACTATATTTTACCCGATTTGTGCCCAGTTCACTACCCAAACAGCCCCTATTTGCATGAATCACTACTGTATTTCAGATATGATTTTTCACTCAAACACAACCCCAACACAGCCTGAAAACAACCCTATGTGTTCTAAAAAATTATGGATTAAATACAAAACAAAACGAGCCTCGTATCACCACTATAATGTGCGGCAATGAGCAAAAATAATGCTCACTGTCGTGAATCAAAGGAGAAGGAAGAAGATGGAGAGATTCTTTTGACACCAAGAAGTCTTCCGCGCTATGTCTCACAACCAACAGAAGTTAGGGTAGGCTAAACACATAAAATCAATCCATAAACTCTTTAGAGATTATTAGTCACACAAGTAATTTTTCTTTTGATTTTTCTTTATTCTTCCTCTTGTTTTCTCAACACTTGAGAGAGTTTGAAGAACAAGAAAGGTGGCTAGGGTTGTAAAATGAATTAAGTTAGACAAAATAAAATCATATTTTCCTTTTTATACTTAGGGTTATTGTTTCCAAAACAAATGAAAACCCTTCCCCTTTCCCCATTGAAATATTTGGCCAAAAACATGTCAAAAATAAATTTTGTAACATCAATATTAACTTTCCATAAAGAAATATATGTTACAAAAAATGAAAAATTAACACCCTTTTAAATGGTGTAACTTCCAAAATAAAGTCAAGGGTTTCCAAAACCCAAAAATTTAGATATTCCAAATTTGACCTTTATTAAATCATATCTTATATAATTTAATAACATGTGTTTAATTATCAAATAATTATAAAAACCATATATTGAATTTTAACATATAGTTTCAAGTGTGACAATATAATATTATTAATCATATTCATAATATATATATATATATATATATATATATATATATATGAGTATATAATTGGACTATCCAATTAAATTTAATCTGATATAGTATATCGAGCTAGCACGGGGACCAAATGGACTTATGGTTCCACGCTCCAATAATCCCGAAATATTAATTAAGCTCTTAATTAAATATTTCGAATTACTAACTCCGAGTTATTCCACTAAAAACCTGAAGCTGCACTTTCGTGTTGGGATTTATGCCCTAGAGCTACATGTGATGTAAACGGTTTCATGTGTTTTGAAATAAATCGATGCATTATTCATTTCTCAAATTGTTTGTTTATTTTTCGCATATTATATATCTTCGTAAATATCGTAGATTACTTATGTACCTTCAGACTTAGTGTATGAGTGTCATACACCAGAGGATTTAAGTCTGAAGTTAGTAATCTTAAATAGTCCATAGAGAGCAAACAAAGCGGGTACTTTGTTGTTGTTTATCTATAGCTATAGCTGGGTCCATTCTATATTTGTATGGCGATCTTAATATGGATCGTCCATGTAGAGACATGAGAATGGAGGCACTTGTATGATGTGATCATATAGGACTGGACCCAGATAGAAATGACATTCTTATAATATTCGTTAAGCAAACAAAGTCATTTCAATCTACTTGATGGTCATATATGGATTGATCTTAATCCTGAGTGTACTACGAACTCCTGCATGGCAGGCTGTGTCCTTTGATTTACAAAGGTGAGGTTGGTAGCAGTCCCGACCAATAGCTACGTACTTTGGGGGCACAGTTCGTTTTGTAGTTGGGAACGTTTTACATAGACATGGAGTTCACTCCTTCTTGCGAGAAGTAGATGAGTATCTTTCTTAAGGGTTGATTCGGTACTTGAACAATTTGAGCGCTCAAGTCTTTTTATTACAAACAGAAAGATTAATATTCATAATAGTTATGAATAAATCATTCATTAGAGAATCAATGGTACTTAAGGTAAAAAATAATTAGAGGGGTATAACGGACATTATGACCCGGCTCTAATTACAAGATACTCGTGAAGGATCAATTCGTATGTAATGACTATATCGATGGACAATGACTTAGTTCGACTTAATATTTCATCTGCGGTAACGAGAGTGCAACTTCGGGTTTTTAGTGGAATAACCCGGAGTTAATAACTCGGAATATCTAATTAAGAGCTTAATTAATATTTTGAGATTATTGGAGCTCGGAACCGTGGGTCCATTTGGTCCCCGTGCTAGCTCAATTTACTATAGCGGATTTAATATAATTGGATAGTCTAATTATATACTCACAAAAGAATAAATATTATTAATATGATTAATAATATTAATTATGTCACACTTGAAACTATACATTAAAAGTTAATGTATGGTATTAATAATTATATGATAATTATTAAATAAAAAATATTGAATTATATATATGATATAATTTAATAAGGCTAAGATTGTAATTTCTATATTATGGGTTTTGGAAACCCTTGATTTAATTTTGGAAGTAATGACTTTCAAAATATTAATCATATATTTAATTTGTAACATATATTGACTTTATGAAAGTAAATAATATTGTTACAAAATTAATGAAGAAATAAAGGGCATGGCCGAATTCCTTGATGTATAAGGAATAGGATTTGTTAATTTTGGAAACAAAATTTAATCAAAAATCCTAGCCTTGGCCGAATTCCTTGGTGTATAAGGAATAGGATTTGTTTATTTTGGAAACAAAATTTAATCCAAAAATCCTAGCCTTGGCCGAATTCTACCTTAGGGAGGGGATTGGTTGTTTTGTTTGAGTGAAACAAAATTGACCTAAGTATAAAATGAAAACTTGATTTTCTTTTGAGAAGGGCTCTCATTCCAAACTCTAGCCACATTCTTCTTCTTCACAATTCTCTCAAAAGTTGAGAAATAATTTTGAAAAACAAGAATAAGAAAAATATTATTAGTGTGATATTTTAATCTCTAAAACATTTAGGGATTTGTTTGTGTGTGTAACCCACACTACTTTCTGTTAGTAACGAGATATAGCTCGGAAGATCTTGTGGCGTTGAGAAAAACATATTATTCTTTTCATCTCCATCTTACGGCATTGGGATAATTTTACTGCCCATTGCCGTGAATCACTTGGTTGATTCGGGACTCAATTTGTTTCGTTTTAATTCAGGTTTTGGGAAACACCTTGGGGACTTTTTGGGACTGATTTAGGATTATTTTTAGTGGAAAAATCAGACCTAAAACGCTACAGCAGGTCACGCAAATCAGGGGTTGGTTTGGGTGCAGTTCGCGTGTGTAACGTGTGTAAAACAGTCCAATAATTCACTGCAGTTCAGGGGCTGTTCGGGGACTATTTCTCGCGCATTCCGGGGCTGAGATCTTGTCCGAAATAGAAGCAAAACTTCAGTATAAGTGCTGGTTCCATTCGGCTTTAAGGAAGGGAAGGCAGAACAAATTTTCAAGGTCGATCTGTGTGCCTAATCGCTTCCGCTGCACGAGGAAAGCGTTTCCTACAATTGGCATCAAGAGCGAGGTTGAAAAATGTTATTAACCCTTCACTTTTTCATTTAAAGTTTCTGTTTTTAATATATTTATATGAGTTTTAAATATGATATGCATGTTTAAATGAGTGGGCACATTGTGATATTCATATGATGAATGGTTTTATTATTTCATGTGATTAATGGATTTTGCATTGGTCGTAAATTTTTTCGGCTCTTATTTTTGTAGTTGGTTTTGTTTTTGGGATGTAAGGCCAGAAGGCCATTGTTTACATTTGTTGTAATTTTAATTTTCAATGTAAAGTTTCAATTTTTTGTAATTTGGAGCACCGAAGTCGCAAAGGGAGCCAACACCACTTTGGAGCGGGATTTGAAGACCAAGGAATGCCTTGGTGAATCTCTTGTACTAATTAGATTAGTATAAAAAAATATAAGAGCCCGGTCAATGCAAAATAATTTTTTTGTTATGTGTATGTTTATTTCGAATTGTTTGAATAACATGTCATATAGCTTAGGGTGCCCACTCATGCATTTTACTTGCCATAACATGTCATAGATGCATTATCATTATAGACATAAAATTATGATTTTATGTAATTTAAAATGTTTAAGTTAGAAAATGATATGCATGAAAATCAATTAATTAGATTAATTGGATTTATGGTTTAAAATTTGAATTCTAATATATTGGGGTTAATTAGTGCATAATAAATTTCATTGGTATATAGGATGGAAACCCGGACATAAATTCCATAGCCGATTTCGAATGGACGGTAATATGGTCTGCACTCGGGATACAATTCCACGTACCATTGGATTTTATGACACACTAAGATTTATTAAAATGTTTAATTAGAATTTTTGACCATTAAGTGCCTAGTATTTTAAGAGTTAAAATATTATAGCTCACTTATACCACTCTAATTAAATTAGTTTAATAGAGTAAATCTATTAGTAGAGACTAATGAATTTTTAGTGACACAATTTTAATTGTTAAAATTGATTAGCTCACTTATGACAAACTAGTGTAAATAATATTTATGATTTAGCCGCCATAAGTTTATCCACACTAGTTAAAATAAAATATTAGATATTTTAGATAGAAACCTTAATTTTTAAAATAGTGAGTGGGAGAGGGATATACGACAGTATATCCCGCGATCTCCGTTGTTAGTCCAAAAACGTGAGATTCAAAAGGCACCTCGAGACGGCTTTGTTTTCGTCCCCCTACAGATGGTGTCCATTTTGGGTCAATATCAGGTTTGGGTTCCGAGAGGATAGGGATTCTAGATGTATCTTGTGAACTGACCTACCCTACGGCGGCACTTCACTCGTTAAGTCAAAGAATCCCGAAACGGCGGGTTACACTCACAAAGGAGTAATTAACTGTTAATGAAATTCCTTGATCAAATAAAACGGTAGTTGTTTAATATAGGAATAAGAGTTATTCCCGCATATATTAAATTGACTGAGATTGTCTCGATCTATCATGCGAGTACTTTACCTAACCTACGGCGGCACTTACTTGTGGGATGATAGATTTCTGTGGCATAGTAATTCTCTTAGGTTTCTAATTCATTACTCATGGTTCATGCATCATGTTTAATTTTATGCCAAAATTCTTTGATGATTTTAATATGCGATGAATGAATGTTAAATGCATGTTTATTTTATTTTTCAGCCATGGTTTCTCCAATTATTTCCATACTCTCAAACGATAAATTAACCGGAGAAAACAATGTTAAGTGGAAAAGTAACATAAACGCTATCCTGGTCTGTGAAGACCTAAAGTTTATCCTGACAGAGGAACGTCCTCCCGAGCCGGCCAGAAATGCTGGCCAAGCTGTGCGCGATACCTACCAGAAATGGTCGCAGCAAATAAGAAAGCTCGCTGCTACTTGCTAGCAGGGATGTCTGAGGTTCTTGCTGCAAAGCATGAACCTATGGCTCTAGCATCTCAGATGATGGAGTCATTGCAGGGCATGTTTGGGCAGCCTTCGGAGTGTCAATGTCATGAGGCCATGGTCTCAGCAATGACTGCTAGGATGAAGGATGGGACATCAGTCTGAGAGCACGTCTTAAGGATGATGACTTATCTCAACACTGCTGAAACCCATGGAGCTCGTATTGAAGATCGTAGCCAGGTGACCATGATTATGGAAACTCTTCCGAAGAGTTTCCTGCAGTTTAAAAGCAACTATGTTATGAACAAGTTGTCTTTTAATTTGACCCAACTGCTTAATGAGCTCACCCATTACGAGTCCATGCTTGTGGATCCTCGTAAGTCCAGTGCATAGGCAAATGTTGCCAAGTCTTCTAAATCTGCAAAGAAGAAGAAGAAAAGCACTGGAAAGGCTAAGGGAAAGCCCATGAAAAAGAAGAACAAGAAAGGCTCCAAGGATGCCAAGCCCAAAGGAAAATGTTTCCACTGCGACAAGAATGGGCATTGGAAAATGAACTGTCCTAAATACCTTGATGAGCTGAAGGAGAAAATGGAAACAGGTAAATATGATTTACTCGTTATTGAATCTCTATTAGTGGAGGATGATAAATCCGCTTGGATTGTTGATTCTGGAGCCACTAACCATGTTTGTTCTTCTTTGTAGCTACTTGATTCATGGAGGGACCTTGCTGAAGGTGATTACACCATGAGGGTCAGGACAGGGGATGTCGTTTCAGCAAGAGCGGTGGGAGTTTCCAGTTTAAATTTTATTTAAATTTGAACAATGTGTTATTCATTCCTGGTTTTCGCAGGAATCTGATTTCTGTTTCTAGACAATTGGATGATGGTTATTCAGTTTCTTTTAATAGCAATTTGGTTATTATTGGTAGAAATGGATTAACTATATGCACAGGAAACTCAGAAAATAACTTGTATGTGTTAAGACCGTTAACACATAGGTCACTGCTCAACACTGAAATGTTTAAGGTTGAAAAACCTAAAACAAAACGGCCAAAGATTTCTCACGATGACACATATCTATGGCATCTTAGACTTGGTCACATCAACTTTGACCGGATAAATAGATTGATAAAGAACAGAGCCTTAAACCAGTTAAAGCTCGGGACTTTACCAGTTTGTGAATCCTGTTTAGAAGGGAAAATGACCAAGAGACCTTTTACTGGAAAAGGTATAAGAGCCAGTCAACCACTAGAGCTAATACATTCAGACGTTTGTGGACCGATGAATGTAAAAGCCCGAGGTGGTTATGAATACTTCGTCACATTCATTGACGATTATTCAAGATATGGGTATGTCTACCTAATGCATCACAAATCAGATACCTTTGAAAATTCAAGGAGTATCGTGCTAAGGTTGAGAACCAATTAGGTAAGACAATCAAAACTCTACGATCAGATCGTGGAGGGGAATACCTCGGCAGAGATTTCGAGGAATTCTTAGTTGAGCATGGGATAGTATCCCAGCTCACAGAACCTGGAACACCACAATAAAATGGTGTTGCAGAAAGGAGAAATCGAACCCTACTAGACATGATGAGATCTATGTTTAGTTATAGCTCACTACCTAGTTCATTCTGGGGATATGCACTGCAAACCGCAATGCATATCCTTAATGTAGTTCCATCTAAGTCTATTCCTAAGACTCCCTTAGAGTTGTGGAATGGTCGTAAAACTAGTTTATGACATTTCCGCATATAAGGGTGTCCAGCACATGTGCTGAAGAATAAGACTAAAAAGTTGGAGCCACGTTCTCAGGTGTGCCTATTTGTAGGCTACCCTAAGGATACTAGGGGTGGATTCTTCTATAGTCCTGATGATAACAAAGTATTTATATCGACAAATGCTACGTTTCTAGAGGAGGACTATATGAGGGAGTTCAAGCCTCGTAGTAAAATATTACTCGAGGAGTTACTTACTGGTTCGACCAGCACGCCATCGTCAACGAAAGTTGACAAATACATAGCACCTTCAACATCTGATAGTCAGATGCTACCCAGTCAGAATGATCTACCACCTAGACGCAGTAGGAGGGTCGTACGACAACCTGATCGCTACCTAGGGGTTGGAGAGGCATAAGTTGTCGCCTCTAGCGACGGCATAGATGATCCATTGACCTACAGTAGTGTAATGGATGATTCTGACAAAGAGGAATGGCTCAAAGCCATGAACCTAGAGATGGAGTCCATGTACTCCAACTCGGTCTGGGAATTTATAGACCAACCTGATGGGGTGAAACCCATAGGTTGCAAGTGGATCTACAAGAGGAAGAGGGGATCAGATGGGAAGGTACAGACCTTCAAGGCTAGACTAGTGGCCAATGGTTATACCCAGAAAGAGGGAGTTGACTATGAGGAAACTTTCTCGCCAGTAGCTATGCTTAAATCCATCCGCACTCTTCTATCCATTGCCGCATATTATGACTATGAAATTTGGCAAATGGATGTCAAGACTGCATTCTTGAATGGCAATCTTGATGAAAGTATCTATATGATACAACCAGAAGGGTTCATCGCCCAAGGTCAAGAGCAAAAGGTTTGCAACTGCAAAGGTCCATTTATGGACTCAAGCAGACATCTCGATCTTGGAATATAAGATTTGACTCAACAATCAAGTCTTATAGTTTTGAGCAGAATGTTGATGAGCCTTGTGTATACAAGCGCGTCATTGACGGGAAGGTGGTTTTTCTTGTTTTATACGTTGATGATATTTTACTCATTGGGAATGATGTAAGGATATTATCAGACGTGAAAAACTGGCTAGCTGACCAATTCCAAATGAAAGATTTGGGAGAGGCCAGTTATGTTCTTGGGATCCAGATACTTCGGGATCGCAAGAAATGACTGTTAGCTATGTCTCAGGCATCCTATATCGACAAGATCCTTGTGCGATTTAGGATGCAGAATTCCAAGAAATGCAATATGCCTTATCGGCATGGAATTCATTTGTCGAAAGAATAGTCTCCTAAGACACCTCAGGATGTTGAGGAAATGAGACATATCTCATACGCCTCAGCAGTTGGTAGTCTCATGTATGCCATGTTATGCACGAGACTGGACATCTGTTTTGCAGTGGGAGTAGTCAGTAGGTTTCAGTCAAACCCAGGATTGGATCACTGGGTGGCTGTGAAACACATTCTCAAGTATCTTAAGAGAACGAGAGATTATATGCTTGTATATTCCGGTGGGGATATGATCCTTAGGGGATATACAGACTCTGATTTTCAGACAGATGTTGATTCCAAGAAATCTACATCTGGATCAGTGTTCACCCTAGGTGGTGGGGCTATTGTATGGCAAAGTATAAATCAATCTTGTATTGCTGACTCCACCATGGAGGCTGAATATGTAGCGGCTTGTGAAGCGGCTAAGGAAGCAGTCTGGCTCCGTAAATTCTTGGGAGATCTGGAAGTTGTTCCAGATATGGATAGACCATTCACCCTCTATTGCGATAATAGTGGAGCGGTGGCAAACTCCAAAGAACCAAGAAGCCACAAGAGAGGAAATATCATCTCATCAGGGAGATAGTGCAGAGATGAGACGTTACTGTCATAAAGATTACATCCGCAAAGAACCTTGCTGATCCGTTTACAAAGACCTTGCCGGCTAAAGTTTTTGAAGGTCACCTAGATGGTCTAGGATTACGTGACATGTCTCATTTGCTCTAGTGCAAGTGGGAGATTTTTGGGATGTATGCCCTAGAGCTACATGTGATCTAAACGGTTTCATGTGTTTTGAAATAAATTGATGCATTATTCATTTATCAAATTGTTTGTTTATTTTTCGCATATTATATATCTTCGTAAATATCGTAGATTACTTATGTACCTTCAGACTTAGTGTATGAGTGTCATACACCATAGGATTTAAGTCTGAAGTTAGTAATCTTAAATAGTCCATAGAGAGCAAACAAAATGGGTACTTTGTTTGTGGTTTATCTATACCTGCTGTCCACAGCTATAGATAAATCACAAACAAAGTACCCGCTTTATTTGCTCTTTTTGGACTATTTTAGATTACCAACTTTAGACTTAAATCCTTTTGTGTATGACACTCATACACTAAATCTAAAGGTACACAAGTAATCTCGGGTAAACATGATAATATACAATATGCGATATTAAAGAAATATTTTGATAAATGAACAATGCATCATTTTATTTCATAAAATATAATAACATCTACATAACATGATCCTCTAGGGCATATATCCTAATAATAACATTGTGTCTTCCATTGCTTTGGTAGTATCTTTAGTCTTTCCCTTCACATCCATCACAATGTTGAACATATTTTCAAATATATTTTTCTCAATGTTCATCACATCGAGATTATGTCTGATCAAATTAGAAATCCAGTATGGTGAATCCCAGAAGATGCTTCTTTTCTTCCAGCCAGAATTCTTACATGTTGGAAATTTATTAATCTCACCAGCATCAAGTTCAATTACCTTTCTCAACCCTAGTTCATCTATCTGATGCAAGATTTTTTCGCTTGTCCTAATTGGTGGTGGTGGTAAGAATTATATATTATTGCTACATAAATGAGTTCTGTTGTGTCTAAATGGATGATTAGGCCAAAGAAACTTATGGTGATTATCAAACCATGAAGTCTTTCGACTACTTGGGAGCGAGAATGCTTGTGTGTTCACCATACAGTAAGGACATGCCAATTTTCCAGATGTAGTCCAACCTGACAGCATCGAGTAAGCGAGAAAATCACTAATTATCTACATCAATGTCTGTTTACTTTCTCGATACATCATATGTCTGTACATCCACATCCCACAATAGTTGTAGTTCATCTATCAAAGGTTGGAGGTAAAAATCTATATTTTGTTTCAGGTTCTGAGACCTCAGAATAATTAATGATAAGAACATGTATTGCTCGTTCATGCACATCCAATATGGTAAATTATACGAAATGACTATGACTGGCCATGAAGAATATTGTTTTTCCAATTGACTGAAAGGATGAAAACCATCAGCGCACAACCTCAATATAACATTATGGCTTTCATATGCAAATGAATGATAAGTGCGGCTAAAATGCTTCCATGTCTCCAAGTCAAATGGATGACATATTGTTAGGGCGGTTGTGGGAACCCTATGGTCAAATTGGTGCCCCACGTATCGGAAGTAGGTCTAACTCGTGGATATCAAGCATGGGTGTATTTTTTAAATAATTTAATGGAATATTATATTACATTATGAGTGTATAGGAAAAAATCGGGGCTGAATCGGAGTCTGGAACTCAAAAATGGACAGAAGCAAAATTCGGCGTGCGTGCCTGTACGCAGTGCAAAATCAAAATTCATTTTTTTATTTGTTTAAGTTCCTTCATCAGCTCTCTGGAAACAGAGAGCTGGTGAATTGGGGTTTTCAACTCAATTTATTTTCAACCTTCCCTAAACACTTTCAAACACCTAAAATAACTTTTTTTAACATCAACACATGTTAAATAATAAAAATCATATTTTTAAAAATATCAAATAGTTTTATAAAAAACATAATTTTATTCAAAGTACGCATATGCGTAAATTTTGAATCTAAAAATACAAACCAAATTAGAATCCCATAATAAAAGGACTCATGAATAATTCTAGGTCACTCAAATATGGTCAAGTGATTTTAGAATGATAGTCATAGCTTCAAACTTTCTGTAATATCCTGAATATTTTTCATAATGGTTTTGGAAGACTTCCTAATTCAAATTTAGAATTTAGAACTGCATGATATTCGGAAATAAGACTTTATGTGTTGGGAAATAGTTTGGAATGTTCTTAAGTGAAGTTTCATCGCGTTGGAAAATGAGTGGTTTCGAGAACCGATTACGCGATTTCTATTTATATCGTTATACGCGTAAAAGTTTCTCTTTTCAGCTATAAAAATAGCACACAAACTCCAATTGAGCTGATTCTTGAACATTGCACTCATTTTTTGAGATGAACAACTTTCGTGTTGAGCACTTTTCGAAATTTATATCAGATGGGCAATAGAAATGTGAATTTCAGAAAAAAGCCTCATGATATGATACCGATAAAAGTTTCTTATTTCGACTATAAAATTAGCAATAGAACTCTGATCACGCTGATTCTTAAACATCGGACTTATTTTTCCGAGACGAACAACTTTCGTGTTGAACACTTTCCGACATTTGCATCAGAAATGCTTCAAATATAAGAATTTTTGAGGAAGCCTCATGATAGGGGCCTGATTGCAAATTCATGGGGGCCTGAACGTAAATTTTAGAAACTTGGTTATAAATACCCCTAGTTTCCATTAATTGTAAGAAATGGCATAAGCTATCCACTCTCTCCACACGACCCCCCATATCCTCAAACACGTTTTGGCGACGCATGGTCACGTCGGTGGCCTGCCAGCCAACTTCAGCCGACACGACCGACCAGAAGGGTACACCGGCCACCCTTCCACCTTGTGGTGGCCGGTGACAGCCCCAGTATGCCGGCGAACGGCTAGGGAGAGAAGAGATACTTGCGGAAATGGAATTGTCGATCCCGGATCCTCGATTCATTTCATGACCTGAGCCACCCGCCAAATCGAAGCTCTCGGAGAGTACTACAAGTAGGTGATGATGGTTTTTCCATTTCATGCATGGTTTTAACAAAATGAGGAAGAAAGATTTTGTGAATAGTGACCCACGGTGAATAGTAGCTTCGATCGGAATTCTGTCGATTCGAGCGCATTCGTGGGATCGTTTGGAGTCCGTAAATGCCCTTGAAATATTGATTTTATTAAGGCCTGGAGTGCTCACGAAGCCAGGTAAATAACTCATGCGATGAGTTCTCAAATCATTCTTTTCTTGTTTTATATATATAGAGAGAGAGAGAGAGATGATTGAAAGGTTTAAGATAGTTAAAGATGGATTTGACAAAAGACTTCGAGATCAGGTATAGTTGAGTTAGTCGACCATCACAGGTATGGACTTTCGTTATTGTTATGATATGAAGTGAAATGCTTGAGGATAATACTATGATATGAAGTGAGAGGTTCGATGATCTTAATGTCAGTATGTATGTATTGATGTATTTTGAAGTGAAACATTTGATAAGCTTAATGTCTATGTGTATGTATAAATGTATGTAAAAGTATGAACCTGTAACGATATGAAATTGTGTATGTGAATGAATATAAAAATATATTAGTATATGAGTATGTATTCGTATATGCATATGATGATACGATATGTATAGATGAGGTATACAGAATCGATAAATGGAATAAGTCATGATTTTTGATTTGGTATTAGCTTATGTATATGTGCGCTATATGAACAAGTTGTTATTGTCTTATACATGTAAATTATTTGTTTAGAGATTGAAATGGTTAATTGTGATAAGGAAGAAATAAAAGCTAATTTCTCCTCAAATGAATACGTTTGATCGATAAAAGAAAATATGTGAGGACTATTGAATATATGACATTTGAATTCATAGCAAGATGTATATTCGTATGTTTAAAACATATGTATGTATGTGAGTGTTTGAATGATGTATTGGAGTGTTTGTCATGGATGTGCTTGTGTATGAGAAGTTGTGAGCTGAGTTTGGTGTGTTGTGATATGTATGCAAGTATGTATGTTTAATTGGTTGATGTTCTTGTGATATAGTGGTCGAGCTGGTTAGGAATTCGTTCAGACAGAATTCATCTCATACATATTCTAAAATAAGTAATGTGTCACGTACGAGCATTGTGTGTGTAAGCCAACTGTATGTATGTATTGTTGGATGATGTGAACTTTGATGTATCGATTGTTATGTGTGCTTCGTGGTTACTTGTATAATGATGGTGAATATGTCTGAGTGTATGTATGTGTATGATAAAACTCGTGATATGTATGGATCGTGTATGCTTGTGTGAAATGAATGAAGTTTTTGAAAACTGACTTGAATATCATATTCGTTAAGTTGTATTGGTATTTATGTATATATGTGTAAGAAATCTGAAATTATAATTGCATATATATAAGAGAAGTGTGTTATGGTATGAGCAAATGCATATGAATTCTGGATGATGAATTGTTGTAAGGTTACAGTAATTAAAGAAAGTTAAGGTATGTATGTTTTGAATAGAATAAAGTATGTTTTGAATTGAAGGAAATATATTTGTTTTATCGATTTGATGATATTTCAAATATGCTTAATTGTAATAAAGTATAATAAATCTGACTCATCGGCTTATCTAATGGAAGTGGATTCGATGTAAAATGACTTGTTTTGTGATGTTCTGGTTGATGCTTTGTGTGATTTGAATGTTCGGCTAATAGATTGGCATATATGTGAATATATAGATATGAGATTTTGTCATGGTAAGGAATAAAGGATAATAAAAGTTGATAAATCTAAACTTGTAACAATTTAGTTATTTTGATAAACTGCTAATATGTTTGACATGTTTATTTGTAGTTTATATCTGACTTGTATGTTTGTTTGTAGTACTAGCATGGTTACTAACTGAGTTTTCTAACTCACACATAACCATTTTGCTAGTTTTTTAGGTTGGCTTCCAGAATAGTTAATCACGACAGTTTTGGAAGTCATGCTCGAGACGCGGATCACCCAAGCGGTAGTCACCCTCGCAAGTATCGTGGGAAGAGTTTTAGAGGTCTAGGGTTTGTGATCAACATTTTATTTATCGTGTTGAGCACGATGTTTGTATATATATTAAGTAAATATTTTGATTGCTTATGATGTTGTGGGCACAGAGCCTTTGAGTGTTGATAGATGATGTGGGCACGGAGCCCTTAGGATATGATTTTGATGAGTTTTGTGTGGACCTGAGGTCCTTTTATTTGTTTGATGTTTTCTTAGATTCTGTTTGATGTTGGACTGTGATCCAGGTTGTCCAGTTTTAGGATACATTATGTCGAATTTTCTATAAATTTATAGGCTTATGGAGATGTGTCAATTATGTCTCATGCCGGTAACATCCTTCCTTTGGCGCGATGTTACACTCTCTTTGATATATTCTTTTTTTCCATTTTGATTTTCTTTGGCTTTCTATAAGTCTTTGAAGAGCTTGCTCCACCATGGAGGTATAAAAGGGATTGTCTTTCTTCAAATCATGATTCGTCGTGCGTAACATGTTATAAAGTTTTTCATAACTGGCTTGCATCGAATGCGTATGAAACTTTAACACAAAACCAGCGTAAGTACCATGCAAAGAAGATAGAATCAATTTTCGGCCTAACCGTTCATCGATCATAATGCTCTATCGTTCCAAATATCGGATATGGTCGATCATGTTCAAAATATAAATGTTGATCGCTCCTTCATCCTTGAGCGTAGTATGGAACAATTCTTTAGACCCTCCGATATATTTCAATTTCTTAATTTCCTTCGGACAACTCCCTAGGTGTAGACCCGGTCACGGTTCCGGTCCCAGAATCGGAACCGTGGCCGACTGGTTCGGTTGGGGTTCGACCCTAATCCGAATCGGTCGGAACCAGTGGAACCATAAGGTTCCACCGATTCTACGGTTCCAACCGGAACAGAAACGGTTCCGGTTCAAACCGTAGGGTTCCAACAGGAACCCTACGTCCCCAACGGCTACTAGCCGTTGGGGGGTAGGGAGCCGTTGGCTCCCTGCCCTTAATATAAAAATAATTATTTTAAAAATAATAATAATAAAATAAAATATAAATTACTAATATATCCCTAATAACGGTAATAAAACGGTTATATTTATGGGCATTTTTTGTATCCAAAAAATTCTAAAACTCTATAAATATGATTCATTTTTCATTATTTCAACACACCAAATTCTCTACTCTCTCATTTCCTACAATTCTCTTATTATCAATCTCAATTCAATTAGTTATTATCATTCGCAATTAGTCAATTTTCTTATTTTTCTTCCTAATTTCTCAAACAAAAAATGGCAAGCTCATCTGAGAACATAATGTCAAATATGCCAACCCAAGAGAGCAGCCCTAGTGTCGGTGCACAATCACGGAGAATAGAAGTTAAGGCTCGTTCCTCGGATGTTTTCAAAATTCATTTTCATTTGGAACACCTAGAAGATGATACACAACGAGCAATTTGCAACTATTGTGGGGTTATCTACAAATTTTCTGGTGGATACGGCAATATGATCAAGCACATGGAAAGACATCATCCGGTTGAACTTGGAATTGATACGGCGCAAACTCAAATGGCCAGGTACGCATCATCTAGTAGAGGTATGAGTGCTATAGATTTATTTAAATATTCTGATGCAAAAAATAGAGAAGAATTTGCGAAATTAACTTGTATGGCACATCTTTCTTTAAGCTTTGGTGAAAAACTTCATTTTACTAATTACGTGCATAATGCTTTAAACCATGTTGCATGTAGAATGACTCGAAAACAACAAAAAGTCATATTTTCAAATTATATAAAGATGGTAAAATATTTTAAATGAAATATTTAAAGAGATGAAAGGTCGTATTTCTATATGTTCTGATATTTGGAATGACCATTGGCAAACACACTCATACATTGGTGTGACTTGTCATTGGATTGATGCATCATTTACCATGCAAAAAAGACTTATTGCATTTAGAGTTTTTGATGACCCACATACTGCACATAATATTTATAGAATGATGAAGGTAATTTTTGATGAATATGGTTTAGTAGAAAAATTTTAACAATTGGATTTGATAATGCATCTACAAATACTGCATCCATTCATGATTTAAAATCCTTATGTGAACCAAATTTAGGGGGTCTATTTTTTCATATTCGTTGTACATGTCATGTCCTTAACATATGTGTGCAAGACGGACTAAAATTATTATCACCTTTCCTTGATCCAATTAAAACGGCACTTAACTGTATTTGGTCATATTCTCAAGTTAGGAGAGAATGGACCAAGTTTTGTAAAATAAATGGTTTTAAACCGATTAAATTTTCAAGAGATGTTCCAACACGTTGGAATTCTACTTATTTTCTTTTATGTCAAGCATTTCAATACAAAGATGCATTATGTAGTTTTTTTTCTCAACATGTTCAAAATATCAGACTTTATCCTAGTCAATGGGATATTTGTGAAACTATTTTAGATATTTTAAGAGTTTTTAATGATGCTACTTTAGTTTTTAGCGGTGTTTATTATCCTACAGCATATTTATTTCTTCTTGAGAGTTTGAATATTGTTGGCACTCTCGATGAGCATGTTGACAGTGACGACCCTAATGATATTGTTTTGTTCGAAGATATTACTGCTATGAAGGTAAAATGGTTGAATTATTTTAGAGAAATTCATTTACTTTATCTTATTGCTGCTGTTTTTTATCCTAGATTTAAATTAGAAGGTTTGAATGGTGGTTTACAAGTTTACTATGGTTATTTAGGAATATTAGAAGAAATTGATATTACAAGAATAATGACGAAATTAAGAAATGATTTAATTGGGTTATTTAATGATTATATTGTAAGATATAACTTAGGAACATTAGGTCAATCTAGTAGTAGCGACCCGGTAATTCAAACAAGACTTAGCGCAGGGGATCGTTGGTTATTGCAACGAAATAAAAAAGCTAGGGATACGACAACTAATAACCCCGAATTAGATAATTATTTATCTACAAATTTCGAGTTTCCTACTGAAAGTTTAGTTAGTAAAAATTTTAAAATCCTTGAATGGTGGAACCGGCATCAAAATATATATCATGTTTTATCTATTATTGCTAAAGAGATATTGGCAGCACTTATTTCCACCGTTGCGGTTGAGCAAGCCTTCAGCTTGGGAGGTAATATATTGGAAGCTAGACGATCTTCATTACATCCAAGCACTCTAGAAGCAACAGCTTGTGTGGATGATTGGACTCGAGCTGATCTGAGACAACAAGAAGATGCCCCCGATGATTTTGAAGATTTGTTCGATAATGCATCTGCAACAACAAGTGCAAGCGGAACCGGAGCTGAAGGATCAACTGATAATGATGATTGATAATTGTAAAATTATAAATTTACAAAGGGGAAATGTCTTAAAATTGTAATGGAACTACGTGAGTTTTGATTCCTCTCACCTCTGGAGGATACGTAGGCAACTTAAATTTTTAAAAATTTAAGCTCAAGCTCTTCAATGTAATAATTTTATTTATTTATAAAATTAATCTCATTAATTTTAATTTATTTTCGATATCTAAAAAAAAGGTTCGGAACCGAACCGGTCAGTTCCGGTTCGGTTCAAGGTTCCGGTTCCACACTTATGGAACCAGAAACCGAACCACCGGCCGGGTCTATCTGGGTGTTCTCATAATACTTCAAGCATCAGGTACCTCTATATATTGTCTTAGCAAATCTGGAACCATCGATCCTAAAATGTAGGATTTCACCCTTAGGTTATCATCTTTCTTATTTCAAATGTCTCTCGCTCTTCGGGATTGGAATCAGGATCGATTTCAATAGGTAATGGATTGAGCGTCACATAACTCATTTTATCTGACTCCAAGACAAAACGGATGTTCATTTCCCATTCAAAATATTTCTTGGCTCCATTTAATTTATTAGAATCCAAAAGTCGCGCTAATGGATTTGTGGCAACCATTTACAAGACAATAATTAAACACTAGCAGAATATTTTCATTTCAAAATAAAAACACTAATACGATTATGGATTTTAAATATATTAGTGTCATCTCACTACTTTACGTAATTCTGTAATCTCCCATAACGGAAAAATAGAAATTTGGCAATCAAAATTCATAACGGGAAGTGGATCCCATGACATTTACTCCAGCCTCACAATAATTACGGTCTTGGCCTTCATAAATTCATTAGGTAGACCTCAAAGGTCAATCACATCCATGTGACTCATATTCTTATCCTCATAATAATGACAGTATTGGATTAAGACGTGTTCCAGGTGTATATTTTCAATGTGCACTAATGAGCAACGTAAGTACACCCTCACAATAACGATGGTATTGGGTTACTACGTCAACTCATCACGCTACATCTACTGTTTTATCGAAGCGACCTAAGTTTCGACCACTTATACCAGTGACAATAATGACGATATTGGGCATAAGTAATAAGAACTCATGCATCTATGTATTGACAAGATAGACCATCCAATAATGCTCTAATATTATTAATACTATTACTTAAAAGTAATCATCTAATCATGAGAGATTTATGACAATCAAGTCATAACATGTTTGGGTCAAAATAAAAAATTTAATTTAAAATATTCAATGCATATCCAATATGACTTATGCATAATTAAATTAAAATTACAGAGACATAGATTCAAATACATGTGTTGTGTGGTTAGACCTGCGCTGATACCATTCTGTTGGGGCGATTGTGGGAACCCTATGGTCGGATCGGTGCCTCACGCAGTGGAAGTGGGTCTAATCTGTAGATATCAAGCATGGGTGTATTTTTGAAATAATTTAATGGAATACTATATTCCATTACGAGTGTATAGGAAAAAACTGAGGCTGAATCAGAGCCCGAAAACTCAAAAAGAGACAGAAATAAAATTCGGCACGCAAGTATATAATTTGCGCGCACTAGAAATTCATTTTTTTATTGTTTAAGTTCCTTCATCGATTCTCTGGAAACAGAGAGATGGTGAATTGGGATTTTCAACCCAATTTATTTTTAACTTTCCCAAAACACTTTCAAACACCTAAAATAAATTTTTTTACCATCAAAATTAACATCACATCAACACATATTATAAAATAAAAATCATGTTTTTCAAAATATCAAATACTTTTACAAAAATATAAATTTATTCAAACACACATGCATAAATTTTGAATCTAAAAATTTAAACCAAATTAGAATCCCACAATGAATTGACTCATGAACAATTTTAGGTCACTCAAAGTTGGTCAAGTGATTCTAGAACGATAGTCATAACTACAAGCTTTCATCTAGAGTTCCAAACTTAATTTTATGTTCTATGTCCAATATGAACATATTTGACCCAATAACAAGCATATTGTGTTTATGCTTCCAAAGCAATCCATACATAAATTTATTAGACTAATTTCAACATCAAGCTATATTATTATGTATCAAATATTAAAAAAATCATAGCTTATTAGAGAAAATTAAACTTACCTAGTAAGTTTGAACCAAAGATCTAATTTTATTCTCCTTATTGAAAATTGTAGAGAACTTTCAAAACTTCTCTAAACACTTCTTTAGGTAAAATTTTCTTATACTTTGCCTTAATGCTTGCTTTAGCTTTCTCAAGCTTGATTAAAAACTTACTTAAGCTTGCTTTAATAGTGAAACTTATGTAATTTTTAATTAATAAAAGTCTTAATCAACTTTTAGGTGGGCTTAATCCAATTTGTCCAAATATGTATAATTAGGTGTGAGTAATCACATTTGTCTACCATTTTGATTTAATCCAATTAAATCAAGACAAAGTTTATCAAATTGACTAGTTCATTGTATACTATTTTAATTTAATCCAATTAAATCAAGTCAAATACACATATTATTACATATTTGTAATTATCAAAATATCCTCAAATGGTAGAGATATTTATGAAATTACAACAAAGTCCTTGTGTGATTTTGGATTAAACCAGTTAATCCAATTGGTCAAAATAAAAAACTAATGTTATTTAATAACACTTAATTATTTTAATTGATAATTATAATATCAAATATTATTTATTATCAAACATTATTGGCTACCCAAATGCTCAACAAGTACATTTCATATTGTGGAACTCTCTAAGTCCAGAAACGTTTGTCATATAAGCCTAACTCATATGTACGCAATTCGACCATCTCCAAATTCACGAAGAACAAGAACGACCTTTCTAAGGTCATCACATATATTTAACAATTCATCTGTCATAAGCTATCTGAGTTGTGCTTATAAAACATAGATTACATCATCAAGGCACACATCCCATATTGTTGACATGTTCATGATTTTTTACAACTAATCATAACACTATTTCTGATATATGCGATCCACCCTAGGTGATCGGCTTTAGACAAAGTCTAAAGAATCATGACTTACACACATCTGTAGGCATTGCAATTTTGCATGAGAAACCTGATGATGAGTCTTATTTGGAGGCACTACCTTTTAAGTCACGGAAGTCGCGGGAAACGGACGTCGGAAGGGAAAAGATGGAAATCAGTACTTTGTCGAATTTTACTCGCTTGATTAGCTTCGAGCTCGCTGGTGGACCTCCGTTTTAAAGCACATTTAGCCTAAAAAAATCCACAAACCACTTAACCTTGACCTAAAACCCCCTTAAGCCCACACACATTGTCCACACAAACCAAACCCACCAAGCCAAGGCCCACACCCCCAACCAAGGCCCACACGCCCATTCACCTCAAAATATAACCCAAATAAATAAAATAATTAATTAAATATATATTTAACACATGTGTAATTAAATAAAACAAATAAAATCTAAATAATCACCTACCAAAAAATTAAAATACTTACACAAATTAAAGAAATTGCATGCCTAATAAAGATAAATCAAATATATTATATACCCAACTTAACAAATTAAATGCCTAATCCTAACCAATCAAATATATTGTATTCCTAATCTAAACCAAATTTGTCCCCCATCAATCCATTGCTTTCCTTCTTAGACACCAAATCAAATCCCTTCCTTGTGAGACAATGAGTAGCCCTAACCCTTCTCTATATAAACAACCCCTAACCAAGACATGCACTCATCCAATCTCTCTCTCACTCACGGCAATAATACATAAAATAATAAATCCAACTAACACCAGCCCTAAACGTCCCTCACAAAGCCACTATCTTCACGCACAACACCCACACAATCACTCCCCACTAACAGACCCCACGTTGAAGCCACAAATACTCACCAAAGCCACATGCCCCGTGTCCATCAATAGCTGCCCCTTTTGACTCCATTCAGCGCATCAATAAAACACAGCAGCCCTTGTTCACGAACCAGCCCCTTGCCTCTTCACGACCCAGCTTCATAAGCCACAACACGCCCATTCCTTCATGACACATGCACACATGATAAACCCTCAAGCCTCCCTTTAACACACGCACATAAGCCAGCCACAACCCACGCATCAACCCCATGCCTCATGCCAAACTAACAACCCAACACATAAACACATGCACCCTAACATCTGAGCCACATAACCGAACAAACAATATGTCTGACACTCAAACAGCAGCCCTCTTTTATTGACCGACACAGCCCACTAAATGAACACACACACGTAGCCAACTCGCCACTCACCTCTCGATCCCACATCACCAAACAAGAAGCCATCAAACACTGACTAAAAAATCAACACAGACCCTCTACAATAAACCCCCTGAAACTTTCCCGAAATTGCCCTGAATTGGCCCAGAAACTGTCCAGCAAAACTGTCCAGAATAAGCCTTAAAACAGTGACAAAAACTACCCAAAATAGTCCCGGAAACACCAAAACAGCAACCTGAAACAGTGACCAACATACCGCGAGGAAACCGCAGCAAAACGGAGTCAAAACAGTAGCTTGAGTAGCGAAACAGCGAGGTAAAACGCAAACCAGTGAACTAGAAAAGTTGCGGTGTGATAGCCCTTCCGACGGCCGTGAAACGCAAGTTCGAAAGTCGACATAAAAGGTTAGACCTGAGGGTATTTTCCACATTCGTTTTTTGTTTTATTTGTATTATTTATTGAGTATTGCTTGCATGATTGTTATGTCGAAATGCATGTTGTGGCCCTTGAGTAGATAAATATGCATGGATTATGAGATATTGTATGTTGTGGCTTTGGAATAAAACGAAAGATGTGTCAACTCTCGCGGTATATCGGATGGAAACCCGGACATAAATTTCATAGCCGATTCCGAATGGACGGTAGTATGATCTGTACTCGGGATACAACTCCACGTACCGCTTGAGTAAACGACACTTTCTTTTGTTTTATATTGCTTTGATTTATTTATTTTTCGTCATTTGAATTCCGTATGTTATTTGTATGCATGATACAATCGAGCGCATGGGCTTAATAATTCGGATTAAAGGTCCCCTATTTGGAGGGGTTAAAATCCTTTGCCACGATGCTTTGCCGCGCCGGTTGATGTGTGTTCGGTTGAATGTGAGATATGTTCAATCGGGCATACTAAGTTTGATGTGATTGTCTTTATTTTTGTATGTATGATGCGATCAAGCGCATGGGCTTAGTAAGTCGGATTAAAGGTCCCCTATTTGGAGGGGGTAAAATCCTTTACCACGATGCTTTGTCGCGCCGGTTGATGTGTGTTCGGTTGGATGTAAGATATGTTCAATCGGACATACTAAGTTTGATATGATTGTCTTTATTTTTGTATGTATGATGTGATCGAGCGTATGGGCTTAGTAAGTTGGATTAAAGGTCCCCTATTTGGAGGGGTTAAAATCATTTACCATGATACTTTGCGGCGTCGGTTGATATATGCTCGGTTGAATGTAAGATGTGTTCAATCGGGTATACGAAATTTCATATAGTTATCTTTATCTTTGTATGAATTGTAACGAAAGGCGCATGGGCTTATTGTGTTGGATTAAAAGGTTTTCCATTTGGGGGAAGAAAAGCCTAAAAGGCTACCTTTACCACGATATTTGCCGTGTCTTTCATCTATTGATTGCATTATCTATCATTGTCTTGGCTTAACGTATCACAATTCATATATCCATGTTATGATAGCATTTGAGTATCATTTCTTGTGGTATATCGGATGGAAACCCAGACATAAATTCCGTAGCCGATTCTGAATGGACGGTAGTGCGGTCTGTACTTGGGATACAATTCCACATACCACTTGGAAAAGTGCTCACATGTGTCCTTGTGTCCATATTAGTTATCTTCTTTTGCACCACGTCATAGCATGCTCACTTTAATGCCTAATTGCATCCTTAAGTGTCTTTTTGCATTATGTACTTAGTTGACTCTTTTATTTGTGCATGGACTTGTAATGGCTATTTGTTTATGATATGTCTATGAAATCACATGTTCGTCATTATTTGATTCGCCTTTATGTGTGCTTGTGTGGTTAGTGTGTGCTTGTGTTTCCATGAATACAATATGCCAATGAAGCTGTATGTTCGTTGCTACTTTGATGTACTTTCAAGCATGCAATCTTAGATGTGAAATATATGCAAATTTAGGTGTAAGTTTTATTTTTGTGCATGTGAATTTAGAAGCATGATACTCTTGGAAATAACTGTTACTTAAGCTTTATTAAATTATTACACGAATCCTTTCATTACAAGTGACATAAGTAAGGGACCATTCCGAACCCAACGGTTTGAGGTCTTCCCTTGCGAGGGGTGAGTGTGGCCTTAAATCTCATTTTCCCGGTTCACACCGGGTGGCGACTCCATTATTCTCCGGTTTAGTCCCCTGCGGGCTACTCCGTACTCCCAATCGGGCCGCGAGCCCGGGACAGCATGCGTCGCCCAGTTTATGTGTCCCACATGCATGCATGCACCATGTTAACCCCCTTTTGTCTTGAAGGCCATCATAGATACCCGTTGGGTTAGGGAAAAGGGCAGACTTGTCAAAAGACCTAGTAGTCACCAAGGGAATTGGCAGAAGACCTAACCCAACGGGATAGGAAATTCATCCATGCATACACGTAACGCACTTGCATTCTTTTTGCATTTTGTTTTCTTTTTGTATTCACAGGTTTCAAAGGAGAAAAAAAGCGGCAAAGAACAAGCTAATCAGAAACAAGAAAAAGCACAGTATCAGATTTGGGTAATAATCCCAGGGTTGAGGCCCATTTGAGTTTGAGTTTTTGGTATGGCACTCTGGGGGCGAGGCCCACATCAGTTTCAGTATCAGTTTGGGGTGGAGCCCACATCAGTATCAGCTGGGGGTGAGGCCCATATCAGTATCAGTTTGGGGTGAGGCCCATATCAGTATCAGTCTGGGGGCAAGGCCCATATCAGTATCAGTTTGGGGTGAGGCCCATATCAGTATCAGTCTGGGGGCAAGGCCCATATCAGTATCAGTTTGGGGCGAGGCCCACATCAGTATCAGCTGGGGGCGAGGCCCATATCAGTATCAGTTTGGGGCGAGGCTGTAGGCATTGTATTTTTGCATGTGAAACCCGATGATGAGTCTCATTTGGAGGCACTACCTTTTGAGTCACGAAAGCCGCGGGAAACGGATATCGGAAGGGGAAATTCAGAATAAACAAGCTCACTGTCTTCGTTAGTGCTGCGTTCGTTACTTCGTTCGAACGGCAAACAGATTGCGTGTCGCGTTCGAGGAAGCGTTCGAACGGTGTCGGTAATTCTGGTTTTGCTGCTAGCCTTACACCCCAGCCCATTTAGCTCCCCAAAGCCCATAAAACACATCCCAAATTAAATAAATAAATATTTATTTAATCATTAAACATTAAATAAAATATTTAAAACATTTACCAAACTTAAACTAAAATCATGCCTAATTTAAATAATTTGAATATATTATATACTAAAACTAAAAAGAAGATATGCCTAATTAAAATCAATCCTAACCAATTAAAACCAATCAAATATTTGACTTCCTAATCTAATAAGACATCTACCAATTTAAAATAGTTGACTTCCTAATTTAAAATATTTTGTCCCCCCCTCAATCTTGTGTATACCATCCTTAGGACTCCTAATTTGGAAACTAGATCTCTTCCTTGTGAGACAAAGGCAAACCCTAGCTCTCTTCTATATAAACAACCCCTAACCAAAGCCATCCTCTCCTTGACACATAAGAATTCACACCCAACTCTCTCTAATACATGCCCAAGACACTTCACATATACACAAAAAAAAAGAACAAAGAGCCCTAACCACCTCCTCCATAGCCGAGACAACAAGAGCCTCAATCCTCCACCATAACCGAGACCACCACAAGCAATACCTTCCTTAGCCAAATCAAAACACTCCTCCCTGCACCGAGAACACATCCCCCCATACAGCCCTTACAACCACTAAAACACCCCTAACAAACACTCAAAAACAGCCCCTGAATTGCCTTAAAATAGCAGCCCAAATCCTTAAAACAGTAACATAAAAACTGCGTAGATAATCTTAAAAATAATCACACACAACTGCACTAAGAACCCACACAAACTTGGAACAGTTCATTGAAAACGTTAAAATAGGTGGCCCGAGCAGTGAGCAGCAAGGCAGAGGCCGAATAGGAGCAGAACGGAGTTCGAACAGCAAGCAAAACAGCAAAGCAGTGAGCTAGGACGCTGAACCAGTGAACCAGAAAAGTTGCGGAGCTTTACCCCTTCCGATCTTCGTGAAACGCGAGTCCGAGAGACGGCTTAAAAGGTTAGACCTGAGGGTACTTTTCACGCCCATCTCTACGTGATTTTTTTTATTTATTTTGATTATATTTTACTTATTCCTTGAATCATGTTTATGTATGATGTTTGTTGTGGGTATGGGATGAATGAGAAATGTGTTAACTCTCGCGGTATATCGGATGGAAACCCGGACATAAATTTCATAGCCGATTCCAAATGGACGGTAATATGATCTGTACTCGGGACACAACTCCACGTACCGCTTGAGTAAACGGCACTATCTTTTGCCTTTTGTTGCTTTGGTTTGTTTATTTTTCGTCACTTGAATCATGTATGTTGTTTATTTATGCATGATTCAATCAAGCGCATGGGCTTAGTGAGTTAGTCCAAAGGTCCTCTATTTGAGAGATGAAGAGCCGAAAAGGCCACCTTTGTGACACTACTTCGCCGCGCCGGTTGATGTGTGTTCGGTGGGATGCAAGATACGTTCAATCGGGCATACTTAGTTTGATATTATTGACTTTATCTTTTATGCATGGTTCAATCAAGCGCATGGGCTTAGTAAGTGGAATGAAAGATCCCTTATGGGGAGGTTAAAACCCTTTACCACGATGCTTTGCCGCGCCGGTTGATGTGTGTTCGGATTGGATGTAAGATGTGTTCAATCGGGCATACTTGGTTTTGATATGATTGGCTCTATTTTTGTATGTGTGATGTGACGCGCATGGGCTTAGTATGTTGGTCTAAAGGTCCTTTCTTTGAGAGACCAAGAGCCCCAAAAGGCCACCTTTACGGCATTACTTTGCCGCGCCCTTTTATTTTGTTGTTTAGTATTGCGTCCCATTTCATGCATCAGGTCTGTTCCAGTTCGAACGCGTTTAGGAACGCAACTCGAATGCGCATACATTTTGCCTTATCATGCATCATGTCTCATTTCCGTTCGAACACGTTCACGAACGCCATACGAACGTGAGCATTCTGTTTCACTTCCGTTCGAACGCGTTAATAAACGCCATACGAACGTGAGTATTCTGTTTCATTTCCGTTCGAACGCGTTAACAAACGCCATAAGAACGTGAGCATTCTGTTTCATTTCCGTTCGAACTCGTTAACAAACGCCATACGAACGTGAGCATTCTGTTTCATTTCCGTTCGAACGCGTTTACGAACGCTACACGAACGCGAACACACTGAACTGAGACATATTCATCACCTGCCACGTATAATTGTTTCTTAGGTGATTTTTTATGGAACCACATAGTCATTCTTATCTTGTGCACATAATAATGAAAAGAATATTTATTCCATTAGTTGCGTCGTTTGCCTTAGTCTTGATTTAACGCATTACGATTCATATGTCTATGCCATGATGACTTTGGAGTATTATTTCTTGTGATATATCGGATGGAAACCCAGACATAAATTCTGTAGCCGATTCCGAATGGACGGTAATGCGGTCTGTACTTGGGATACAATTCCATGTATCACTTGGAAAAGTGCTCATATGTATGCTTGTGCGGATATTATGTATGCTTGTGTTTTCATGAATATGATATGCTGAATGAAGTTGTATGTTCATTGTTACTTTGAGGTATTTTTAGGCATGTGTTATTAGATATGAGATATATGTGAAATGTATGTATGAGTGTTATTTTGTACCCATGAATATAGAAGAATGATATTCTTAGGAATAAGTGTTACTTAAGCCTCATTAAATTATTATGTAAATCCTTTCATTACAAATGGCATAAGTAATGGACCATTCCGAACCCAACGGTTTGAGGTCTTCCCTTGCGAGGGGTGAGTGCGGCCTTAAATCTCATTTTCCCGGTTCACACCGGGTTGGCGACTCCATTATTCTCCGGTTTAGTCCCCCGTGGCTACTCCGTACTCCCGACCGGGCCGCGAGCCCGGGACAGCATGCGTCGCCCCAGATTTTTATGTTCCCACAGAGGCCCATATCAGTATCAGTCTGGGGGCGAGGCCCATATCAGTATCAGTTTGGGGGCGAGGCCCACATCAGTTTCAGTATCAGTTTGGGGCGGGGCCCACATCAGTATCAGCTGGGGGCGAGGCCCATATCAGTATCAGTTTGGGGCGAGGCCCATATCAGTATCAGTCTGGGGGCGAGGCCCATATCAGTATCAGTTTGGGGCGGGGCCCATATCAGTATCATTCTGGGGGCGAGGCCCATATCAATATCAGTTTGGGGCGGGGCCCATATCAGTATCAGTTTGGGGGGCGAGGCCCCATCAATATCAGTTAGGGTGAGGCCCATATTAGTATCAGTCTGGGGGCGAGGCCCATATCAGTATCAGTTGGGGGTGGGGCCCACATAAGTATGAGCTGGGGGCGAGGCCCATATCAGTATCAGTTGGGGGCGAGGCCCACATCAATATCAGTTGGGGTGAGGCCCATATTAGTATCAGTCTGGGGACGAGGCCCATATCAGTATCAGTTGGGGGCGGGGCCCACATAAGTATCAGCTGGGGGCGAGGCCCATATCAATATCAGTTTGGGGCGAGACCCACATCAGTATCAGTTTGGGGTGAGGCCCATATCAGTATCAGTCTGGGGTCGAGGCCCATATCAGTATCAGTCTGGGGTCGAGGCCCATATCAGTATCAGTTGGGGGGGCGAGTCCCACATCAGTATCAGTTTAGGGGCGAGGCCGACATCCGCATCAGTTTGGGGGCCAGGCCCATATCAGTATTAGTTTGGGGGCGAGGCCCACATCGGTATCGGTTTGGGGGCGAGGCCCACATCGGCATCATGCATCCATACATACATGCATACATATCACATACATACAATTTTTATTTTGTATTCGCAGGATTGTAGCGGCAAAGACCACCTCATCAAGTAATGGCTCAAAAATGAGCCACATTCTCAGACAGCACGGTTCAGAAATGGACCGCTACCACAACAGTTGCCAAAAATGGCGTTCCAAAGTGGAGCACACTCATGCATGCACGCATACACGTAACACATTTTGGCATTCGTTTTGTGTTTGTTTTGTTTTCCCAGGTTTTGAAGAAGAAAAGAGAAAACGGTAAAATGAAAGCCAATAAGAAGCATCAATATAACATCAGCAGTTTACGGACGAGTCCCATGGTTGAGACCCATATCAGTATCAATCTGGGGTGAGGCCCACATCAGTAACAGTGTTGGGGCGAGGCGCACATCAGTTTCAGGGCCGAGGCCCGCATCAGTACCAGTCATAGGGATGAGTCTGAGGGTTGAGGCCCATATCAGTATTAATCTGGGGCGAGGCCCACATCGGTAACAGTGTTGGGGCGAGGCCCACATCAGTACCAGTTTAGGGCGAGGCCCACGTTAGTATCAATTTTAGGGCGAGGCCCACGTCAGTTTGAGGTCGAAGAACCACTACATCGGTAACAGTTTCGGGAACAAGGCCCAGGGGAATAAAGCCCACATTCAACACAGCTCGGGAATAAAGCCCACAGTCAGCTCAGATAATGAAATAAAGCCCAAATCCAACACAGTTCGGGAATAAAGCCCACAGTCAGCTCAGATAAGGGAATAAAGCCCACAGCCTACTCAGATCATGGAATAAAGCCCAGATTCAGTACAATTCGGGAACAAAGCCCACAACCAGCTCAGATCAGGGAATAAAGCCCACATTCAGTACAATTCGGGAATAAAGCCCACAGTCAGCTCAGATTAGGTAATAAAGCCCACAATCTGTTCATATCAGGGAATAAAGCCCACATTCAGTACATTTCAGGAACAAAGCCCACATCCAGCACAGATCGGGGATAAAGCCCACATTCAGTACAGTTCGGGAACAAAGCCCACAGTCAGCTCAGATCAGGGAATAAAGCCCACAATCAAATCAGTCCGGGAATAAAGCCCACAACTAATTCAGTTCGGGAATAAAGCCCACAATCAAATCAGTTCGGGAATAAAGCCCACAATCAATTCAGTCAAGAAACAAAGCCCACTTTCTACACAATTCGGGAATAAAGCCCAAAGAATAAAGCCCAATCTCTACACAGCTCAGGAATAAAGCCCACAGTCAACACAGTTCGGGAACAAAGCCCACATTCAGTTCAGTCAGGGAATAAAGCCCAATCTCTACATAGCTCGGGAATAAAGCCCACAGCCAACACAGATCGGGAACAAAGCTCAGGGAACAAAGCCCACATTCAGTTCAGTCCAGGAACAAAGCTATCTCTCAGTACGGTTCGGGAATACATCCCATGAGAATAAAGCTCTCTCTCAGCACAGTTCAGGAATACAGCCCAGAGGAATAAAACTCTCTCTCAGCATAGTTCAGGAATACAGCCCAGGAGAATAAAGCTCTCTCTCAGTACAGTTCGGGAATACAGCCAGGGGAATAAAGCTCTATCTTTACACGGTTCAGGAGCAAAGCCTAGAGGAATAAAGCCCACTTGCAAAACAGTTCGGGAACAAGGCCCAGGGGAATAAAGCCCTATCTTAACACAGTTCGGGAATACAGCCCATGGGAATAAAGCTCTATCCTAACATAGTTCGGGAACAAGGCCCAATGGAATAAAGCCATATCTATACACAGTTTGGGAAAAAGCCTAGAGGAATAAAGCCCATTTACGAAACAGTTCGGGAATACAGCCCAGGAGAATGAAGCTCTCTCTCAACACAGTTCGGGAATAAAGCCCAAAGGTCAAAGCATCTCAGGATAACAAGTAAGTTAAGCAACAGCTGGCGAGCCAGGTAAGTAGAAATGCATTGCATAACTTTGATAGGATTGTTCAAAGTCACACACTACACAAGTCCCATCAAAGTGGGGGCGACTGTAGGCATTGCATTTTTGCATGTGAAACCCGATGATGAGTCTCATTTGGAGGCACTACCTTTTAAGTCACGGAAGCCGCGGGAAACGGACGTCGGAAGGGAAAAGATGGAAATCAGTACTTTATCGAATTTTACTCGCTTGTTTAGCTTCGGGCTCGCTGGTGGACCTCCGTTTTAAAGCACATTTAGCCTAAAAAAATCCGCAAACCACTTAACCTTGACCTAAAACCCCCGCAAGCCCACACACATTGTCCACACAAACCAAACCCACCAAGCCAAGGCCCACACGCCCATTCACCTCAAAATACAACCCAAATTAAATAAAATAATTAATTAAATATATATTTAACACATGTGTAATTAAATAAAACAAATAAAATCTAAATAATCACCTACCAAAATAATAAAATACTTACACAAATTAAAGAAATTGCGTGCCTAATAAAGATAAATCAAATATATTATATACCCAACTTAACAAATTAAATGCCTAATCCTAACCAATCAAATATATTGTATTCCTAATCTAAACCAAATTTGTCCCCCCTCAATCCATTGCTTTCCTTCTTAGACACCAATTCAAATCCATTCCTTGGGAGACAAGGAGTAGCCCTAACCTTTCTCTATATAAACAACCCCTAACCAAGAAATGCACTCCTCCAATCTCTCTCTCACTCATGGCAATAATACACAAAATAATAAATCCAACTAACACCAGCCCTAAACGTCCCTCACAAAGCCACTATCTTCACGCACAACACCCACACAATCACTCCCCACTGACAGACCCCACGTTGAAGCCACAAATACTCACCAAAGCCATCTGCCCCGTGTCCATCAACAGCTGCCCATTTTGACTCCATTCAGCGCATCAATAAAACACAGCAGCCCTTGTTCACGAACCAGCCCCTTGCCTCTTCACGACCCAGCCTCATAAGCCACAACACGCCCCTTCCTTCATGACACATGATAAACCCTCAAGCCTCCCTTTAACTCACGCACATAAGCCAGCCACACCCCACGCATCAACCTCATGCCGCATGCCAAACTAACAACCCAACACATAAACACATGCACCCTAACATCTGAGCCACATAACCGAACAAACAAGATGCCTGACACTCAAACAACAGCCCTCTTTTACTGACCGACACAGCCCACTAAATGAACACACACACGTAGCCAACTCGCCACTCACCTCTCGATCCCACATCGCCAAACAAGAAGCCACCAAACACCGACTAACAAATCAACACAGACCCTCTACAATACACCCCCTGAAACTGTCCCGAAATTGCCCTGAATTGGCCCAGAAACTGCCCAGCAAAACTGTCCAGAATAAGCCTTAAAACAGTGAAGAAAACTACCCAAAATAGTCCCCGAAACACCAAAACAGCAACCTGAAACAGTGACCAATATACCGCGAGGAAACAGTAGCAAAACGGAGTCAAAACAGTAGCTTGAGCAGCGAAACAGCGAGGTAAAACGCAAACCAGTGAACCAGAAAAGTTGCGGTGTGATAGCTCTTCCTACGGCCGTGAAACGTGAGTTCGAAAGTCGACATAAAAGGTTAGACCTGAGGGTATTTTCCACATTCGTTTTCTATTTTATTTGTATTATTTATTGAGTATTGCTTGCATGATTGTTATGTCGAAATGCATGTTGTGGCCCTTGAGTAGATAAATATGCATGGATTATGAGATATTGTATGTTGTGGCTTTGGAATAAAACGAAAGATGTGTCAACTCTCGCGGTATATCGGATGGAAACCCGGACATAAATTTCATAGCCGATTCCGAATGGACGGTAGTATGATCTGTACTCGGGATACAACTCCACGTACCGCTTGAGTAAACGACACTTTCTTTTGTTTTATATTGCTTTGATTTATTTATTTATTTTTCGTCATTTGAATTCCGTATGTTATTTGTATGCATGATACAATCGAGCGCATGGGCTTAATAAGTCGGATTAAAGGTCCCCTATTTGGAGGGGTTAAAATCCTTTGCCATGATGATTTGCCGCGCCGGTTGATGTGTGTTCGGTTGAATGTGAGATATGTTCAATCGGACATACTAAGTTTGATGTGATTGTCTTTATTTTTGTATGTATGATGTGATCGAGCGCATGGGCTTAGTAAGTCGGATTAAAGGTCCCCTATTTGGAGGGGTTAAAATCCTTTACCACGATGCTTTGCCGCGCCGGTTGATGTGTGTTCGGTTGGATGTAAGATATGTTCAATCGGACATATTAAGTTTGATATGATTGTCTTTATTTTTGTATGCATGATGTGATCGAGCGCATGGGCTTAGTAAGTCGGATTAAAGGTCCCCTATTTGGAGGGGTTAAAATCATTTACCATGATACTTTGCCGCGCCGGTTGATATATGCTCGGTTGAATGTAAGATGTGTGCAATCGGGTATACGAAATTTCATATAGTTATCTTTATCTTTGTATGCATTGTAACGAAAGGCGCAGGGCTTATTGTGTTGGATTAAAAGGTTCTCCATTTGGGGGAAGAAAAGCCTAAAAGGCTACCTTTACCACGATATTTGCCGTGTCTTTCATCTATTGATTGCATCATCTATCACTGTCTTGGCTTAACGTATCACAATTCATATATCCATGTTATGATAGCATTTGAGTATCATTTCTTGTGGTATATCGGATGGAAACCCAGACATAAATTCCGTAGCCGATTCCGAATGGACGGTAGTGCGGTCTGTATTTGGGATACAATTCCACGTACCACTTGGAAAAGTGCTCACATGTGTCCTTGTGTCCATATTAGTTATCTTATTTTGCACCACGTCATAGCATGCTCACTTTAATGCCTAATTGCATCCTTAAGTGTCTTTTTGCATTATGTACTTAGTTGACTCTTTTATTTGTGCATGGACATGTAATGGCTATTTGTTTATGATATGTCTATGAAATCACATGTTCGCCATTATTTGATTCGCCTTTATGTGTGCTTGTGTGGTTAGTGTGTGCTTGTGTTTCCATGAATACAATATGCCAATGAAGTTGTATGTTCGTTGCTACTTTGATGTACTTTCAAGCATGCAATCTTAGATGTGAAATATATGCAAATTTAGGTGTAAGTTTTATTTTTGTGCATGTGAATTTAGAAGCATGATACTCTTGGAAATAAGTGTTACTTAAGCTTTATTAAATTATTACACGAATCCTTTCATTACAAGTGACATAAGCAAGGGACCATTCTGAACCCAACGGTTTGAGGTCTTCCCTTGCGAGGGGTGAGTGCGGCCTTAAATCTCATTTTCCCGGTTCACACCGGGTGGCGACTCCATTATTCTCCGGTTTAGTCCCCTGCGGGCTACTCCGTACTCCCAACCGGGCCGCGAGCCCGGGACAGCATGCGTCGCCCAGTTTCTGTGTCCCACAGGTACATATACGGGCCGACGGCTCAAATCTTGATACGCATTTGATTAACGAATGCATCGGTCCACACCCAACGAACATCTAGCGGTCAGACCATGAAATGTCTCTGACATATATGGCATCAAAGTGTGGAGGATCACACACAAAATCAATGATATCCTATAGTCAAATGATTACATATTCTACTCGACTATAGGAGATTCCTATTGACGGTGGTGTATACTTCCAACTATTATGAATCACTTATGAGTCATTCAGTATTCGTTCGAATATCGACGGAATAATCTGTCGATCATTTTTTGGTCGGTATTTGGTCATAATTTTTTTTTATTTTTAATGGATTGATATTCGGTCAGTATTTACCAACCGAAAAAATTCAGTCGATAATTTCGATCAGTATTTCACCATATTCTTATAGTGTTTTAACTAAACATATTTCATTGGACATGACCTTATGATTTTGTTGTAAGATGCCATCAAACTGCACTATAATTGAAGAATAAAGTGATAATTTTTGTTTTATGAAGTATAAAGAAAACTATATTTTTACTATAAAAAATCTCTTTTTTTCCCTTTAAAAGAAAAACACTATAAAGTAACCCTAGCTAAAAGTGCAAAAAGCTCTTAAATGCCACAAAGATAATCTTCATATCAATTCAAACTCTTTTTGCATAAAGCAAAATGAAACAAATAGTAATGGTTCAAATCAAATTCCATGGGTTATCATTTCCCTCATCAATAGCAAAAAATAGCAAAGCGATAATACCATCTTCTGCCATCTAATGATTTACTATTATATATATATATATATATATATATATATATATATATATATATATATATATATTGCACCATTATATAATAAAAGGCTAATGATCTCTTTGTTTGGCTTCATCTCCCACATGCTTGAAATTTGATTGACCCATTTTTTTTTTTTTTCATTTTCAATAAATTACATGCCTTGCCTAGAATGAAAGAACACAAACAAATGCTCAAAAGATTCCTTCCCAAAATTTTATAATTTCAATTAACACTTGCAAGTACTTTTATGCTAATTCCCAATCAGTAAGCCTATACCATCATTCACAATGAGTAAGTTTAAGCTTTCACTCAACCACTTATTTTGCCTATTGTCTTTGCATGAATACTAATCAATTATCATCATTAGTCAAGTAGCATAATTAGATTGTCTTGATACACCAATATCTCTACTAATCATCCATGTTCTATACAACTCTTATAAAGCATTGACCTCTCTTTTATGTATGCCTTCCATATATCCATCTACTTCCTGTTAATATAATTTTGCATTCCAATAATGCCATCATTTTCTTTCTGAATCATCAACAATTTTTTTAAAAAAAAATGATTTTGTTGCAACAAATATATTTCTCTCCAAATATGAGAATAGAGGTCTCATCCTTGCTCGCGTTGAATTTTTAATCTACTTTTAGGTTGTACAATAAACTTACAAATTTAGATTCTTAGTTTACTCATTTTGTAATATTGTTAATAGTAACAAATGTTTTGTTACATATACAATTTATGTATTTTGGCGCAATGAGTAATATAAAACTTTTGCAACCTGTAAGGACAATATTGTCATCAATAATAAAAAAATTATTACCGCTAAAAAAAACTGATGAATGTTACTTAATATGGATTTAGTGCTCAATAATTTTCATAATCTTTTATCACGCTTGTTGTAATAATAATATACTGTTAAGATTTTATTACTCATAAATTATTATCTAATTACTATCGATCATAATTTTTTTTTTTTAAAAAAAACTCAACATTGAATCCATGTCCATTTTAATTTTAGGCGTTAAACTTTGATACCACTCTTGATTAAAAAAGAATTGTATAGTAATAGTATTAATGATTACAATTGGGAAATGATGGAGAGGGGATCAACATTCTCATATTTGTCCCTTGACAATATTCATATTTCTTCGTCTCCTTATTGTAATTATTTCATGGATAGGGATGGACATCCCCGAATAATAAAAGGGATCTCAAGTGACTCCAAACTTTAACTTTAAAAAATTTAAATCATTATCTGTTAAATTATTACATCAACATAAAATAAAATAAAACATACATGTACCCAAAAAATTATTACAGCTATTGTATAAATTTATTACACAAATTATAATATAGGAGATTGATTTTTTTTTATTTTTTTTATTTTTTTTGGTCGATAAGTTCATAAAAATGATGAATCCCTAAATAGAAAATGTGTGAAATTATTTCATTTAAGGAATTTTACTATCTATAATTTATCTATTTTATATAAATATTTTATTTACATCTATATAAAATTATAATTTAAATATATTTATTGAAAAATTTTAAAAATAAATAATTAATATGGAGGGAATGGATGAATATTTTACATTAACTATATCCTTTCAGGAATTCAAAATGAGTATTAAATTTTCTTCATTTGCCTCAAACATTAATTTTTTTAATTTTTTCTTAACTAACTGCTATTCCAATGGGATAGGAGGATCCAATCCTTTGTGGAATTTTTGTCATCTCTAAATAGTATTAAATTAAAAAATAAATAAATAAATAAAACCTAATTTGAAGGATCTGTATTTTTTTGTTTACCCCTGTAAAATAATAAAAGGTTAAAAGAAAGGATCCTCAAATTGTGCTATAAATAACATCAGAGTACTCTGTCTCTCTCTAGCTCCCCCCCTCTTCATTTTCAGAACACACACACACACTCGATTATCATTCAATCACAAACGGGTCTACCCGGAAACCCAAAATGGAGCGACCCATATTCGTGATCGAGGCCGCAGAAGCTGAATCAATGGCTCAAAAGACCGGCCTCACGGTCCCCCAGCTCCTCCCCACGCTAGTCAAATCCGCTCAAACCCTAGCCCGACCCCAAATCTCCAAATTCCACGTTGGCGCAGTGGGGCTCGGGTCATCGGGTCGGATCTTCTTCGGATCCAACGTCGAGTTCCCGGGCCTCCCCCTCCACCACTCCATCCACGCCGAGCAATTCCTCATAACCAACCTCACACTCAATGTCGAGCCCCACATCCAGTACTTCGCCGTCTCCGCCGCCCCTTGCGGCCACTGCCGCCAATTCTTGCAAGAAATCCGAGACGCTCCCGATATCAACATCTGCGTCACCTCAAATAATTCGAATGAATGTATTTATCACCCGCTATCACATTTACTACCTGAAAGATTTGGCCCCAATAATCTTTTAGACAGAGATGTGCCTTTACTGTTAGAGACTCACCAAAACGGCTTGTCGTTTCATCTCTGTAACGGTCAGATACCTGAAAACTCAAACGATAACTTGAAGTATGCAGCTTTAGAAGCTGCCAATAGGTCTCATGCCCCCTACAGTAAATGCCCATCTGGGGTGGCCATCATGGATTGTGAAAGAAAGGTTTATAAAGGCTCTTACATGGAGTCTGCCGCGCATAATCCGAGCTTGGGTCCCGTACAGGCGGCGATTGTGGCTTACTTGGCCAGTGGGACAGGTGGCGGGTATGAGAGAATTGTGGCGGCAGTGTTGGTGGAGAAGGAAGGTGCTGTTGTGAGGCAAGAACACGCGGCGAGGTTGCTTTTGCAGGTGATTTCACCTAAGTGTGAGTTTAATGTGTTTCATTGCGGTTCTGGTACTGCTGCTTGTACAGAATCTTGATCTTGTTTTGAGTAATTGTTTATTGCTCATAATTGTTTGTATTGGGTGTAATTCAATCTTGTTGATGAAAGGATTGTTGCATAATTGAATGGATAAAAAATTAATGAATGATAATATTTCTTTCTTTTGATTTGGTGATTAAAGTCACATTTATTTCTCTATAATTTACCATCAGTGAAATTGAGTCATTTGATTTGAACACTTCAATATTGTCTGCTTATTATCAGCATGTTTTTTCTCTTGTAGTTTTTTAACAGTTGAATGGTATACTACGAGTATATGCTCTGTTTGATTTGATGACTTAAATACTTTTCAAATCAATAGTTAAATATGGAAGTCCAATGAAAAAGTAATTGCGGCTGGTGATTCCTTTATGAACTATTGGTTGGTCCATCACCATGAATCATGAATCATAAAGATATATATTTTCCCTTTGTCTTTAGGATTAGTATTATTACTGTTGCTATAATTGGTCCCATAGTGCTGCGGTGGAGTTGCAATATTTCAACTTTTTTTCTTCAAGACATTTCTTGTCGATTCCCGTCTGTTGATAAAAAGTTTAAAGCCAAATACTTTTTCTTTTTAACCTTCCAAAGTGCATTAGTGCATCAGCAAAAACTGGTAGCAGCAGCCAGCCGCAATTAAGGCAAAAAAGACTTAACACAGTATTTGTAAAGGTTGGTTTTGTGATGTCGTGTTTAGTGGCTCTGTTAGAAATTAAATGAATAGTTCCATTCTGCTTCTACATTCCGTACGATACCCCCCCACATTGTTTAAGAAAATGCCAGGTGAAATGCATATAAATGAGGGATTCCTCAGCGGACCGTTGATCTTTGGTGTCGAGAACAAAACCACTTGTTGGGCTATCAAAGTGGACAATGGACCTCATATGTTGTCCTGTAACAGCCGAGATGGGGATGAAAACAATAAGTTAAATTAAATCTTATATTATTTGATTTCATGATGCTGAGAGGGGTTTCAAAATGTTTTGGGGGGATATTTTTATCTTACCCCTAGTATTAACAATATGATTAGAACAGAGTATCATGGGCAGAGCTAAGAGCCATGACAAATGATAACATTTAGCCTCGAGGGAGTAAAAGATGGCCTCAGGGAAATATAAGTGGTCTTATTTGATGTATTAGAAGTTGACCAAAAATCGGCATCAACACTAGATATAAGTGGTCTTATTTCTTTCTTGTAATAAAAAGTTTATAACAAAAGAAACAGGGCTTGCCGATTATAAATTGGGAACAACATCACAAGCAAAGACAAAAGTGGCATCATGCTTTAGAGGCAGAGGCGCAACGGGCAAAGATCCGAGCCTCTCTTCATCATCAACAGTACTCCTCAATCCAGCATGAGCCACAATCACCAGCGTCCCAATTATTATATTTTTGACGACATCCGTTAGAAAAAGAAAAGCAATCGCTCCCAGCAACAAAACTGTCATCATATCATAATGCTATCATCGATCTCATAGCCATAAACCCATTAATCTGTCCCCATCGCCCATGAAATATAGGAATAACCATGCGGCTATCAGGATTATCAAGAAAACCGGGTTCCAAAACAAATTGATAACCACTATTGACAATAAGATAATGGCCTAGTTCATGCGATAAAATGCAGCATTTGTTTGGATTCTATCAATGAGATTACCAAATGAGGATGGAAGGTTGAAAGACTGGATTTGGATCACCTCGTTCCATGGCCTTGCCCTTGCCGTGCCAATGCAGAAAGGGACACAAAGAGGAGCAACGTTAAGAAAACAGATTTGGGTGTGTGTGTGGTTCTTATAATTTATTTGATAAGCTAGTTATTACATGGATGATTGACAGAGCTTGAGGTTTTTCCAGGTACTGGATTTTCTTTCCTGTCCAAAAAAAATAAATTAAATTAAATAAACTATCGACAAAAATTGCCATCTTTAGGATTAGTTATGTAACGCAACAAAAGTGCAAGGGAACATTCAGGGACTCAATTCCTCCTTAAAATCTTTAGTCATTTCCTCATTTTAAAATTGGAGCAGCCCCCTCCCTTAAATGGGAGCAGTATCCTCCTATGCTAGGACTAGTTATTTGGGTTGTGCCATTGTACAACTATTTCAATAATCTCCGGATTGTATAACTATTTACTTATAATTGTAAATTTGAAAAAAAATGTGGGAGAGTTAAGAATTGAAGAAAAAATCTATTTGATCACTACGCACCATCAAAGAAGCGACCTCCTTTGAAAAATCCTCCATAGTTGCAAGTTTTTTTTTTTTTTTTTATTTAAGATCGGACTTAATAAAACACAATAAAAGCATTATTTCAAAGTTTAAGAAATTTGATTTTTTTAAAAAATCTTGAAAATATTAATAAATAATACTTGAATGGGAAGTGAAATTTTCAAAATTCGACCATTTGACCATTACTACCAGGGTGATCTTCTCAATATTCCTCCTGTATAAACAATTCATAATGATACCTAAGTCACATGTATATGTGACTAATTAATTTCTATAATTAAAATGGAAATGACATTGTAAAGTTGCACATCTTTCATGTTCTCAGACTTTTGGGTGGGTATCAACTAATGAAAATCAACACAAAAATAAATAAGAACCTTATTAGGGGTAAGTTCTGTTTCTTCAGCTTCAGCTTCAGCAGCACCTTAACCATGGTAAATTATGACAAAGCATCTGCATCAATTTAAGTGCGGAGCTGCTTGAAAAGAAGTTATTGCAATAGTTTCATTTTGTAACTTACTGCTTCAAGAATGAAGCTGAATACTATCTTCCTCTTTTACAATATACAGTCATCTTCCTCAAATGCTTAATTAATTTAACAGTCAGTATATTTCTTAACTTGATCCTGCCGGCTTCTCCAATGGAGCAGAGATAGCTTCAAGACTGAGATCTCCAACTCCCTTTGGTGGTCCAATGCTACAACGATCCGTGTTGTGCAGTGCTATGCCATCTTTTATCTTTTGAAACTGCAGATAGAAGAATTAAGAACATCAAAGGACAAAATATCTGACTTCTCTCATAAAATATCTGTAACATAACCTGCTAGCCAACTAAAGTCTTAAAACACATCAATTTAATCACAGTTCTCATAATCATTATGCACCAATCTCTCTTGTATACAATTCTACAACTCTCTCTCTCACACAGAGTTCTCACAATTTCGAAATGATATCTCAAAAACTAAATATTTCATATCATCCATCAATCTCATTTAAATGACCAAAGTACCTTAGAATACTCAAAGCAAGCTTGTGCATACATTAGAAAAGAGTGCTGACGATGATAAAGCACTCACCTTAGCAAGTGAACATGAAAATGATTCTAGCTGTCCGTCGGCTCCGCGATAAAAGTGGAAATAAGGAAGCACCTTCACATTCAAACTTTTGCACATTGGTTTGTTCTCATCAAAATTGACTTTCAGGAATAAAATGTCAGGATGTTCCTCAGCTGTCTTGCATAGCTGAAAGATCAATTACATGACAAAATCATGAGAAGAAATCTGTTAGAGTGTATGCTCTAAAACCTGTTGTGGATGTCGTGGTTAAAATTATGTACTGAAATGTGCTTGTGCACGATGTTTAATGAAAGTATAAGATACAAAAACATCGAGACGCACTAAAAGAAAATACCTAAATCCATATAGAGATATGAATAATTAATTAATCCTCAAGAATAAATATTAAGCCTTAACATTCCAACACGATCAAGTAGCCCACTAAATATATGTTGGCAAATCTCAAAACCCATTAGGTCAGGGACCCTCATATGTTTAAGAACTATTTGACTTGTTCGTCTATGTAGCCTAATGATTGTAAACCCAAAACTCATTAGGTGAGGGCCAATCACATGAGTTACGTGACGAAAAGTGTTGGCCTAGCTTAACTAGTGAAGATGTCAAAACCCATTAGGTGAGACATTATTTGCTAGAGGTGGAAAGGTCGAGCCTTGTTATAGAGATACAAAACAAAAAGAGTTTTGACTTGTTGAAGATGAAGTGTAAAAACCCATTAGGTGAGGTATGACATTAACAGTGAGAATTCGACATCCCACTAGAAATATATCCAACAATATTTTCGTCTACCATATAGGGGAGTAGGGAATTAGAATAAAATTAGTGGGATCAACATTGTTTAAAAGACCTTAAACTTTAGTGAAAACTTATTACAAAATTACTAACAAACTATTATTTTCAACAGAATACGTGATATAAAATGAATCCATTAGCAACAATATATGACAAAGACAAACTCACTGGCCCAAATTTTCTGGAGTGGTGTCGTAAGCTCAAGATTGCCTTGGATTACAAACATCTCTACTATGTTCTCGATATGATAGATCATGATCGTATTGATGATGATACTCCTCCTGAAAAGGTTGTTGCTTATCACAAGTGATTGAACGATGAGCTCAAGGTGAGAAGCTATATCATAGCCTCTCTAAGCTCAGCTTTGCAAGAGCAATACGAAAGGCTATACTAGTGGCCAAAGGCGGTTTTCAATACTTTGTTACTTTCATTGACGATTGTTTAAGATTTGGGTATTTGTACCTAATGAAACATAAGTCGGATACTTTTGAAAAGTTCAAAAAGTATAAGAATGAAGTAGAAAACCAATTGGGAAAAAGTATTAAAAATCTACAATCCGATCATGGAGGAGAATACTTCAGATATGGTTAAGTAAAAATCCAAATTTTAGATATTTAAAGATTCAAGATTATCTTAAAATACATGAATCGTGTCACAGGAAACATGATGAGAATGCAAAGTGTTATATTTTTCTCCCTTAATATTTAGTATTTTATACTTATTTAGTGCCTAAATAAACTCATTATTTACATATTTTGATTTAAGATGCAATTGAAGGCTTTAAAAGCAAACAATGCTAATTGGGCAATTATTGGACAGTTTTCGACAATGCTCGGTAATCTGGGCATAACGTTCTCATCTGAGCTCCAATTGACATGAGGTCAGTGGCATTGGAAATGGAAAGTTGACTCAAAGGCATCGTGTGGGTATAAAGAACGCATGATTTGGCTAAGGGACGAGAAAGTTAGAAGAATTTGAAGTTGCACCTCAGAACCAGTCCGCACATAGCAGATGCGCGTGCCAGTGACGTTCGTCGGAGCGTTCTAACGCCCCAAGGCAGAAGATTTGTGTGCGATTCGTGTGCGACGGAGGTTCGAACAAACCAAGGTAGAAACTTTGCGTGTGAGTCACATGCGACGGAGGTTCGAACAAACCGAGGCAGAAGCTTCGCGTTTGAGTGGAAGATTTTCGTTTTAAGCCTTTTCCCATTCCTTTTTGGAAAAAGGAAACAAAATCTTTGGGATCAATACAACTGTGAGATCTAATTTATTTTCATTGTTTAATTTATGCTTTGAGTATCGAATGTTCTTCTGTGTTTAATTCCACGATTGTGTCTAAATAAGATAGTCATAAAATATGCAAGCTGCAAAGATCAATATATGGTCTAAAGAAAACATCTAGAAGTTGGAATCTATGATTTGATGATGCAATCAAAACTTTTGGTTTCATCAAAAATGTAGATGAGCCTTGTGTTTATAAAAAGGTCAGTGGAAGCGACATCGCATTCTTGATATTATATGTAGATGACATATTACTAGTGGGATATGATGTTGCTATGATGACATCAATCAAAGTTTGGCTATCCAAAACATTCTCAATGAAAGACTTGGGAGAAGCAACCTACATTCTTGGCATAAGAATCTATAAAGATAAATCCAGAAGAATGATTGGTTTATCTCAAAGTCTGTACATAGAAAAGGTGCTCAAGAGAATCAACATGTTGGACTTTAAGAGAGGTTTGTTGCCTTGCCGGCATAGAATTCATCTATCTAGATCGATGAGTCCTAAGACACCTCAAGAGAGAGCACGCATGAGTCAAATACTATATGCATTTGCCATAGGTAATCTAATGTATGTCATGCTATGTACAAGACCGGACATTGCATTTTCTATTAGTGTAACACGCAGATTCCAATCCGATCCAGAAGAAAATCATTGGAAAGAAGTCAAGGCAATCCTCAAGTACTTAAGAATGACTAAGGATATGATATTGACTTACGGATCATCAGAATTGAAAGTAGAAGGGTTTATGGACTCAGACTTTCATACAGACACTAATGATTATAAGTCGACCTATAGATTTATTTTCTTATGTAATGGAGGAGCAATTAATTGGAAGAACACCAAGCAATTTACTATTGCAGACTCCACTATTGAGGCAGAATACATAGAAGCTTCGGAAGCAGCGGTTTGGATGAAGAAGTTCATTACAGAACTAGGTATGGTTCCAACCATTGAAGTGCATTCCCTTTGTACTGCGACAACAATGAGGCTATAGCACAAGCCAAAGAACCTAGGTTGCACCATAAATCCAAACACATTCAAAGAAAGTATCACATACTCAGAGAATATGTTGGAGATGGACAGATTGTCGTTCAGAAAACACCTTCGGCTGATAATGTAGCCGATCCATTGACGAAGACAATGAACCAAGAACAAATAGAACGTCACCTTGAGAAGATGGGCATTGGGTATCATAACCGACTTTAGTGCAAGTGGGAGTTTGTTAGAGTGTATGCCCTAAAACCTGTTGTGGATGTCGTGGTTTAAGGCGTAATATTTTGTAATACAGTTTATTATTTATTAATAAAAAGCATTTATTTTCTACACATTGTTACATCCATACTTTATGTGTATGTCCCGAGACATTAGGTCAAATGAATATCGTTAATCCAAAAAACATTTGTGATTATGAAAGTCAACGATATTTATACGAATAAGTCTCAAATTAAGTTTTTGGTAAAATATGATTATTATACAGGACAATAATATATCAGTCGACCAATATTGTTGTGTGTCGCATAAATTGACATTTGATATTAATAGAATGGATAATGGGTCTCATATCATAAGGATACAAACAATAGATATCTTTATTAGTAGAGTGAAATATCGAACACGACCATAAATACTAGATGGTCTTGAGCTAATAACATACGAAGTTATGTGTGCTTTGAGAAGGGATCTGATAGCTTTGATAATAGAAGCTAGAGATGTTCCAAGTAAACTCAAAGATGTGGATACAAATCTTTGAGTTACAAATTCAATGATTTGTATGTTGCTAGGCGTTTACCCATGGTCTGTGTGATATCATATAGATGAAATATTAAAAAGTTAATATCATTCCACTGCTACTCGATAATGAACCTAGGATGGTCGCACAAGTATAGTTGTCGTTTATGTTACAAATTCAATGATGTTTATTAAAAGTTAATAAATATTTATTTTGACAATTAATATGAAAATTAGATTTTTTATTAAAATAGGATTTCCTAATATGATTAGGACATTCGGAATATTTCGGAAATATAAATTTGATTAATAATTTTGAAATATAAAATTAGATAAAATTGTTTAAATAAATATTTGATATTTATATTAAATTTAATTAAAAGTAATTTTGATTTATTGTTAATTAAAATTAAGTAAGTTAAAATTAATTATTAATTAATTAATTATTAGTCCAAACAATATTTAATCTATTAGGCCTTAATTTAGTGGGCTTGTACCCTAATTAATTAAGATTTCTAATTTAGATTAAATAGGGAAGTCTTATTTAATAAGGAATTCTTATTTAGTTAAGGTTTCCTAATTATTATTTGGGTAGGAATTTTAAAGAGACCAAATTTGATTTGGAGAGATTTTAGATTATCCTTGTTATATTGGGATACAAATAGGCAAATCCCTAGTCTATTTAAAGACAAAATTCGGCCAATGGGGTAGTAGTTCTCTCCCTGATCGAAGTTAATAAGCGTTCTCCCATTTTTGGTTGTTCCAAAAAGTTGCTCTAAGATTAATTCAAAGAAATATAGTTTCTTTGATATTAAATCTAGACTTCAAACATCGTAGAAAGAAAATTTATTTTATTAGTTCTCAAAGTGGGAGCAATTTGTTCGTATAGGAGTTTTAGTATGTCAACTAGAGGTGCAACGCTTGGTGCAATATTACAAGGGAAATAAAAGAAGCAAATTCAAGAAGATTGAAGAAAACGATAAACGCATTCAAGTATAATTACTTTGTTGTTGGTTTTTATTTATATTGATAAATAAATTATTTGCATGCATGTTTAAATTAATAGAGATTAATTTTATTAGTATATTTGTTTACCTCAACAACGACATAACCATGGTCCTTAAAGTGGTGTTGGAATAAAATTTTAAATTCCAATCACATGGATGCTTCAGCGTTAACTCCAAAACCTTACAAAATCACCATATTTATTAGAAAGCAGTCCAAGAGACAGAGAGAGATGAACAAGTATTAATTTCCTTAATTGCCTTGACACGTAGTACATCCTGTAAACATCATCCGGAGACAATTACATATTTGTTCTCAAAGGATTGATTTAGTTGGTATTATCTTTTAAGGTAGAAATGCATAATTTCTTTATAAAGTTTACATTGCTTAGGCATGCATTTCACAGAGACAGCCCTTTACCCAAAACTTATTTACATCTCTGATAACTTTTTTCTGCTGAATATTCCCTTAAAAAAGGGAGAGCAGAGAGACTAAGCACTCCACTGTATCATTGA
>SKCR01025380.1:0-144189 GCA_019454045.1 Zanthoxylum bungeanum
ATTATTTAATGGTTAATGCATTGCATGGTGATAGTGTACAATACACTCAATGGTTATGCATGGAGTTTGAGTGTTTGACACTCTAAGCCATGCATGATTTGCTGTCATAAGTTTATTATTAATTTAATAAATATTATGGCATAAATATAAATTGATTTTTGGTAACAAAAATTAATAACACAACACAACCTTTCTCTCTCAAATTGCCGAAAACTGCATGCAGTTTTTGCTCTCCATTTCTTCAATTTTGTTGCAAGATTTGAAGAAGTTGTGCATTGAAAAATCACAACAAAGGCTAGCACCTTCAAGGGATCATAAAGAGGTGATAGGGAAACCATCAAAGAGCTTGGAATACACAAAGCTTGGAGCTTTCCACCTCTTGTCTTCCTTGGCCGAAAATCATCAACCTTGGAGCTTCCACTTTTGGTTTGATTTTCTTCATCACTAAAGCATTGTAAGTATGATTCCGCCATACTTCATATTTTAATATATATTCATTGTTGTATTTCATATGCTTAATCTTTCATTGGGACATATTATAGAAACCAACATAGAGAACTAAAGATGCTGTCTTAAATTATGGAGTAGGAGAACTTGAAGTGACTAGGATCACTGCTGCAAGTTTCCAAACCGGTAAATACTGCGGTACTATAAAGTTTGAATAACGGGACAGTGAGCTGGAAATATTCCGAGCAAGATAACTGTTGCCGAATAAACAAAACAAATGCGGATTATTGCTGCAGCTGAGGCAGAAATAGAAGCCATTTGGATCGATAATAAATCTAATTAGATTAGATATAGTTCTTTTAGCAGCTGAGCTAGGCGTCAGCACAGGCTAAGGAATTAAAGGTCTCATCGACGATCCAGATATATACTTCTATATTCATCTGATTCGTTCGGATCATACATCGTGGCGATGTGATGATCGTATAAATCGCATCAAACGATAATCAAACAAATCCGCTGATGAAACTCTTTCCTCAGCAATTTGAGCGAACCGTACATAGTTCGGGTGTTAGACACTCGAGTGACTGGCTATGTGCCAAGTGGGAGATTGTTGGATAATATGACCCATAGCGTCACTATTTGTACAGATCACGGTGTTGTTGTACAAATTAACTATGTGACAAGGAAATTGCACTCTCATCATTTGTGATTAGATCACCATAGATGTATAAATGAAGAGAGGTCCATATGATTAGTTCCTGGATTGAGAATGATATGAGACAGTATCAGTCCACGAAGGATTAATCATTAAATATCCCTAGCCGGAGTATTATCGAGACAGGACATCGATAATGCGGAATAGGCTAGTATTGCACTTGTGCACGTTGTGAGGGCACGACATCATAGTTCTCATATATTTAAGTATTGGATACTTATGCAAGTGCGATAGGAGGTTGTGTTTCACCGATGGTACGGGAAACAGCTTCGCTCTGGATAGACCCATCGGAATCCCATTGGTATTATGACTATGTGTCTATGGGAGGCCGAAATCAGGGTAGGTGTGTATGGTCTTAACCTGAGACTTACATCGCTAATACTTGCGACAATCGGTAGACTTTGGTCTTGGTGGTACAGGGCTTTAACCGGTTCTGCGTACACCACTTCTGGGTTTATCAGAGAGTCGTAGTGTATTGGGTGTGATGTCAAGACGGAAGTATCACTTCAGTCATAGTGGAGATGATGTCACGCAGGATACGGTATTAGTGCTCTTAAATGTTGCGCAACCATCAGGATGTTATGACTAGGTCATGCATATCCGATTATAGAGACTAGTTACCAGACATCCGACATGTGCTTCGGACGGGGCAGACACTTATCCAGCCCCAGCCCTAGCACGTGACTATCCGATACTGGGCCGATATACACAATACTTGGTATACTACGCTTGATACAGATCTATATATTCCTGTAAGAATATTTCTGGAGAATTGGGTAGGCATGGCGCTTTGCTAGAAGCCAACCTTGTCTTGTAAATCGGTATAAACGTAGTACGCGATACTTACGTGTTCGGATAGTCCGACGACCGTATTTACTGCCAACATATCCGGAGATCTCATGGGTTGGTTCCTGAAGATTCACCGATGACGTATGACTCGCACTTTAATTAATCTGGGATTAATTCGATGAGAGAGAAAATTAATCTGGGATTAATTAAGGAGATATTTTATCTCGGATAAAATATCGTTAAAGAGAGAGAACGATTAATTTGGAATTAATCGATAAATTAATATATTCGATATATTATAACGAAATTAGATTTCGACGAGGAATTGAAATTAAATTTTAATTCGGACGAACGAATCAATTTAGAATTAATTCGTTAGCGACGTGAATAGTGATTTCGCTAGGCGTAATCATTTAATTACGACGCAATGGAAAATTCGTTAATTTGGAATTAACGAACCCGAACCCGAGAGTGATTGCGAGCGCATTCGCATTTCGAATTCGAGTGCGGCACGCAAGTAAATCAAGCGTCAAATCGCAAGTCACATCAATCGTCAAATCGCATGTCACTTTGAGTGATGTGACATTTGAGTGATTGATGTGAGTTGATTTGTAGTGATTGACAAGCATTTAATGTTTGTTTTTGAAATTTGAAAAAGGTAAATGGTTTATTATTTTTTGGGAAAATATAAAGCCAATTACAATTTTTCTTTTTAATTAATTCACTCTCTCTCTCCTTCACGTTTTGCTCATTTTGGAGCCAAAACTTCTTCATTTTCTCTCTCGGTCTTGACCGATTCTTCTCCTCAATTTTTCTGGTTTGACCGATCAATAAAGGAGAAAGAAATGATCTTGTTGCAAGATCTAAGTGCTAGCACACCATAGGAGGAATACCAAGGTGTTAGGGAAGTGATTTCGTGAGCAAGGAATCACCTTGTGAAGCTTGGAGCTTGGAGCTTCCATGGAGGATCACCCATGGCCGATTCTTGGAGGAGGAAGCAGCCCCCACGCCGAGCAGTCCACCATGTTCGCAGCTCACTGCCGAACAAGGGAGAGCAGTGCATTTTTGGTCTTTGTTGCATCTCTACCGATCAATGTGAGTTATTCCGCACCTCATTTGATATGTATTCAACTCGTTTATGCATGATTTATGATCCTTGGGACTTGATTGAAACTCAACAGGTCCTATATTATTGTTGTCTTTATTTTATATGCATTGTAATATAATGCGCATAGGCTAATTAGGGTGGATTAAAGGTCCTCTATTCGAGGGAAATGCCTAAAGGCTACCTTTTCCATGATGTTTTGCCGCGTCGGACGAGGTGCACCCGATTGAATGTGAAATGTGTTCCATTGGGCACACGAGGTCCTACATTGTGTATTTGTTTATCCATATATGTGTTTGTGTCATTTCAGATGCCATTTTGGCAATCTCGTTCGAACGCGTTTCCAAACGCTACATGAACATATGCGTCCTGCCTCATTCCGTTCGAACGCGTTTACGAATGCTACACGAACGTATGCATTCTATCTTATTTCCATTTGAACGTGTCTTAGAACGCTAGTCGAACACTTGCATTTTATTTACCGTTCGAACGCATTTACGAACGCTACTCGAACGCGCATGCATTTTATTATATCATGCCTCAGGTCTCATCCCGTTCGAACGCGTTATCAAATGCTATACGAACGCGGGCATTCTATTTATCGTTCGAACGCGTTATCAAACGCTACTCGAACGCTTGCATTCTGTTTACCGTTCGAACGCATTTACGAATGCTACACGAACACGCACACACTGGACATATTCCTTCATCATGTTTCATGCATGTTTGTTCCCTTAGTCATTCCCTTCCCCATCATATGCTTAGTTAACTCTCTTCAATATTTATGCTTTTACCGTTATTGTTTATTTATATTTTTCGCATTTATTCGATATGCTCATAAGATCGTGTGCTCGCTTTTATTATCAATGCCTTTATAGTTGTTATTAGTTACATTATTGCACTTTATTGCTTAATACGTTCATGCATTATGTATTTTGCCTTCATTTCTTTCATTTACGATTATCGGTGTGCAAACTTGCACGTTGCTTAAATTATCTGGAAACATATGTTGCATGAGATTTGGTTGTACTATTGCATAAATCCTTTCATTACAAGTGGCATAAGTAAGGGACCATTCCGAACCCAACGGTTTGAGGTCTTCCTTTACGAGGGGTGAGTGCGGCCTTAAATCATTTTCTCGGTTCACACCGGGTGGCGACTTCATTTTTAGTTCTCAGGTTTAGTCCCCAGTGGGCTACTCCGTACTCCCAACCGGGCCGCGAGCCTGGAACAACGTCGCCGATTTCTGTGTCCTACAGTCTGGCGACTCCACTGGGGATAGAGAATTGGCCCCGAAATAATGTCTTGTAGTGATTGTGATTTGTGCTTTAGTTAACTGTGTCGATCGTGGGTTGAAGGGGTTTAATCAAAGGTATTATTAGAGCTAAGTAATGGTTTGGTGTCTTTCTTCATTCACTACATTTCTATAAGGAAAAGCCACAAATGCACCTAGATAATCATTACTCGAAGCTTACTGTGATGGACTAATTTGGAGGACTTGTTGTTTATTCCTGTCACCAAGGCGATAAGAGCCTAAGAGGCCTGGGTATTTAAGAGAGTTCGCTCCACCCTCCCTCTGGGGAATCTTCAATAGGAAATCCATTTGACAGTCAGTCACGTATCATAACTCGTTGGCACGTACCGTAAGGTATAAAAAAGGTGCGCTCACTTGGTCGCTTGAACCCTTGAGTGTGGAGACCTAGTTGTGGGCAATCCTTCGCCAACGAGAGCCTTTGTCTACACTCCCGCAAACCCACACCTAGACCATAGTCGTATGACCAATATAAACTATTTCATTGTGCTTGTGTTTAGGGACTATCATCATTTGGATTCAGTTGGACTTCTTGTCAGAAATACGAACTTGTTGGGCCATTTAAACTGGGATGAGTTTGTATCTTATGACAATTGGGCTAAAAGTTTCTAAAATGCCGATGGGCCATCCTGTGTTTGGGCCCCTTATCATTTGAAGTTGTTTAGCCATGTTATCGCAAAGTTGTAAACCTGTTGGGCCTTTTCAACCGGGACAAGTTTGCACCTTGCAATAATGTGATTGAAGCTTTAAAATGACAAGAGGCCGACTTATATATTCCATGCATTGCACGCATACATGCTGACTGAGAATTTTAAAAGACACCATAGATTCTCGTTGGGTTAGGAAAGAGGGAAGACTTATCAAAAGGCCGATAGCAAACATGAGCGAATCAGAGAGCGAGGTATCCCATATGGATCAGTTAGAGACCAATCTCACCAATGTTACTGAACAGTTGCAAGCCTTAACTACTGCTATGGCTAATATGGTTGTGCCTCGTGCTGGGGAAAACTCTGAGAATGAGAGGCGTGAAGACCCTCCGACTAGATTGAATGATGATATCCCGGGTTTTGATGATGATATGGCTGAATATGCTACGGGGAAAATGGCAGGGTCTTAAACTGAACTGCAGAAACTCCGAGACCAGGTGGAGTCAGTTACCCGTAAACTGAAGGGTAAGCATGAAGATTTGCTAGATTATGAGGCAATGACTTTTGAAGAACAGCTGCTGGCTCAGTTCAAGATGCCTGATATGGCCAAGTTCAACGGGAATGGGGATCCGAGGGTCCATCTCCGACAATATGTCTCGGTAACGAGTTCAGTAGGCCTGTCACAACGCCAAGTTCAGAAGATGTTTGGGATGTCGCTTGAGGGGGCACCCGTAGTGTGGTACCATAGCCTTGAAAGAAAGATTAAGGAAGATTGGAGGGAATTGGCGGAAGCCATTTTGAAACAGTATGTCACAGACTTGGAGATCGACTTGTCACTTCGCGACTTGGAGAATACCAAGCAGAAGCCGGAGGAAGGCTTCAGGGAGTACGTATATCGCTGGAGGAGCCAGCTTCTGAAGATGCAGACTCGGCCCTCAGAGAAGGACCAGATAAAGATGATTATCAAGGGTACTAAGCCCTCTATTTACGACAAGCTGAGGAGGATGACCTCTATGATTGGAGATTTTCGACAGTTGAGGGAGACTGTCATGGACATTGAGGAAGAAGAAGCAGAGAACGTAAAGTTCTATGGCCAGAATAGAAGGACTTTTAGGGGACATTCTGAGACTAAGCCCGCTACTGCCGAGGTTGCTGCCATCAGATTCCGGCATTTCTCTAACCTGGGGAAGCCTTTATTTTAGGTGCTTGAGAAGTTGAAGGCGCAAGGACTCCTAGAACCCTTAGAGCCTAAACCACTTCCAGATCCTATACCACCCAACCTTGACCTAAGCCTGTATTGTCACTTCCATTAGAGGAGAGGCCACGAAACTGAAAACTGCACCCGCCTTAGGCATGAAATCCAAAACCTCATTGATGCCCATAAAATACCCGATCCTGAGAAAAAACAACCCAACACACACCGGAACCCCCTACCGAACTATCACTCTGTCCCACCGCCTACCTACATGATGAACTCCAGCCTGCCCGAAAGCTTTGTCCTCCAAACTCTCAACCACCCAGTTTCTTTCATAGGGATAGAGAACGACAGAAGTAGAGAACCATAGGCCGATGAAGAAGGCAATGCTGCAAATGATGAAGCTATTCCTCCTAGTTTATTTGACCTTGCATTTTTAATAAAGACATTGATTTTGTCTACTTGTTCGAACCTTTTCTTGATAATAATAAAGACGTTCATTTTGCTTACTTGCCTGAGTCTCTTCCTTTCAACCTGCAACATGAGAAAATTTGGCAAAAGCATTCAACCCTGGTACTATGATACTCAGCGATGTCTAGAACACAGGGAATCCTCGGAAGAAGCAAGCAGAAAGACAGGATGGCCATTCAGTAATAGGAAATGGGGCAGTGAGACTGTCAGATTTGGAAGGGAATGAGTTCACTGAGCCGATCAACGTGGATATATTGAAGCAATATTTTATCTGAGAAAGAGAAGACCTGGCAGAAGACCTAACCCAACGGAATAAGAAATTCATTCATGCATGCATGCATACACGTGACGTATTTGCATTCATTTTTGTGTTTGTCCTGTTTTGTAATCACAGGTTTCAAAGAAGAAGAGAAAGCGGCAAAAACAAGCCAACCAAAAGCAGCAACGGTACAGTATCATCAGTTTCAGGAATAAACCAGTATCAGTTTTGGGGATGAGTCCCGGGGGCGAGGCCCGCATCGGCATCAATTTTGGGGATGAGTCCCAGGGCCGTGACCCATATCATCATCATTTTTGGGGATGAGTCCCAGGGTCGTGACCCACATCATCATCAGTTTTGGGGATGAGTCCCGGGGGCGAGCCCACATCGGCATCAGTTTTGGGGATAAGTCCCAGGGTCGTGACCCACATCATTATCAGTTTGGGGATGAGTCCCAGGGTCGTGACCCACATCATCAGCAGTTTTAGGGATGCGTCCCAGGGTCGAGGCCCCCTACATCATCAGTTTTGGGATGCGTCCCAGGGTCGTGACCCACATTGTCAGCGGTATTGGGATGCGTCCCAGGGTCGAGGCCCCCGTTATCTGTTACAGTTATTGGGATGCGTCATAGGGTCGTGGATCCACTGTATCAGCAGTTGTAGTTCCGGGATGCGTCCCAAGGTCGAGGCCCACACATCATCAGAATACCGAAAATGGCACTCCGAAAATGGAGCATGGTTCGGAAATGGACCATTATCACATCAGACGCCGAAAATGGCACTCCGAAAATGGTGCACGGTTCAGAAATGGACCAAGGAAGGCCTAACCCATCGGAATAGGAAACCTATCCATACATACATGCATACATATCACATACATGCAATTTTTGTTTTGTATTCGCAGGTTTGTATCGGCAAAGACCATCTCATCAAGTAACGGTTCAAAAATGAGCCATATTCTCACACACGATAGATACCGAAAATGGCGCTCCAAAATGGAGCACACAGAACAGATGTCGAAAATGGCACTCCAAAATGGAGCATACACAGCAGATGCCGAAAATGGCGCTCCAAAATGGAGTACACATGACAATTACCGAAAATGGCGCTCCAAAATGGAGCACATACAATAGATGCCGAAAATGGTGCTCCAAAAATGGAGCACAGTTCGAAAATGGACCACCAGATCAACTCAGTTCGAAGCAGCAGGCAAGTCAGGTGGCAGCTGGCGAGCTAGGTAAGTAAAAATGCATTGCATAACTTTGATAGGATTGTCATTGTCACACACTGCACAAGTCCCATCAAAGTGGGGGCGACTGTAGGCACTGTATTTTTTCATATAAGTCCCGATGATGAGTCTCGTACGGAGGCACTACTCTTTAGGTTGCAGAAGTTGCGGGAAACAAGTGTCGGAAAGGGAAATTCAGAATAAGTATGTCATCAGATTCAATTCACATGTTCACTGCTTTCACGTTCGTGCTGTGTTTATGAGCACGTTCGAACGTCAAGCAAATTATGGGCGTTCGTGTAGCGTTCGAACGGTGTCGGTACTTCTGGTTTTTGTTGCTGGCCTCACGCCCAAGCCCAATTAGCCCACCAAAACCCATCCAAAAAAATAATTAAAATATTTAAAATACATGTCACAAATTCAACAAAATTAATTAAATCAAATCCATTCCTAATCTAATCAAATATATCATATTACTAATCAAGAAAAATCTCATTCCCTAATTAAAAGATACAAATCAAATCATATCTAATCACTTCCCTAATTAAAATATTTTTCCCTATCACACACTAATTAAAAATATCTCCCATAATTACACAAATCCTTCCCTTTTTTTCACACAAGGTAAACCCCAACCCTTTGCCTATAAAAAGAAGCCTAAACCAACCTTGAAACCTCTGGCTCATCCTCACGAAAACACAAAGAATAACCTAATTCACGCACCAACAGCGTTAAACAGCAGCTCACATTCACGCCTAAAGCACATAAAACTGTCTCTATTGCCGTCCAACAACAACCCTCACAACACACCCCTCACTGCACGCATATCCCTTCACCAAAACTCCTCCTTAACAGCAAACATCATCACTGAAATAGTCCCTGTAAACACAGAAAATCACATCCCAAAACAATCCCTGCAACCACCAAAAATCACAGCCCAAAACAGTCCATGCAACCACTGAAAATCACCTCCATGAACTGCACTGAAAACAACCCAGAAACTGCCCAAATTACCGCCTAAAATAGCAGCCCCAATACCCTTAAAAATGCAAAAAATAGTCCCTTATTTACCGTAAAATACTGACCAGAAAAGACAGCGAACAACAGTAAAACAGAGGAAACGACAACTCAAAATAGCGAAACAGCAAAAGAAAGTAGTGGACCAGTGAACCGGAGGAGTTGCGGAGCATCAACCCTTCCGACGACCGTGTAACGCCCTTTCGAGAGACGACCTAAAAGGTTAGACCTTAGGGAACCCTTCTTATTTATTCTCATCTTTTTTTGTTGTTTATTAGAATTCCTTTGCATGAGAGTCGTTTGTTGATACATGTTGTGGTCCTTGAATGAGTGGAATATGTGTTCTCTCTTGTGGTATATCGGATGGAAACCCGGACGTAAATTCCGTAGCCGAATCCGAATGGACGGTATTGCGGTTTGCACTCGGGATACAATGCCACGTACCACTTGCGAGATTCACACATTTCGTTTCATCCAACCTTGTATTCGAGCATGATTGGGTTGCTAGTATGTTATTTATTTTTTTAAGCATGATTTAGTCATTAGTATGTTATTACTTTCTGCATGTTACTTATTTATGCATGATGATATAGTGCGCATGGGCAAATCAAGTTGGATTAAAGGTCCTCTATTTTGAGGGATAAAAAGCCTAAGGGCTACCTTTGCCACGACGTTTTGCTACGCCGGACGAAGTATGTTTGATTGAATGTGAGATATGTTTAATCGAGCATACGAGGTCCTATATTATTGTTGTCTTTATTTTATATGCATTGTAATATAATGTGCATGGGCTAACTAGGGTGGATTAAAGGTCCTCTATTCGAGGGAAATTCCTAAAGGCTACCTTTTCCACGATGTTTTGTCGCGCCTTTTATTATGTCATTTACCCTTTGCATATCATTGCTTTATTTACGCATGCATTGCATTCTTGTGGGCATGGGCTAACTAGGGTGGATTAAAGGTCCTCTATTCGAGGGAAATGCCTAAAGGCTACCTTTTCCACGATGTTTTGCTGCGTCGGACGAGGTGCGTCCGATTGAATGTGAAATGTGTTCCATCGGGCACACGAGGTCCTACATTGTGTATTTGTTTATCCATATATGTGTTTGTGTCATTTCAGATGGCATTTTGGCAATCTCGTTCGAACGTATTTCCAAATGCTACATGGACATATACATCCTGCCTCATTCCATTCGAACGCGTTTACGAACGCTACACGAATGTATGCATTCTGTCTTATTTCCGTTCGAACGTGTCTCATAACGCTACTCGAACGCTTGCATTCTGTTTACCATTCGAACGCGTTTACGAATGCTACTCGAACGCGTATGTATTTTATTATATCATGCATCAGGTCTCATCCCGTTCGAATGCGTTATCAAACACTATATGAACGCGGACATTTTGTTTATCGTTCGAACGCGTTATCAAACGCTACTCGAATGTTTGCATTCTGTTTACCGTTCGAACACGTTTACGAACGCTACATGAACGCGCATACACTGGACAGATTCCTTCATCATGTTTCATGCATGTTTGTTCCCTTAGTCATTCCCTTCCCCATCATATGCTTAGTTAACTCTCTTTAATATTTATGCCTTTACCGTTATTGTTTATTTATATTTTCCGCATTTATTCGATATGCTCATGAGATCGTGTGCTCGCTTTTATTATCAATGCCTTTATAGTTGTTATTAGTTACATTATTGCACTTTATTGCTTAATACGTTCATGAATTATGTATTTTGCCTTCATTTCTTTCATTTACGATTATGGGTGTGCAAACTTGCATATTGCTTAAATTATCTGGAAACATATGTTGCATGAGATTTGGTTATATTTTGCATAAATCCTTTCATTACAAGTGGCATAAGTAAGGGACCATTCCGAACCCAACGGTTTGAGGTCTTCCCTTGCGAGGGGTGAGTGCGGCCTTAAAATCATTTTCCCGGTTCACACCGGGTGGTGACTCCATTTTTAGTTCTCTGGTTTAGTCCCCTGCGGGCTACTCCGTACTCCCAACCGGGCCGCGAGCCCGGAACAACGTCGTCGATTTATGTGTCCTACAAAAATCCTCTAAATTTGGTGATGAGGTGATTTCAAATCTTGTTAATTTGGCAAGGATGGGATCCAAATCTTGTTAAATTGGAAAGTATTGATGATGGGATTTTGGCATGTGAATTTCATGGGATTTTGGGCGTGTGGGGTCTTGGGCGTGTGGATGGGTCATGGGCCATGTAGATGGACCGAAGTTGAAGGGTGTAAGGGTATGTCTGAGGCTAAGGTTTGAAACAGAAACTGACTGAGCGAATCTGAGGTGGGCTAGTGAGTCTGAATCCAATGATGGGCTAATTTTGGAGGTTTTCCTTCCTTCCGACATTCGTTCTTCGCCACTTCCGTAACTTTTCAGGTAGTGCCTCCATACGAGGCTCATCATTGGGCTCATGCAAAAAATGCAGTGTCTACAACCTCAGTCACAGTTAAAGATGGTAATAAGCTGGGTATGATACGAGGATACCAATAACCCTAACTTTGTACTTTGGGTACATGGTTTGATGTAAATTTGAGGACGTTTTGTTAAGAATATGCCCATACCCAACTTATGGTGGGTTACATATACTTGTACTTATAATAGAATATGGCTGTAATAATTTCATTAAACAATAAGATGGTATTTCTTTATTATTCTTGTCTCATATAAGTCTGTATGGAATGATCTACACTTATAATAATGTCATTGGATTTTAAGCCTTATGAGAATTTTTACTCTTAAATATTCCTAGTCATAGTTTTTTGATTGATTAGAGCATTCACAAAGCGGAGAGACTAGTATACTAATATGATTCATTGTTAAGTGGAGTAGCTGATCTCATAGGCTACTACCGGGGTTTCGATCGCTTGATGTATCATATGGGTGCATGATTGGTCCATATCCATCGAACTAATCATCGATGGTTTTCACATGGAGTGTTTAACTTATGTGTCTATGAAAACTCTCATGTATTGATTGTATGAATAGTCCTTAGACTTAAGGTCTTTACAGTCTTGTGCATGGATCAGATAACTTCGACATTATTCCTTTCCCAATTCATAAAGTTCGTCATAGGGTGTGATTGGGTTATTTGTTGAAATACACGAAGGTTCTGAAAAATGCAACAGAGGATCGCCACTCTCTCTCAGGTAACTTTTAGTCATGAAAGTCGTATCTAATTATGCAAGTTGATATGTTTAATCAGTGCTTAAAACTTTGGCCACAACAGAAGAATCATGTGTGATTTTTGGTTTAGCACAAATCATGGTATTATCAACGTTATACTTATGACCGTATGAGTAGACACTATCTATGCCTTAGGTCATTCAGTGGGGATACAATGAGGTGAAAGATAATATTATATGAGAATCGAATACGGATTGGGTACTTACCTTTTCTTCTCATTTGGGGGCCTTGACATGTTGCTAGAAATTAACCTTGGTAATTGAAATTGAACGACTACATGATAATTATCATTGGAAGGTAATTTATGTTTGGTTAAATTATCATGTTTCAATTTCTTTTCTAACTTGAGGGGAACCCAAATGGCCACACACAATAAAGTTCAAAGACAATTGTTATGGTGTATAATGAAATAATTGTAGCATGTTTGATTGATGTGGGAATTCTCTATAAATGATTTCAATATGTTCGAATATTGGATGAATCATTTTTAAGGTTAGTGAGTAGCTCAAGGATGTTTGAATATAGATAAAGACACTTTTTACATTATAAAATCAAATAAAGAGGATCTTCAGGGCACCAAGCCCTCCATCTACAACAAGTTGAAGAGGATGACCTCCATGATTTCAGACTTTCGACAATTGAATGAAACTATCATGAATATAAAAAAGAAGATGTGGAGTGCAAGAAGCTTCGCGGCCCATGGCAATATAAGAAGAATAATGGAGATGGCTCAGAAACATGAGAAGTGAAGATCGTTTATAATCGACGTTTTCCAACTTAGGAAGGCCAATGTCTAAAATTTTAGCTAAGCTTGAGAAACAAGGTCTGTTGAAACCCCTAAAGCCTAGACCACTACCAAACCCGATCCCCTGCAACATGGAACTGAATTAATACTACCATTTCCACTAGAAGAAATATATGACATCGAAAGTTGCCTTCGCCTCAAGCATGAGATCCAAAATATGATTGATGCCGGTAAAATCCCAGATCTAGAAAATTCCTCGAGCATGCACTAATCGGGTTCCAAATCATCGCATTTTGTATCTTTACTTTTTGACATGTAATGACTCTTTTCTAAAATAAATTTGATTTTGTAAAATTTTTTTCTCTTAAAAAAAGATAAACATGTCTAAATCCTTAAAAAAATTTAAATTTTGGAGTCACTAACAGAATGTTATCCACAATGCGTACTAAAACTTGCAATCGGAATTGTAATGCATACTTAGAAAGAATTTATACTGGTGCGATTTGTAGAAATGGTTAACACACTTGATATTCATTTGACCATTTTCCAAGGTTGAGACTGAGATGACAGTAGGTTAAGGAGATGACGTAAATCAAAAGAAGAAAATGTGAAAAAGGATGAAGGGAAAAAGAATAAGAAAAAAAGGGAAAGAGAAGAAAGGCAAATCTCGTAGAAATCTACTCCGCAGTTTGAAGTGTTTAGTAAGTGGGAGTATCATGAACCCATGGCTATTTTTGCATCAAATGACAACTCAAATATCAAGTATGCAAAGTAGTTTGAGTTAGTGAATTTGTTGAGTAACTAGGGGCTTAAATCACAAATGTGAAGTCTTTATGTTAAAAGGAAATTTGACGACTCAAGGAGGTTAGAGACAAAAACAAACCCAACAAATTGTGATTTGATTTACGAAGGTGATGTCATTTGATTTACGAAGGTGATGTTAGTGTAACAATCCCGACCAATAGCTACGTATTTTGGGGACATGATTTGGTGTGTAGTTAGAGACGTTTTACATAGATATGGAGTTCACTCATTCTTGCGCGAAGTAGATGAATATCTTCCTTAAGGGTTGATTCGATACTTGAACGATCAGTGCAATCTAGTCTTTCTATTGCGAATAGAAAGATTAATATTTATAATAGTTATGAACAAATTATTCATTAGAGAATCAATGGTACCTAAGGTAAAAATAATTAGAGGATTATAATGGGCATTACGACCCGACTCTAATTATGAGAGGGGAAATCATATAGAGAGAAAATATCATATCATCAGGGAGATAATGCAAAGAGAAGATGTTAATGTCATGAAGATTGCATTCTCAGAGAACCTGGCTATTCCGTTTAGAAAGACCTTGTCGGATAAAGTGTTTAAAGGTCACCTAGATGGTCTAGGATTACGTGACATGTCCAATTTTCTCTAGTGCAAATGGGAGATCGTTGGGATATATGTCTTAGAGCTTCATGTAATGTAAACAGAATTATATGTTATGAAATAAAATAACGGATTATTCATTTATCAAAGTGATCGCATATTGTAAATTATCTTGTTTACCCTTGATTTATCATGTTTCTTTAGGTTTAGTGTATGAGTGTCATACACAAGAGGATTTAAGTCTGAAATTAATAATATAAAAATAGTCCATAGAGAGCAACCAAAACGGGTACTTTGTTTATTGTTTATCTATAGTTGTGGTCTATTATATAGTTCTATGGCGACCTAGATTTGGCATCGTTCATATGGTGACATGAGAATGAATGCATCTTATATGATGTGATCATATAGGACTAGACCCAGATAAAAATGAATTTATTTTAATATCTGTTAAATAAAGAAATTCATTTCAATATATTAAATGGTCATATAAGGATTAATCTGAATCCTGGATGTACTGAGAACTCCTAGGTGTATTACGAACTCCTATATGGTAGACTATGTCCTTTGATTTACGAAGGTGATGTTGGTGTAACAATCCCGACCAATAGTTACGTATTTTGAGGACATGATTTGGTGTGTAGTTAGAGACGTTTCACATAGATATGGAGTTCACTCATTCTTGCGCGAAGTATAGGAGTATCTTCCTTAAGGGTTGATTCGATACTTGAACGATTAGAGCAATCAAGTCTTTCTATTACGAATAGAAAGATTAATATTCATAATAGTTATGAACAAATTGTTCATTAGAGAATCAATGGTACCTAAGGTAAAAATAATTAGAGGATTATAACGGGCATTATGACCCGGCTCTAATTATGAGAGGGGAAATCATATAGAGAGAAAATATCATATCATTAGGGAGATAGTGCATAGAGAATATGTTAATGTCATGAAGGTTGCATTCGCAGAGAACCTGGCTGTTCCGTTTAGAAACACCTTGTCAGATAAAGTGTTTAAAGGTCACCTAGATGGTCTAGGATTACGTGACATGTCCCATTTTCTCTAGTTCAAATGGAAGATCGTTGGGATATATGTCTTAGAGCTTCATTTAATGTAAACGGAATTATATGTTATGAAATAAAATGATGCATTATTCATTTATCAAAGTGATCACATATTGTAAATTATCTTGTTTAACCTTGATTTATCATGTTCCTTTAGATTTAGTGTATGAGTGTCATACACAATAGGATTTAAGTTTGAAATTTTAAATCTAAAATAGTCCATAGAGAACAAACAAAGCAGGTAATTTGCTTATGGTTTATCTATAATTGCGGTATATTATATAGTTGTAAGGCGACCTTGATCCGGGATCGTCCATGATAATGAAGGCACCTTATATGATGTGATCATATAGGACTGGACACAGATAGAAATGAATTTCTTATAAAATCCGTTAAATAAAGAAATTCATTTTAGTCTACTAGATGGCCATATATGGATTGATCTAAATCCTAAGTGTACTGTGAAATCCTGCTTGGTAAGTTATGTCATTTGATTTACAAAGGTGAGGTGGGTGTATCAATCCCGACTAATAGCTACGTATTTTAGGGACATGGTTTAGTGTCTAGTTGGGGACGTTTTACAAAGATATGGAGTTCACTCATTCTTACAAGAAGTATATGAGTATCTTATTTAAGTGTTCATTCGGTACTTAAATGATTAAAGCGCTTACGTCTTTCTGTTGTGAATAAAATGATTAATATTCGTCATGGTTATGCATAAATCTTTCATTCGAGAATCAATGGTACTTAAGGTAAAAATAATTAGAGGGGTTAATACGGATATTTGACCTGACTCTAATTATGAGATACTCGTGAATGGACATGAAGATTAATCATAGTCACATTTCACCCAAGTCACAATTGATATTAGTTATAGTCACAGTTACATTTTATATAAGTCATGTTTTATCTAATTCACATTAAGCTCAATCAGAGCTCAATCATATAAATAGTCACATTGACTTTAGTCACATTCATATTGAAATCAATCACAATCGCTGTCACATTTTATTGAAGTCATGTTGAGCTCAGTCATAGTAATATTTTACCTAAGTCAAATTGAGTTAAGTCACAATCATATTTATCAAAGTCATATTGAGCTCAATGACAATCATATTTTACCTAAGTCATACTGATTTTAGTCACAATAATATTTATCTAAGTCACATTGACCTCAGTGACAATCATATTTTACCTAAAGTAATATTTTACCTCAGTCACAATCAAATTAACCTTAGTCACATTTACAGTAATATAGCTCAATCACAGTTACATTGAACTTAAGTCACATTAGGCTCATTCATATTCTCATTTTATATATGCCATATTTTACCTAAGTCATGTTAACCTCAATCACATTTACATTAACCTCAGTCATAATTAAAGATGGTAATAAGATGGGTATGATACAGGGATACCAATAACCATGACTTTGTACTTTGGGTACATGGTTTGATGTGAAGCTAGGACGTTTTGTTAGGAATATGCCCATACCAGACTTATGGGTGGGTTACATGTACTTGTACCTGTAATAGAATATGGTTGTAATAATTTCATTAAATAATAAGATTGTATTTCTGTTGGAGCGGATGAGGAACCCCTAGGGTCGGATCAGTGCGTGGATATCTAGTATGGGTGTATTTTAATTTTTTTTTATATAAAACTGTTAGACATTATGTCCCATAGCGTCACTGTTTGTAAATGATATTGTATTATTGTACAAAATTAACTATGTGATAATGAAATTGCCTTTTGCCGTTTTGTAATATTGTTTACTTTGATTTATAAATGGCGAAAGTCCATATGATTAGTACCTGGACTGAGAATGATATGAGACAGTATCAGTCCCCAAAGGTTTAATCATTAAATATCCCTAGTCGTAGTATTATCGAGACTGGACATCGATAATGCGGAATAGACTAGTATTGCGCTTGTGCACGTTGTGAGGGCACAACGGCATAGTTCTCATATATTTAAGTATTGGATACTTATGCAAGTGCGATAGGAGGTTGTGTTTTACCGATGGTACGGAAAACAGCTTCGCTCTGGATAGACCCCGCGGAATCCCATTGAGTATGTCTGCGTGTCTATGGGAGGCCGCATCAGGGTAGGTGTATATGGTCTTAACCTGAGACTTACATCGCTAGTACTTGCGACAATCGGTAAACTTTGGTTTTGGTGGTGGTTGGGGACCTTAACCGGTTCTGTGTACACCTCTTCTGGGTTTATCGAGAATCGTAGTGTACTGGATGTGATGTCAAGATGGAAGTATCGCTTCAGACATATGGAGGTGATGATCACGCAGGACACAGAACTAGCACTCTATAAAAGGTTGCAACCGTCGGGAAATATGACCAGGTCAGGATTGTCTGATTTAAAGAGGCTAGTTGCTTGATGTCCGATATATGTTTCGTACGGGGCAGACCACATCTCCAGCCCCAGGCCTAGCATGTGATCATCCGATACTGGATCGATGTACGCAATACTACGGTATACTACGCTTGATATAGATCTTATATTCCTATAAGAATATTTCTGGAGAATTGGGTAGGCATGGCGCTTTGCTAGAAGCCAACCTTGTCTTGTGAATCGGTAAGAACGTAGTACGAGGTACGTGCGTGTTCGGATTATCCGACGACCGTATTCACTGCCAACATATCCGGAGATCTCTTGGGTCGCTTCCTGAAGATTCACCTATGATATTTGATTCGAACTTAATTAATCTTGGATTAATTGCGGAGAAACTTTATCTCGGATAAAGTGCCTATTTAGAGAGAGAGAACGATTAATTTGGAATTAATCAGTAAATTATTATATTCGATATAATAATAATTGAAATTCGATTTCGACGCGAAATTAAAATTAGATTTTAATTCGGGCATACGAGTTAATTTAGAATTAATTCGTAAGCGACGTAAATAATAATTTCGCTAGGAGCGATTATTTATTTAAATTCGATTTAATTAACGTCGCGACGCAAGTTCGGTATTTCGGAAATATCGAACCCGAACGCGTGAGTGGACGTGGGCCCACTTTCATTTGGAAACGTGTGGGGCCCACTTGACACATGTCATTATATGTATTATTTTATTGATAATACATTGCATGGTGATAGTGTATAATACACTCTAATGTTATGCATGGAATTTGAGTGTTTGACACTCTAAGCCTTTGCATGGCTTGTGTCATAGATTTATTATTATTTAATAAATATTGGCATAAATATAAATTGATTTTTGGTATCAAAATCAATAAAGAAAATCCTATCTTCTCTCTCTTTTCTTGACCGAAACCTGAAACAGTTTTGGTCTCCATTTTCTTCCATTTTGGTTGCCAAAAGATTGAAGAAAAGGTTGTTGTTTGGAACATGCAAGGCTAGCACCTTTCAAGGGATCAAAAGAGGTGATAGGGAAACCATCATAGAGCAAGGAATACACAAAGTTTGGTGCTTTCTTCTTCTTGTCTTCCTTGGCCGAACCTAATCTAACCTTGGAGCTTCCATTTGGTTTGATTTTCTTCATCAACATAGCATTGTAAGTATGATTCCGCCATACTTCATGTTTATATATATTCTTTGTTGTATTTCATGTATGCTTAATCTTTCCTTGGGACATATTATAGAAACCAACAATGGTATCATGGAGCCATGGTTAAGCATGAAATACTTAGGTTAAAATTTGATAAAATTGGTTGAAGCATGTTCTTGTGAAATTTGATGAATAAGTATGCTTGCATGTATATAGAATGATGTTATATGGAATCAATTTTTATGAAAAATGCATTGGATGATTTTTTCCCCAAATCCAATGCCTTGGCCGAATGTGTTGCTACTTGAGTGGATTGGAATTTTTTGTGTTTAAGATCATAGATGACTTAGAACGTGTACGGGACGTAGATTAGTAATTCAATCGGATTGAAAACAAATCGACACAAAAAACTCACCTTGGCCGAATGTACAAGGACATGTAAAGGAGTTGATTTTTGTTAAAATTAATGTTGGACATTTATTTTGAACAATACATGATTAATAAATTAAATGGGTATTTTTGAAATATTTGGTTTAATGTATTAATCTTGGTATTACACTTTAATTAATTGGACTTTAATGTTTGGAATATTAAAATTTAATTAATGGGCTTAATTGGTGAATTGAGCTTTTAATATTGTATTTGGGCATAATGGGCTTGGTTGGACCAAGTAATTTGGGCCAAAAGGATTGGATCCAATTTGGGCCTAAATCACTCCATTAAGTCCAAATAAATATAATGGGCTTTAAAATTTAATTGGGCCTTATGGGCTTAAAATTGGTTTTATGGCATTTAAGGGTGATTCCTTATTTGGGCTTGGTAATTGGGTTTGACCCACATTGACCAAAGCCCAAGCCTTAATAAATCAATTCTAAGTCCATTTGACTTGAATTAAATTCAACATTGGATGTTAGTTGGGCTTTGAGGCCCAATGAGATTAGATTTAGAATCTAAGTCTTTAAAGCACATTAAAAGTGTAAATTTAATTTGGAATTAAATAATTGAATTAGTATTGAATACGAATTGAATTAGATTTATTAGTAGTTCGATATAATTCGCGAATTCGTACCTTATGTACTTATTCTCAATCGAGTTGGACTCGCGCAAAATCAACCGTTGTTTGAACATTGGATGATCACTTAAACAAAGACTAATTAATTGGATTAGATTGGTTGTAAAAGCATGTCTTGTTTGAATATATATGTATGTGATGAATGAATAGTGTATATCGGATGGATATTAGAAGGGAAAGGGTAATTTTAGAAATTATTGTAAATTTGGAATTTATAAATTGGACCTGCGTGTCCAGCCTTATCTCTTTATCTCTTTGTATTCTCTTCTCACCTAATTCCCCTCAATGTAAATGAGGTTTCTCTTATTGTATTATGTAATTGGGTAGAAGTAGAATAGTGCTAACGGGGAGAGGGAAGGGAGTGATTTGTTCTAGGAACAAGTTGTTTATATATCCATCCGCATATCACTATTAATTTACTTTACGCGCTTTATGATGTTTTAGAAGCATGCTTAAGGGTGTATGATGATGAGACCTAACAAAGATAAATAAATTGGTTGCCAATTACGCGAAAATCCCTCAATTTATATTAAGCGAATATCCTTCCATTGAATGGTTCTTGTTCAAGATCCGAAGTTGGCATTGGTTTGTTTTTGACCAAAGTCAAGACCTTTGTCAATCAAGGATGTACTTGAATCATGAGAGTTTTGTTGCATATCGGTGTCTTGTCCAAATCGTGATTTTTATTGGCCAAAGTCAAGATCACTTTTTGTCCAACGACATTGATTACGAAACTTTCCTCGTCAATGGGTCCCGCTTAACTGGAATCATTAGGTTTTTTTTTGGCCAAAGCCAAGGCCTAGTTGATTCGGAGGATAGGGTTAGGAAAATGTATTGATACATTGACATTATACATATGTTTCGGACTTGGATGTCCACCTAACCGGATCTAGGAATTGGATGAGATCCAATTGATCATGGAGATCTACCTAAGTTAAATAGCATACAATTTTTATTGGCCAAAGTCAAGGTTGTGTGTTATTTAACGGGATCCTAGCCCACTAGGAAATTCGATTTCCCGAGTTCTCTACAGAGGGTTAGAAACTTGAAGAAAATAGTGGGAGGCTATTATTGAATTTGCAATTTCATTCAGATATTTAGCCTTACGCGTCTTTCAAAATTATTTCGTCAATATTTTAAATAATTAGTTGGACTAATATATTGTTATTTTTACTTGTAACAGTTTGACTGTACCCATAACATCGTTGACTTTATAGTTGGACTATAGTTGTCAAGATGATGGCAAAGGTAATATCCGCGACATAATCATGGGCGATAATGTCTTCAAAGGGACAAACTTTGCCGACTGGGAAATGAACCTCAAGATAGTGCTTGGGGCTGAGAGGATACTGTATACTATTCAGAGACCTCTCCCGCCTAAACCCACTGAGCCACTGGAGCTAGAGTTATGGAAGACTCATAGTGACGATTGTGACCAAGCTCAGTCAGTTATGCTAGCTGCAATGACCCAGCATTTCAGACGCCAGTACAGGGACTTGGATCCCTATAACATGATGGCAAGATTGCGTGATCTTCACCGCACCAATAAGCGGATGAAGAGGTACGAGCTAGTAAGGAAACTCTTCCGCTCCCGGATGACAGACGGCGCATCAGTTGAAGCCCACGGGACTCAAATGATCGCCGATATTGATGAGTTGGCCAATATGGGAATAGTCTTGGAGGCTGAGCTGACTATAGATATGATCTTGCAGTCACTTCCTGATACTTGGAAACAAATCATATCAACTACAAGTTGATGGATACAGATGACACTCTTGGAGAGCTGTTATCTGTCTTGAAGGAGTCCGAAAGGGAACTCCTAAAGGGGAGCAAGCGCGAGGCGCATTTTGCATTGACCTCTCATGCGCCAAAGGGTGGCCCCAAGGCAATTGGAGTGCAAGGAAGAAGAAGTTCAAGAAGAAGGGCAAAGGCAAGTTGACAGTGGCTTCTAGGAAGCCAAAGGACAAATCTCGCGACATCTGCCTCAACTGCGGCAAGAGGGGTCACTGGAAACGTGACTGCCGAATGAGCATTGTGCAGAGGGAGGATATCAAGGCTGCAAGGCTATTGCCTCTGGTATGTTTGTTATTGAGATAAATATGAATACTTCTAGTTTTAAAAATTGGATTTTTGATTCTGGTTGTGGTGCTCATATTTGTACTGATGTGCAGGATCTGCATGATAGCAGGGTGCTGGCATCAGGGGAGATGGATCTACGGGTCGGAAACGGAACACCAGTTGCTGTTTTGGCCGTAGGGACTTTTGTTTTAGTACTGCCCTCAGGGCATGAACTTAAACTTTTGAACTGTTATTTTGTACCTAGTTTAACTAGGAATATTATATCTGTATCCTTGTTAACCCAGCAGGGTTACACTTTTGTATTCAGAACACTGGGTGTTATTTATATAAAAATGATGCAGAAATTTGCACAGCTGTTGCAAATAACGGTCTTTATATTTTGAATATAAATGAATCTCCTAAAATGACAAACAAAAGGCTCAAAAGAAGTAATCTAAAAGATGAAGCTTATATGTGGCATTGTCGTCTAGGACACATCAACAAGACTCGCATATCCACACTTTCGAAGAGTGGGTACTTGGACGAATTTGATCCCAATTCATATGACGTCTGCGAATCTTGTCTTTTAGGCAAAATGCCTAAATCACCTTTTAGCGGTAAAGGTGAACGTGCCACAGAACTATTGGCTCTCGTTCATACTGACGTATGCGGGCCCATGTCTAGCCAGGCTAGAGGTGGATTTCACTACTTCGTAACCTTTACAGATGATGCATCTCGTTACGGTTATGTGTATCTTATGAGACACAAGTCGGAAACTTTTGAGAAATTCAAAGAGTTTCGACACGAAGTGGAGAAACAAACAGGGAAGAGTATTAAGACATTACGGTCAGACCGTGGTGGCGAATACTTAAGTTATGAGTTTCAAGATTACTTGAAAGAATATGGTATTCTATCACAGTGGACTCCTCCTGGAACACCGCAATTAAACGGTGTGTCCGAACGGAGAAACCGCACCTTGTTGGACATGGTGAGGTCAATGATGAGTCGCACTGAGCTACCAATATCCTTCTGGGGATACGCATTAAACAGTGCTATACTTATTTTGAATAAGGTACCGTCGAAGTCTGTTAAACAGACCCCATATGAGATATGGACAGGAAGGAAACCAGGTTTCTCTTTCCTAAAGATTTGGGGATGCTGGGCATATGTTAAACGTTTGGAAAGTACCAAACTTGAACCAAAACTGATAAATGCCTTTTTGTAGGATATCCTAGGGAAACCAAAGGATATTACTTCTATCACCCACAAGAGAACAAAGTATTTGTTGCTCTACAAGCATTTTTCCTTGAGAAGGATTTTATAAATGCAGTGGTAAGTGGGAGGAAAGTAGAACTCGATGAAGATCGTAGTGATACTGTTCCTGGCAATGAATCAACGACGGAACAAGAACAGACCGTCCGGGATGAGTCTGTACCACAAACTTCACATACACAAGGACCGCGTAGGTCGGAGAGAGTCAGAACAGTACCTGAGAGGTATGGGTTCCTGATCTCACCTCATATAGATATTAATCTTATTGAGGATAATGAGCCGGCTACGTATGAGGAAGCGATACAAAATATCGATTCCGCTTTATGGCAAGAAGCCATGAAGTCCGAGATGGATTCCATGTACGCCAACCAAGTTTGGACACTGGTTGATGCACCAGAAGGCGTAAAGCCTATTGGATGCAGATGGATCTTCAAGAAGAAGACCGACATGGATGGCAACGTACAAACGTACAAGGCTAGGCTTGTAGCGAAGGGGTATCGTCAACAATATGGTATTGATTATGACGAAACCTTCTCACCCGTTGCCATGATTAAATCCATTCGGATAATGCTTGCAATAGCTGCATATTTCGATTACGAGATATGGCAGATGGACGTTAAAACCGCTTTCCTTAACGGAAACCTTTTGGAGGATGTTTATATGCAACAGCCTGACGGTTTTATCGTACCTAGACTTGCAAACAAGGTTTGTAAGTTAAATCGATCCATTTATGGATTGAAGCAAGCATCACGGTCATGGAATCAGCGTTTTGATGAGATCATAAAAGAATATGATTTCGTGCAAAACGCAGATGACCCTTGTGTATACAAGAAGGTTAGTGGGAGAGCACTTACTTTTATTGTCCTTTATGTCGACGACGTATTGCTTATAGGCAATGACATTCCCATGCTAACGTCGGTGAAAGCTTGGCTTTCATTAAAATTCTCCATGAAAGATCTGGGAGAAGCAGCCTTTATTCTTGGAATAAAGATCTACGGGATAGATCTAGAAAGCTGCTTGGACTCTCCCAGAGTACATACATTGATAAAGTGTTGAAGCGATTCAACATGGAACAATCCAAGAGGGGATTGGTTCCAATGGTACGTGGTACCTCTCTGTCTAAGGACATGTGTCCTAAGACTCAGGAAGAGAGAGACCACATGAGTCGGATACCGTTCGCCTCGGCAGTCGGATCGATCATGTATGCCATGATATGTACACGACCTGATGTCTCATATGCTTTGAGCATGTGCAGTCGCTATCAGGCCGATCCAGGTGAAGGTCACTGGATAGCAGTTAAGAATATCCTTAAGTATCTTAAACGAACTAAGGATGCTTTCTTAATTTATGGAGGTGGAGAACTTGCGGTATCTGGGTATACCGATGCAAGTTTCCAAACCGACAAGGATGACTACAAGTCGCAATCCGGGTACATTTTTTGTTTGAATAACGGAGCAGTGAGCTGGAAATCTTCCAAGCAAGATACTGTTGCCGATTCAACAACAGAAGCGGAGTACATCGCTGCATCTGAAGCAGCAAAGGAGGCAGTTTGGATCCGAAAGTTCCTAATCGGATTAGGAGTAGTTCCGTTAGCAGCTGAGCCCGTTCCATTGTATTGTGACAATAACGGGGCTATAGCACAGGCTAAGGAACCAAGGTCTCATCAACGGTCCAAGCATGTTCTTCGACGTTATCATCTGATTCGGGAGATTAACATCGTGGCGATGTAAAAGTCGAGAAGGTCACATCAGATGACAACATTGCAGATCCGCTGACGAAGCTGTTCTTCAGCAAGTTTTTGAACGACACATACATAGTTCGGGTATTAGATGCTTGAGTGACTGGCTATAGGCCAAGTGGGAGATTGTTAGACATTATGTCCCATAGCGTCACTGTTTGTAAATGATATTGTATTATTGTACAAAATTAACTATGTGATAATGAAATTGCCTTTTGCCGTTTTGTAATATTTTTACTTTGATTATAAATGGCGAAAGTCCATATGATTAGTACCTGGACTGAGAATGATATGAGACAGTATCAGTCCCCAAAGGTTTAATCATTAAATATCCCTAGTCCGTAGTATTATCGAGACTGGACATCGATAATGCGGAATAGACTAGTATTGCGCTTGTGCACGTTGTGAGGGCACAACGGCATAGTTCTCATATATTTAAGTATTGGATACTTATGCAAGTGCGATAGGAGGTTGTGTTTTACCGATGGTACGGAAAACAGCTTCGCTCTGGATAGACCCCGCGGAATCCCATTGGTAGTATGTCTGCGTGTCTATGGGAGGCCGCATCAGGGTAGGTGTATATGGTCTTAACCTGAGACTTACATCGCTAGTACTTGCGACAATCGGTAAACTTTGGTTTTGGTGGTTGGGGACCTTAACCGGTTCTGTGTACACCTCTTCTGGGTTTATCGAGAATCGTAGTGTACTGGATGTGATGTCAAGATGGAAGTATCGCTTCAGACATATGGAGGTGATGATCACGCAGGACACAGAACTAGCACTCTATAAAAGGTTGCAACCGTCGGGACAATATGACCAGGTCAGGATTGTCCGATTTAAAGAGACTAGTTGCTTGATGTCCGATATATGTTTCGTACGGGGCAGACACATCTCCAGCCCCAGGCCTAGCATGTGATCATCCGATACTGGATCGATGTACGCAATACTACGGTATACTACGCTTGATATAGATCTTATATTCCTATAAGAATATTTCTGGAGAATTGGGTAGGCATGGCGCTTTGCTAGAAGCCAACCTTGTCTTGTGAATCGGTAAGACGTAGTACGAGGTACGTGCGTGTTCGGATTATCCGACGACCGTATTCACTGCCAACATATCCGGAGATCTCTTGGGTCGCTTCCTGAAGATTCACCTATGATATTTGATTCGAACTTAATTAATCTTGGATTAATTGCGGAGAAACTTTATCTCGGATAAAGTGCCTTATTTAGAGAGAGAGAACGATTAATTTGGAATTAATCATAAAATTATTATATTCGATATAATAATTGAAATTCGATTTCGACGCGAAATTAAAATTAGATTTTAATTCGGGCATACGAGTTAATTTAGAATTAATTCGTAGCGACGTAAATAATAATTTCGCTAGGAGCGATTATTTATTTAAATTCGATTTAATTAACGTCGCGACGCAAGTTCGGTATTTCGGAAATATCGAACCCGAACGCGTGAGTGGACGTGGGCCCACTTTCATTTGGAAACGTGTGTGGGCCCACATGACACATGTCATTATATGTATTATTTTATTGATAATACATTGCATGGTGATAGTGTATAATACACTCTAATGTTATGCATGGAATTTGAGTGTTTGACACTCTAAGCCTTTGCATGGCTTGTGTCATAGATTTATTATTATTTAATAAATATTATGGCATAAATATAATTGATTTTTGGTATCAAAATCAATAAAGAAAATCATCTCTTCTCTCTCTTTTCTTGACCGAAACCTGAAACAGTTTTGGTCTCCATTTTCTTCCATTTTGGTTGCCAAAAGATTGAAGAAAAGGTTGTTGTTTGGAACATGCAAGGCTAGCACCTTTCAAGGGATCAAAAGAGGTGATAGGGAAACCATCATAGAGCAAGGAATACACAAAGTTTGTGCTTTCTTCTTCTTGTCTTCCTTGGCCGAACCTAATCTACCTTGGAGCTTCCATTTGTTTGATTTTTCTTCATCAACATAGCATTGTAAGTATGATTCCGCCATACTTCATGTTTATATATATTCTTTGTTGTATTTCATGTATGCTTAATCTTTCTTGGGACATATTATAGAAACCAACAAAAACTACATTCCATTTGGTCCTAAAAAAACGAGGACCGTAACGGAGTCCGGAAACTTCAGAATGGAGAAAATGAAGTTTCAGTATTCTTCAGTTCTGCGCGTCGCGACATGGAAGCTTGGGCGTCGAGACGCTCCAAAGTACGAGACAAATTGTGAGAGCTGAACGTCTCGGCGTCGCGACGCGAAAGGGTGAGCATCGCGACATGCCTAGGTCTGATATAAGTAGTAAGAACTCATTCATCTATGTATTGACAAGATAGACCATCCAATAATGCTCTAACATTATTAATACTTATTACTAAAATTAAATAATCACCTAATCGTGGGAGATTTGTGACAATCAAGTCAATAACATGCTTGGGTCAAAATTAAAATTTTAATTTAAAACATGCAATGCATATCCAATATGACTTATGCATAATTAAATTAAAATACAGAGGCATAGATTCAAATACATGTCAAACTTAGTGTATGAGTGTCATACACAAGAGGATTTCTTCAAGATGATGTTGTAGAGATCTTCCAAAGTATCTCTAAACACTTCTCTAACTAATGCTAATTTCGCCAAGAATTACTTGTATTTTCATAAGCTTAAGCTTATCAAGCTTATTTAACTTATCTTTTGTTTTTGCTTAAGCTTAAGCTTAATTAAAACCTTTCTCAAGCTTGCTATTTATAGCAAAACTTAGGTAATTTTTAATTAATAAAAGTTTTAATCAACTTTTAGGTAGGCTTAATCCAATTTGTCTAAATATGAATAATTAGGTGTGACTAATCACCTTTGTTTACCACTTTGATTTAATCCAATTAAATCAAGACAAAGATTAGGAAATGGATTAGTTCAATGTTTGCCACTTTGATTTAATTCAATTAAATCAAGCCAAATACACCTATAATTACATATTTACAATTACCAAAATATCCTCAAATAGTAGAGATATTTATGAAATTACTAAAAAACCATTGTGTAAATCTTGAATTAATCCAATTAGGTCAAAGCAAATAATCAATATTATCAAATAAAACTTGATTATCTTAGTCGGTAATTATAATATCGAATATTATCTTTTATCAAAATTAATCGGCTACCCAAGTTCTCAACGAGTACACTTCATATTGTGACTCTCTAAGTCCAGACACATTTGTCATATAAGCCTAGTTAATATGTACGCAATTCGGCCACCTCCGAATTCGTGAAGAACACGAACGATCTTTCTGAACTATACAAGTCACGGTCATCACATATGTTTAACAATCCCTCCATCGTAGGCTATCAGAGTTGTGCTTAGGAAATATAGAATACACCGTCAAGTTTTCAAGGTGCACATATTGTAGGAAATGACTTTCCTTAGCGCGGCGGAAGTTGCTTGTGGTGGCACCGGCTCCGGTATGGATTTTTAAAATTTTCTTTGCCTTCTCCCTTTGTTGTAGTAGCCGAAATCAATCATTTGTTGTCCAACACTTGGATCGACCACTTGATCTTCCGAACTATGACTCGAAACCAACAAACCGAAGTGTGGGCTTCACTCACAAAGATTAAACTCTAAACGATTTAGAGAATCAAGATGTCACAATTGGTGTTTGGTTTTAGGAATTTCAAACACTCCCACAACACTTGTGAATGTTTGAACTCTCTTTATTTTCTCTCAAATATTACTCACAACACTTGTGTGAATGTTTGCAAAATGTTAACCTTAGGAAGTGAGAGAAATGGTAGAGATTATATTCTCTTACACAAGCCAACTAACCTTGTCATTAAGCATCTAATGCTTTCTTGCAATGGCCAACACAAAAATATGAATGTCATACCAAAGCATAAGAAAATGATAAGTTAAAGACAAACACTTTGTCATTAAACATCTAATTTTTTCTTTCAATGGAAAACGCATAAATGTGGAGGCCATACCACAACATAAAATGCATTAGCTAATGACAAATATATTAGGTGTATACATGCCACCTAATAAACATAATTGCTTGAATGACATGGTAAGCCATATGGCTTTGTCTCCAATGGTAAATAAAAATCAATATCTTAATAATGATTTATTTACCTTCAATTATGTTATAGTAATTATCTCATAATTATTACTAACTTGATTATCTCATAATCAAGACTTGAATATCTCATAATCAAGGAATTCTAGTAAACATTAAGTTAAACTAATTTAACATAGTTTCATATGTTACGATAAATATTATTAATCTCATTAATAATATACCAATATAAAGTGAGCATATAATTAGACGATCTAATTATATTAGGTTTGCTACAGTTAATCGAGCTAGCACGGGGACCAAATGGACCTACTGTTCTGAGCTCCAATAATTCTGAAATATTAATTAAACTCTTTAATCAAATATTATGAATTATTAACTCCGCGTTATTCCACTAAAAACTCGAAGTTGAACTCCCGTTACTGTAGATAGATAAAATAAAAGTGAACATCTTCGGTGTCCATCGATATAGTCATTACATATGGATATAACCATTCATGAATATCTCATAAATAGGGCCGGGTCAAAAGTCCGTCAAACCTCTCTAAATATTTTGTCTCTTAAGTACCATTGATTCTATAATGAATAATTAATTCATAATAATTATGAATATAAAAATTTCTATTCGCAATAGAAAAGTTGAGAGCTCGAATTGTTCATGTCCCAAATCAACTCTTAAAAAATATATTCTTCTGCTTCTCGTAAGAATGAGTGAATTCCATATCTATATGAAACGTTCCCAGCTACACACCAAACCATATCCCCAAAATACGTAGTTATTGGCCTGAAATGCAACACCAACCTCACCATAGCAAATAAAATGACATAGCCTGTCATGCAGGAGTTCGTAGTACACTCAGGATTAAGATCGAATCCATATATGACCATCTATTAGATAAAATGAATTTCTTCCATTAAAAGAGATTAAAAGAAATTCGTATTTATCCGAGTCCAGTTCTATATGATCTCATCATACAAGGTGCCTTCATTCCCATGTCACTACATGAACGATCCCGGATCAGGGTCGTCATACAAGTATAGAATGAACCACAGCTATAGATAAACCACAAACAAAGTACCCTATTTGTTTGCTCACTATGGAGTATTTAGATTACTAACTTCAGACTTAAATCCTCTTGTGCATCAAACATACTCTAAATATGAAGGTACAAGAGTAATCAAGGTAAATAAGACAATTGGACAATCTGCGATATAAATCAAACAACTTTGATAAAATGAATAATGAATTTATTATTATTACAATAATCAATTCAGTTTTACAATACATGAAGCTTTAGGACATAAATTCCAACAATCTCCCACTTGGACTAGAGCAAATGGGACATGTCATGTAATCATAAACCCTTTAGGTGACCTTCAAACACTTTAGCCGATAATGTCTTTGTAAACGGATCAGCCAGGTTGTTTGCGGATAGAATCTACGTGACAACGACATCTCCTATCTGCACTATCTCCCTGATAAGGTGATATTTCCTCTAATTTGCTTACCCTTCTTGTGGCTTCTTGGTTATTTGGAGTTCGCCACTGCACCACTATTATCATAATAAAGTATGAGCGGTTTATCCATATCTGGAACAACTTCCAGATCTGTAAAGAACTTACAAAGCCAGACTACTTCCATAGCTGCTACATATTCAGCCTCCATGGTGGAGTCAGCAATAAAAGATTGCTTTATGCTCATCCATACTATAGCCCCACCACAAAAGGTGAACACCGATCCAGATGTTGATTTACTATAATCGACATCCGTCTGAAAATCAGAGTCTGTATATCCTCTCAGAATTATATCCTGACTTGTATATACAAGCATATAATTTCTCATTCTCTGAAGATACTTGAGAGTATGTTTCACCGCTACCCAATGATCTAATCCTGGGTTGGATTGAAACCTATTGACTACTCCCACTGTAAAATAGATGTCTGGTCTCGTGCATAACATAGCATACATAAGACTTCCAACTGCTGAAACATAGGGTATATGTCTCATCTCCTCAACTAATTGAGGTGTTTTAGGAGACTGTTCCTTAGAAAAATGAATTCCATGCCTGAAAGGTAAATTACCTTTCTTGGAATTCTGCATACCAATTCACACAAGAATCTTATCGATATAGGTTGCTTGAGACATTGTTAACAGTCATTTCTTGCGATCCCGAATGATCTGGATCCCAATTACATAACTTGCCTCTCCCAAATCTTTCATTTGGAATTGATTAGCTAGTTAGATTTTCACGTCCGATAATATCTTTACATCATTCCCAATGAGTAAAATATCATCGATGTATAACACAAGGAAAACCACATTCCCATCAATGATGCGCTTGTAGACACAAGGCTCATCAATGTTCTGCTCAAAGTTATAAGACTTGATCGTAGTATCAAATCTTATGTTCCAAGATCTAGATGTTTGCTTAAGTCCATAAATGGACCTTTGCAACTTGAAAACTTTTTGCTCTTGACCTTGGGTAATGAACCCTTCTGGTTGTACCATATAGATACTCTCATCAAGGTTTCCATTCAAGAATGCAGTCTTGACGTCCATTTACCAAATCTCATAGTCATAATATGCGGCAATAGAAAGAAGAATCCTGATGGATTTAAGCATGACTACTGGCAAGAAAGTTTCTTCATAGTCAACTCCCTCTTTCTGAGTATAACCATTTTCCACTAGCCTAGCCTTGAAAGTCCGTACTTTCCCATTTATTCCTCTTTTTCTCTTGTAGATCCACTTGCAACCTATGGGTTTTACTCCATCAGGCTGGTCTACAAGTTCCCAGACTGAGTTAGAGTACATAGACTCCATCTGGAGGTTCATGGCTTTGAGCCATTCCTCTTTATCGGTATCTTCCATTGCACTATGATAGGTCAATGGATCATCTATACCATCACAAGATGCAACAACTTGCACCTCACCATTTCCTAGATAGCGTTCAAGTTGTCTTACAACCCTCCCACTACGTCTAGGTGGTATGGTATCCTGATAAACTTGCATCTGACTTTCAGATGTAGAAGGTGTAATGTCTTTGTCAACATTTGACAATAGTGTACTGGTCGTACCAGTAAGTAACTCTTCAAGTAACACTTTACTTTGAGGTTTGAACTCTCTCATATAGTCCTCCTCAAGAAATGTAGCATTTTTCGACACAAATACTTTATTATCTTCTGGACTATAAAAGAATCCTCCCCTAGTTTCCTTAGGATAGCCTATAAAGAGGCACACCTGTGAACGTGGTTCCAACTTAGTAGTCTTGTTCTTTAGCACAAGTGCTGGACACCCCCATATGCGGAAATGTCGCAAACTAGCTTTACGACCATTCCACAACTCTAAGGGAGTCTTAGAAACAGACTTAGAAGGAACTACATTCAGGATATATATTGTATTTTGCAATGCATACCCCCAGAATGAACTAGGTAGAGTGCTATAACTAAACATTGATCTTATCATGTCTAGTATGGTCCGATTTCTCCTTTCTGCAACACCATTTTATTGTGGTGTTCTAGGTGCTGTGAGCTGTGAAACAATTCCATGCTCAACAAAAAAAAATCCTCGAAATCTCTATCAAGGTATTCTCCTCCACGATCTGATCGTAGAATTTTGATATTTTTACCTAACTGGTTCTCAACCTTAGCACGATACTCTTTGAACTTTTCAAATGTATCTGACTTGTGCTGCATTAGGTAAATATACCATATCTGGAATAATCATCAATGAAAGTGACTAAGTATTCAAAACCACATCGGGCTTCTACATTCATCGGTCCGCAAATGTCCGAATGTATTAGCTCAAATGTTTCTTTGGCTCTTATCCCTTTTCCAGTAAAAAGGTCTCTTAGTCATTTTGTCTTCTAGACAGGATTCACAGACAGGTAAAATACCAAGTCTTAATTGATTTAAAACCCTATTCTTAATTAGTCTATCTATCTTGTCAAGGTTAATGTGACCAAGTCTAAGGTGCCATAAATAGGTATCATCAGGAGAAATCTTTTGCCATTTAGTTTTTGATCTTTCAATCTTAAATATTTTAGTATTAAGTAGTGATTCATGCATTAACGGCCTTAATACATATAGATTATTTTCAGAGTTTCTCGTGCATATATTTAATCCATTTTTACTAATAATATTTGAGTTATTATTAAACGAAATAGAAAAACCACATTCCATAAGTTTTGTTACATAAATCAAATTCCAGAGAAAACCAAGAATATATAACACACCATTTAAACATAAATAATTATTATCAAAGTTTAATTTGGAATCTCCCACAGCTTTTACTGAAATAGTTGTTGGGAAATGGCCGCGAGTGTACAGCGGAAAATTAAAATTACTATGCCGCTTTCCATTTGCCCAAGACCCATTTGTTTTGATTATTCTACAAGCCTAGGCATGTTACTATATATTCTAAGCATAAAAATCATAAAACATGCAAAGAACATAAACCTAAACATGCTAACTATCATAAGAACTATAATTAAAATAAAGAAAGAAAAAGACTTACTTGAACCGAAGACTCCTCCAGTCCTCCCTCCAATCTACAAGTTTTTCTCGAACTCAGCAAGCTCTTCCACGTTCCAAAGAGCCACCTGTTGGAATTGTCTAAGCATCCCAAGATCATATCAAGCAATGAAAATACAAAATGAATACATCAAAGAAGTCGCAGAATACTCACAATGATCGGTTGAGCGATGCGGTGAAGAACAAAACTTTTTAAGCCCTTTGAACCCTCCTAGAGTGCTTGGCAGTTCACTGTTTTTTTTCTTCCTCAAAGTTTCGGTTTTGGTCCTCCTCCAAGCTCCAAGCTTTTGAAGTGTATTCCAAGCTCACATGTGCGGTTCTCTATCACCTTCGCGTGACCCCGAAAGCGTGCTAGCACTCCAGAAATTTTGCCGCAAAATTTCCTTGCTTCTCCTTACCTTTCACGGTGAAACCAGTGAAGATGAAGAAGAAAAATAAGCCTTAGGCCGAGAGAGAGAAGAATAGAAAGGGAGAGAGTGAGATGTTTTGGTTGGTGGCAAAAACGTGTATCTAATACACTTTTTGATTTTCAAAAAATCATTTACCATTTTCTTTTTCCAAAAAGTCAAATGGCATTAAAGCTTTCCAATCACTTCCATCAACTATTCACATCATTCAATCAATCAAGTGACAAGTTGTCACATCACTCAAAGTGACTAATGATTTGACAATTGATGCGACTAGTTATTTGACGCTTGATGTGACTTGCGGGCCGCACTTGAATTCAAAATGCGAGTGCTATCGTAAACACTATCGGGCTCGGGTTCGCTAATTCCAAATTATTGTATTTTCTGTTGCGACGTAATTAAATAATTATGCCTAGCAAAATCACTATTCACGTCGCTTACGAATTAATTCTAAATAAACTCGTTTGCCCGAATTAAATTCTAAATTTAATTCCGCGTCGAAATCCAATTTCGTATAATATATCGAATATATTATTTTATCGATTAATTCCAAATTAATCGTTTTCTCTCTTTTATTAATATTTTATCCCAGATAAAATATCTCCGTAATTAATCCCAGATTAATTTTATCTCTCTACTAATTAATCCCCAATTAATAAAGTGCGAGTCATACGTCATCGGTGAATTTTCTTGAAGTGACCCATGAGATCCCCAGATATGTTGGCAGTAAATCCGGTCGTCGGACTATCCGAACACGTAAGTACCTAGTACTATGTTTGTACCGATTTACAAGACAAGGTTGGCTTCTAGCAAAGCGCCATGCCTACCCAATTCTCCAGAAACATGCTTACAGGAATAAGCGATCTATATCAGGCGTAGTATACGTAGTATTGTGTATATCGATCCAGTATCGGATGTCACATGCTAGGCCTGGGGCTGGAATTGTGTCTGCCACGTACGAAGCACATATCGGATCTCTGGTAACTAGTCTCTATAATCGGATAAACATGACCTAGTCATTTTATCCCGATAGCTGCAGCATATAAGAGAACGAGTTCCGTATCCTACGTGACCATCATCTCCACTATGACTTCCGTCTCAACATCACACCCAACATACTACGATTCTCAATATACCCAGCATAGGCGTACACAGAACCTTTTAAAGCCCTGGACGACCTAAAACCAAAGTACATTGATTGTCGCAAGTATTAGCGGTGCAAGTCTCAAGTTAAGACCAAATACACCTACCCTGATTTCGGACTTCCATAGACACATAGTCATACTACCAATGGAGTTCCGAGGGGTCTATCCAGAGCGAAGGTGTTTTCCATACCATCGGTACCTCCTACTACACTTGCATGAGTATTCTATACCCAAATTTATGAGAACTATGCCGTTATGCCCTCACAACGCGCACAAGTGTAATACTAGTCTTTTACGCATTATCGATGTCCAATCTCGATAATACTTTGACTAGGGATATTTAATTATTAAACCTTCGTGGACTGATACTGTCTCATATCATCTCAATCCAGGAACTAATCATATGGACCTCCTATCATTTATACATCTTGGTGATCTAATCACAAATGATAAGAGAGCAATTTCCTTTGTCACATAGTTAATTTGTACAACAACACCATGATCTGTACAAATAGTGACGCTATGGGTCATAACTGTCCAACAATCTCCCACTTGGCCTGTTAGACATTATGACCCATAGCGTCACTGTTTTGTAAATGATATTGTATTATTGTACAAAATTAACTATGTGATAATGAAATTGCCTTTTGCCGTTTTGTAAAATTTATTTACTTTAATATATTAATGGCAAAAGTCCATATGATTAGTTCTGTATTGAGATGATATGAGACAGTATCAATATAAAAGGTTTAATCATTAAATATCCCTATTCGGAGTATTATCGAGATCGGACATCGATAATGCGGAATAGACTAGTATTGCACTTGTGCGAGTTGTGGTGGCACAACGACATAGTTCTCATATATTTAAGTATTGGATACTTATGCAAGTGCGATATGAGGTTGTGTTTTACCGATGGTACAGAAAACAACTTTGCTCAGGACAGACCCCGCGGAATCCCATTGGTAGTATGTCTGCGTGTCTATGGGAGGCCGCATCAGGGTAGGTGTATATGGTCTTAACCTGAGACTTGCATCGCTAGTACTTGCGACAATCGGTAAACTTTGGTTGTGGTGGTTCGGGGCTTTAACCGGTTCTGTGTACGCCTCTTCTGGGTTTATCGAGAATCGTAGTGTACTGGATGTGATGTCAAGATGGAAGTATCACTTCAGACATATGGAGATGATAATCACACTGGATACATAACTAGTACTCTATAAAAGGTTGCAACCGTCGGGACAATATGACCAGGTCATGATTGTCCGATTTAAAGAGACTAGTTGTTTGATATCCGATATATGTTTCGTACGGGGCAGACACATTTCCAGCCCCAGGCCTAACATGTGATCATCCGATACGAGATCGATGTACGCAATACTACGGTATACTACGCTTGATATAGATCTAATATTCCAGTAAGAATATTTCTGGAGAATTGGGTAGGCATGGCGCTTTGCTAGAAGCCAACCTTGTCTTGTAAATCGGTAAAAACGTAGTACGAGGTACGTACGTGTTTGGATTATCCAACGACCGTATTTACTGCCAACATATCCGGAGATCTCTTGGGTCGCTTCCTGAAGATTCACCTATGATGTTTGATTCGAACTTTATTAATCTTGGATTAATTACAGAGAAACTTTATCTTGGATAAAATGCCTTATTAGGAGAGAGAGAGAGATCGATTAATTTGGAATTAATCGATAAAATAATATATTCGATATATTATTAAACAAAATTAGATTTCGACGCGGAATTAAAATCGGATTTTAATTCGGGCAAAAGAATTAATTTGGAATTAATTCGTTAGCGATCTGAATAATAATTCCGCTAGGTGTAATTATTTAATTCTCATCGCGACGGAAATTCGTTAATTCAGAATTAGCGAATTTGGGCCCGAAAGTGTTTGCGGACACATTCGTATTTTGAAACGGGTGGAATCCGCAAATCAAATCGCGATATCTCATTACTTGATACGAATAGATGATGGATGTATCTAGTCACCTTTAAGGGATGATACTGACCGGCGTAAACACACACGTATAACGCAAGCGCACGTATCGTTCAAGTAGTATAAAAATATCGATCCCATGAGGACTTAATTCCTACTGTTGTTATTAATTGTTGAATCTATTTATTTACAAATATCTAATTATAGGGAGAATAGAATTGATTGCTTGATTGATTTGGTTGATTGTAGATTTGCTAAATAAATAACTAAAAAGATAAAAGAAAATACTAAGGAAAATAATAGACACAAAAATCTAAGGTTGTGATTTCTTTTAATATCATTTAAAAGATGAAGTGATTATTTTATGTTTGTGTAATAAATCAGTTTACTAACCTGGAACACTAAATTATGTAAAAGCCTCTTCCGATGGTCAATTACAAATACCCAATATAACCCAATTGAACCATATTCCTATGTCAACCACATTACCTGGATTCATTAAGTTTAAGTTCCAATTATGGCTACCCCCGCCCTACAGGTATATTCCTATCCTGTAAGGAATCTATTAAAGGGTTATCTATCCTCAAGGAAGATCGTGGGCTATTAAGTCTAAGGCTGAAACCTAAAATCCCTATGTCTAGTTCATTTTAGATTTACCATATCAATCTCATTGGTGATCAGACAACAAGAAGCATTAAGCTTAAGACTTAATAAATAAACCTTTAAATTACCCAACTATAAAATAATCCCTTATAAACCGGTGATATTAAAAGTCATCACAACCCCTAATTAACTAACACATAATTAGGACTAGTAAAAACATAAAATTAAAAGACATAAAGTAAAAATGCTGAAAAGTAAATTACAATAAAATAAAATGCTAAGGTAAAAGGAATTACTTTTACTACTACTAATTTAGATATCTCCCATAAAATAATATATAAACTTGTGTTAAATTTACCAACCGACCAGTCTGGCGGTATCCTGATTAAGTCAAATTAAGTCCAACCAGCCATTAAGGCGGAACCAAAAATAAATTTACCAACCGACCAGTATAGCGGTATCCCTTATTAAGTCAATATTTTTAAATAGTTAATATATTATTTTAAGGGAGATTAATCTAAATAGCAATAGTAGAAGAATTACCTTTCACCCTAGCTGAAAAAGTTACTTCAACATGGTGAATAGTAAAAACTGTAAAAAGTAAAAAGTAAAAATTAAATTACTATTACAAAACGTAATTAAATTATTTACAAAACTAAAAATAAAAAAATAAAAAAAAAAAAATAAAAATAAAAATTCTAGAGAGAGAAACTCTCTCTAGAGAGAAATCAAGAGAGAGAAAGGTATATGAAAAATGAAAATTCGCGGCCTATTTATAGCAAAACAAAATTCACTGTTTGGGAACTGTGCGCGCGTCGCGACGCTAAGGCGTTGCGCGTCGCGACGCTCAAATGTCGACGTGGCACAATGAGACGGCGACACGTAGCGAGGCGGCTAACTGTGCAACTGACACGTGTCAAGGCGGCTAATTCTCAATTATTGTGATGACGTCATCGATGACGTGGCGATGACGTGGCGCTGACGTGGCGTAGGCGTGTGTTGCATTTGTCGGCACAATAGGATTGCGACACGTGGCGACACGTGTCATGCTCTGATTGGCTGAGGCTGACGTGGCATGTTGACTCGGTTGACTTGCTGACGTGTCTGATGACGTGGCATGAATCGTGGCAATGTTGACTCGTTGACCGATGACATGGCTGATGACGAGGCGACACGTGTCATGTCAGAGTGTCGGCAGCATATGATGTTGACACGTGTCACGGTGCACGTTAGCAGATCGGATGTGATGGTGACACGTGGCACGGCGCATTTTAGCAAAGTCAAACTTTTCAAATTGTTGACCCGTTGACCATGGCGCATTTTAGCAGAACCGCACACGCTGGGCGTCGCGGCGCGCAGTGCTCAAGCGTCGCGACGCGCAGAAGACCAAAATAACCCTGTTGACGCATTTTTGTCCGGTTTTGCCCCAAATTGCCTCCAGTGCTGTCCAAACTTTATTTATCTGCAAAATAACAATAAAACACATCAAAACGTTCATAAAACTCAAGAAACTATACAAAATATTAAGTTAAATGAGTGGGAAATAGTGATAAAATACCACTCATCACACCCCCAAACCTAACATTTTGCTAGTCCTCGAGCCAAATACAGAATAAAATAATATAATAAAATTTAACTAAGCCACCTTCGTAGGGATCACGGTTGCATTTAGCATATGCAACAAGCCTTTAAACCCCTAGGTGTCCCTAGTGGACGAGTGTAGTCTCGTGAGGGTTTACAGCAATGATACCCACAAACATTTTACAAAAGTAAAAAGGTATTTAAAACTAATGCACACAAAAGCAAAAAAACAAGCGAAAAGAGAATAAAGAAAGAAAGTGACTAATCAAGTGAAAAATCTACTCCAAGTTACTAGTTGTTTTGTTTCTTTCTAAATTACCGAATAAGTAAATTCTCCGATTGTTTTTACCATTCTCCATATACACAGCCAACAAAATATTAATCATTTCATTTTTGCCCACAACAGTCATAAGTGCAGTTGATAAGAGAGTAATATTTTTGTCCTAAAGTTCTATCAGATTTCACACCTTTTTTTTGTAGCAATGGAATAATTTTTCTGATTTTTCTGATTTTTTCTTTTGATTTTTTCTCTATTTTTTATTTTTATACAATACCTTCCGTCTATGTAGCGAGCTTTGGGTCGGTGGCTCCCAAACCAGTTGGCTTTAGGGCACCAGGTGTTAAGACACCCCTACGAACTAATTATTACTCAGACTTCAGATATATATATTTATTTTTGCAGCATCTTTGATCCATGTAACGAGCTTGGGCCAATGACTCCCAAACCAGTTGGTTTTAGGGCACTAGGTATTAAAATACCCTTACAGACTTAATAACTCGGATCTATGACGTTTTTTTTTTTTTTTTTCTTTTTTTTTTTTTTTTTTTTTTTTTTTTTTTTTTACTCCATCACTATTTAGAGATGCTTCCTCCAATTAAACTATAGCACGGAATATTACAAACTTTTCAATTTTAGCTCATGTCCGTATGTTTCCATGTAAGTTCATAATACCTGTCAACTGAACATATGAAGATCCAATTTAGTCAGTGTTAAGGAGAATTCACAAATTAAATAATTAAAAAGGAAATAAACAAAAATTAACTTGTTTCGAAATAGGTTTGAGATACGTCTCAGGAGTGGAAATTCCTTACTCGGCTATCTTTTACCAATTCCACCTTTTTAGTCAAAATAAAAACACAAAAATGCAAAATATTTTTGTAATTTTTGAAAATTTTCAATTTTTTTGTATTTTTCGAAAAATTTTGAACTAAAAATAAAAACAACATACAACTAAAAACAAGGTACTAATCAACTAAATCCCTCCCCCAACCTAAATGAGACATTGTCCCCAATGACTTAAACAGTAGAAGAAGAGTTAGAAGGTAATACCTGATCAGCTGAAATTTTACAGGAAAAATTATACCGATAAAGATTTATGTCCAAATTACGATTCTTACCACGATTGTTATTTGACCATTAAAAATCTTGGCAGAATCACCTTTAAAAACTCAAACTTTCCCCAAAATTCACCCTAAAAAATTATCACCAATCAAATCCCAACTTTGGTATTTTTCAGAAAAATTCGACAGAGTCTCCCCTGAATTTTTGATTATCCAACACAACCTAAATCTATCAAATGCCACAACCAAACTCCAAATATCAAACTCAATTTCTTCGCCCCCAATTACGACGAATCAAATTCACCATCCACACTTCCTAATCCAATCCACAGTCAACCATTCATAATTCAATTTTTCAATTTACCCAATTACCAAATCAAATTTTTTTATCAAATCATTACCTATATTTAGTTTCTGATTCAGCAATTGGTTCGGTTGCTTGGTTGGTTTGGGCGTGGTTGTTCTTGGTTTTGGGGGTGATGGGTCTGTTTTGGAGTATTTGGCTTGCGGAGGTCGGCTATGGCAGTCACGGCAAGACAAGACACGGCAGTGGGCTCGGCTTGGTGTGGTGATGAAGGTCGGCTTTGATCCTGACAGAATGGCTTGGCAGTGGTTCTCGGTGGGTTGGCTTGCGGTGGTCGAGGGTGGTGGATGGTTGTTTGACACGGTTCGGTTTCTGTTTGTTTTGGCTCGGCGAAGGTTGCGGTTGTGGTCAGTTTCGATCTCGGTTTGATGGTGGCTGGTGAGCTTGGGTGGATCTTGCGTGATGGGTGGTTGAGCTATGGTGGATCTCGGTTTTGAGGTGATGAATGGTGGTTGGTGGTGATGATTCGGCTTCTGGTCTCTTGTTGGGTTTGACTCCGTGGCTGTTCATAGAAGAAGAAGATGAATGAAATCTGTCTTGGTGGCTGCCCATTTTTAGACCTGTAAACAAACCAATGTCGCGACGCTGAAATTGGGCGTGCGTCGCGACTCTCGGTAATTTTTAGGGATTTTTTTTTTTTGGCAAAACCATGTCTTGCGACGGATAAATCCATAGGGACGCCTCTTAAGAAGTGTCTTTTTTTACTCGGTCGTCTCCTGGATCAACTTTGTATCTTCGTGATTTTGTCAAATTTTTATTTTGAAAATCCCACTTGTACTGGCCTCTTTGTCCTGAAAAATTCCGTTTTTAATTTTTCCTGCAAAACTAACACAAAAAATTAAAAAGTTCACACAAAATATGAAAAATAAATTAAACAAATTGCATGGGTTGCCTCCATGCTAGCGCTAAATTTTTCGTCTTCAGCCAGACGTGACTGAAATTTATCTGTTAAGGAGGTTTCAGTGTCGTTTTGGATGTCCGATTAAAGACAATCCCGTGAGCGTTGCTTTTGAAGGGTCTCTTCCAACGGTAAAGTGGTAAAAAGAATTTTGTCATCTTTAATGCTTGTGCCACCTTTTTAATCTTTGTCGCTCCAATAGTTTCCTGCAAAGAAAGAAATAAAATTAGGAGGTCTCGTATGGTGCTTGACTTGGAATGGAAGTTCCATTCTTTCAAGCTTCTGGGTGATATCTTTGATTTGTACTCCCCAAAACAGCGATGTTTTTCCTGAATGCTCTGGATTTTTATTAAGGTCAGACATTTGCTCCTCCATTTGCTCTGTTTCTTGCTCCACATTTTCTTCACAGATGTATTTTAAAATTTCTGTATTTAGTTCTTCATCTGTCATCTGTGAAATACATGTTTCAAAATTGTCAACCTGAGAATGAAAAGAAATGTTAGATTTTAGGTCTTCATCCTCTGATTCGGGTGAATTGATTGGCTCAAGTTGATCTTCTTCAAACATTTGTGAAATGGAATCTCCAAGATCTTCATTTTGAGGATTCAGAATTCTATCCTCAATTTTTGATGCAGTTGGTACAAATATTTCAGCTTCATCCTCGTCAGAATCTGAATAATAGAAATCAAATCGAGACTTTGCCGGTTCAAGTTCCTGAACTGATACATCTGGTTGTTGATACTGCTCAGCCTCCTCCTCTGTTGAAGTGTCATTGTGGATTTCTGGGTTCTCGAAGGCTTCATCAGTGTCATCTGAAACTGGTTCTTGAGGTATGATGTTCTGGTTTTCTATTAATTGTCTGATCTGATCTGTCATTCTCTGCATGGATTCTGCGTTACTCTGAACTTGTGCATCAAATTGAGCTGTCTGTTCTTTGAACATGTGAATCAATTGATCTTCCTCAAATGGTTCTGGTTGTTGATAAGGATCGAAGGAAGATGGTGGATAAGATGAAAAATGTGATTCTGTGAAATGTGATGGTTCTTCGTACCATGAAGGATCTTGATAGTTCTGCCACCCTGGATGGTAGTTGTATTCGCAATAATCGCTTCTGTGGTCACCATTACATATGTCACATCTCCACATTGAGTTCTGATGAGCAAATGTAGTATTGTTTGGTTCTGGCATCCAGTGATAATCATTGGGCTGTTCAACAGGCCTCAGAAAACCGGACTGTTGCTCCCAGATTTGGGGTGTATCTTCTTGTAAAGCACGTAGTCTTCAATCTCCCAGTAGTTCCATTTTTAAGTCACCTGAAATCAAAAGAAAGAAATAAAAATTACAGATAAAAATAAAGAGAAATTAGATACAAGTAAATTAGATAGCTTCAAATTAATAACTCAAGAAATATAAGTCCCCGGCAACGGCGCCAAAAACTTGACCGGCGTAAACACACACGTATAACGCAAGCGCACGTATCGTTCAAGTAGTATAAAAATATCGATCCCATGAGGACTTAATTCCTACTGTTGTTATTAATTGTTGAATCTATTTATTTACAAATATCTAATTATAGGGAGAATAGAATTGATTGCTTGATTGATTTGGTTGATTGTAGATTTGCTAAATAAATAACTAAAAAGATAAAAGAAAATACTAAGGAAAATAATAGACACAAAAATCTAAGGTTGTGATTTCTTTTAATATCATTTAAAAGATGAAGTGATTATTTTATGTTTGTGTAATAAATCAGTTTACTAACCTGGAACACTAAATTATGTAAAAGCCTCTTCCGATGGTCAATTACAAATACCCAATATAACCCAATTGAACCATATTCCTATGTCAACCACATTACCTGGATTCATTAAGTTTAAGTTCCAATTATGGCTACCCCCGCCCTACAGGTATATTCCTATCCTGTAAGGAAATCTATTAAAGGGTTATCTATCCTCAAGGAAGATCGTGGGCTATTAAGTCTAAGGCTGAAACCTAAAATCCCTATGTCTAGTTCATTTTAGATTTACCATATCAATCTCATTGGTGATCAGACAACAAGAAGCATTAAGCTTAAGACTTAATAAATAAACCTTTAAATTACCCAACTATAAAATAATCCCTTATAAACCGGTGATATTAAAAGTCATCACAACCCCTAATTAACTAACACATAATTAGGACTAGTAAAAACATAAAATTAAAAGACATAAAGTAAAAATGCTGAAAAGTAAATTACAATAAAATAAAATGCTAAGGTAAAAGGAATTACTTTTACTACTACTAATTTAGATATCTCCCATAAAATAATATATAAACTTGTGTTAATTTACCAACCGACCAGTCTGGCGGTATCCTGATTAAGTCAAATTAAGTCCAACCAGCCATTAAGGCGGAACCAAAAATAAATTTACCAACCGACCAGTATAGCGGTATCCCTTATTAAGTCAATATTTTAAATAGTTAATATATTATTTTTAAGGGAGATTAATCTAAATAGCAATAGTAGAAGAATTACCTTTCACCCTAGCTGAAAAAGTTACTTCAACATGGTGAATAGTAAAAACTGTAAAAAGTAAAAAGTAAAAATTAAATTACTATTACAAAACGTAATTAAATTATTTACAAAACTAAAAATAAAAAAATAAAAAAAAAAATAAAAATAAAAATTCTAGAGAGAGAAACTCTCTCTAGAGAGAGAAATCAAGAGAGAGAAAGGTATATGAAAAATGAAAATTCGCGGCCTATTTATAGCAAAACAAAATTCACTGTTTGGGAACTGTGCGCGCGTCGCGACGCTAAGGCGTTGCGCGTCGCGACGCTCAAATGTCGACGTGGCACAATGAGACGGCGACACGTAGCGAGGCGGCTAACTGTGCAACTGACACGTGTCAAGGCGGCTAATTCTCAATTATTGTGTGATGACGTCATCGATGACGTGGCGATGACGTGGCGCTGACGTGGCGTAGGCGGTGTTGCATTTGTCGGCACAATAGGATTGCGACACGTGGCGACACGTGTCATGCTCTGATTGGCTGAGGCTGACGTGGCATGTTGACTCGGTTGACTTGCTGACGTGTCTGATGACGTGGCATGATCGTGGCAATGTTGACTCGTTGACCGATGACATGGCTGATGACGAGGCGACACGTGTCATGTCAGAGTGTCGGCAGCATATGATGTTGACACGTGTCACGGTGCACGTTAGCAGATCGGATGTGATGGTGACACGTGGCACGGCGCATTTTAGCAAAGTCAAACTTTTCAAATTGTTGACCCGTTGACCATGGCGCATTTTAGCAGAACCGGCACACGCTGGGCGTCGCGGCGCGCAGTGCTCAAGCGTCGCGACGCGCAGAAGACCAAAATAACCCTGTTGACGCATTTTTGTCCGGTTTTGCCCCAAATTGCCTCCAGTGCTGTCCAAACTTTATTTATCTGCAAAATAACAATAAAACACATCAAAACGTTCATATAAAACTCAAGAAACTATACAAAATATTAAGTTAAATGAGTGGGAAATAGTGATATAAATACCACTCATAGATACATTGTCTCTATTCTCAATGTGAGATAATGATGGCAAATGATGAATTTCCTTTGGAGGGGAAAAACCTTTCACGGTTTTGAAGGGTTTTTTGATTAAAAATTCATTGGTATTTGATATCATTTCATTTGCTTTTCATTTGTCTCTCACCGGTTTTAGAAACAAAAAGGAGAACAAAAATTGATAAGTATACACTCCCTCTTCCTCTCCCTTGCTCACGCCGTGAGCTTCAAACCAAAGGCAGAAAAATTGTTTTTCATTCTCCATTTTTGCTAGCACAAGCAAGGATCAAAGTTGGAGGTAATAGGGAAACAACCTTGGAGCTTGGAACACTTGAAGATTTGAAGCTTCTCTCCATCTTCTTGCTTGGCCGAAACTTCCACCTTGAAGACTCAAGGATTGTCTTCACCATTTTCGTCACAAAGCTTAGTAAGTATGATTCCGCCATGTTTCTAGCTTTGCATGTATGTTATTTGTATTTCTATGGCTTAATCTTTCTTTGGGACTAATTATAGAAACCAACAATGGTATCATGGAGCCATGTTTAAGCATGAAATACATTAGGGTTGATTGGTGGTGAAAATTGATTGAAGCATGTTCTTGTAAATTGGATGCTAAAGTATGCTTATATGTATGTTATATGATATATTACATGATCAATTTAAGAAAAATGCATTGGATGATTTTTCCCCAAAGTGGTTGTCTTGGCCGAATGTGGAGGTGCTTCCATTGGTTTGAAATTTTTCATGCACAAGTTTATTTGATGACTTAAGCATGATTATATGTATGATATTTGATATAATACATGATCAATTTTGAGAAGAATGCATTGGATGATTTTTCCCCAAAATGTTGCTTTGGCCGAATGTGAGGTACTTCCACTAAGTTGAATATTTTGCATGCACAAGTTCATTAGATGATTTGAGTATGCTTATATGTATGATATGATATAATACATGATCAATTTTGAGAAAAATGCATTGGATAATTTTTCCCCAAAATTGATGCCTTGGCCGAATGTGTAGGTCATTTTACTGGTTTGGTATTTTGCATGCACAAGTTCATTAGATGATTTGAGTATGCTTATATTATGATATTTGATGTAATACATGATCAATTTTGAGAAAAATGCATTGGATGATTTTTCCCCAAAATTATTGCTTTGACCGAAAATGGAGGTCCTTTCACTTAATTGGATTTTTTGCTTTCAAGTTCATTTGATGACTTAAAAATAAACGGTAATAGATAGATTAGTGATTCAATTGGATTGAAAAACAAATCGAACCGCAAAAATCCCTCTTGGCCGAATACAACATGACATGTTAAAGGACTTGATTTTTTGTTCAAATAAATGTTAGACAAGTGTTTTGAACAATTGATGATTAATAAATTAAATTGGTGTTTTTGAAATATTTGGTTTAATGAATTAATCATGCAATTACACTTTAATTAATTGAATTTTAAAATTTGGAATATTAAAATTTAATTAATGGGTTTATGTTTAATTGGGCCTTATGGGCTTGAAATTGATTTTATGGCACTTAAGGGTGATTCCTTATTTGGGCTTGGTAATTGGGTTTGACCCACATTGACCAAAGCCCAAGCCTTGATAAATCAATTGAAAGCCCATCGGACTTTAATTAAACACACATTGGATGTTAGTTGGGCTTGGAGACCCAATTTGATAAGATTTAGAATCTAATCTTTAAAAGCACATTAAAAGTGTAAACATTTAATTTGGAATTAAATAAATTGAATTAATATTGAATGCGACTTAAATTGGATTTAACGGGTAGTTCGATATAATTCGTGAATTCGTACCTTATGTACTTATTCTCAAACGAGTTGGACTCGCGCAAAATCAAACCGTTGATTGAACATTGGATGATCACTTAAACAAAGACTAATTAATTGGATTGATTGGTTGTATAGCATGTCTTGAATGAATATACATGTATGTGATGAATGAATAGTGTATAGCGGATGGATATTAGAAGGGAAAGGGTAATTTTAGAAATTATTGTAAATTTAGAATTTATAAATTGGACCTGCGTGTCCAGCCTTATCTCTTTTATCTCTTTGTATTCTCTTCTCACCTAATTCCCCTCAATGTAAATGAGGTTTCTCTTATTGTATTATGTAATTGGGTAGAAGTAGAATATTGCTAGCGGGGAGTGGAGGGAGAGGAGTGATTTGTTCTAGGAACAAGTTGTTTTATATATCCATCCGTATATCACTATTAATTTACTTTATGCACTTTATGATGTTTTAGAAGCATGCTTAAGGGTGTATGATGATGAGACCTAACAAAGATAATAAATTGGTTGCCAATCACGCAAAATCCCTCAATTTATATTAAGCAATTATCCTTCCATTGAATGATTCTTGTTCAAGATCCAAAATTGGCATTGGTTTGTTGGCCAAAGTCAAGACCTTTGTCAATTGAGGATGTACTTGAATCATGAGAGTTTTGTTCCACATCGGTGTCTTGTCCAAGTTGTGATTTGTTGGCCAAAGTCAAGATCACTTCTTGTCCAACGACATTGATTACGAAACTTTCCTTGTCAATGGGTCCCGCTTAACCGGAATCATTAGGTTTGTTGTGCCAAAGCCAAGGCCTAGATGGTTCGGAGAGATATGGTTAGGAAAATGTATTAGATACATTGGCATAAGTAAATATACATATGTTTTGGACTTGGATGTCCACCTAACCGGATCTAGGAATTGGATGGGATCCAATTGATCTTTGAGATCTACCTAGTTAAATAGCATACAACTTGTTGGCCAAAGTCAAGGTTGTGTGTTATTTAACGGGATCCTAGCCCACTAGGAAATAGGATTTCCCGAGTTCTCAACAGAGGGTTAGAGACTTGATAAAAATAGTGGGAGGCTAGTATTGAATTTGCAATTTCATTCAGATACTTAGCCTTACGCGTCTTTCAAAATTATTTCGTTTAATTAAATAAAATTAGTTGGACTAATTCATTGTTATTTTTTCTTGTAACAGTTTGACTGTACCCATTTTATCGTTAACTAGATAGTTGGACTATCGTAGTTGAGATGGCAAGCAAGGTAAATGTCCGAGACATCATCATGGGTGACAATGTCTTAAGGGCACAAACTTCGCTGATTGGGAAATGAACCTGAGGATAGTCCTTGGGGCTGAGAGGATGCTGTACACTGTACAAACACCTCTCCCGCCTAAGCCCACTGACCCACTTGAGCTGGAGTTATGGAAAACTCACAGCAATGATTGTGACACAGCTCAGGCTATTATGTTAGCTTCGATGACTCAGCACTTTCGTCGCCAGAATAGGGACTTGGATCCTTATAGTATGATGGCTAGACTGCGAGATCTCCACCGCTCCAACAAGCGGATGGAAAGGTACGAGTTGGTGAAGAAACTCTTCCGCGCCCGAATGACTGAAGGCGCATCAGTTGAGGCCCACGGGGCTCAAATGATCGCCGATATTGATGAGTTGGCCAATATGGGAATAGTCTTGGAGGCTGAGCTGACCATAGATTTGATCTTACAGTCACTTCCTGATACTTGGAGACAAATCATAATCAACTATAAGTTGATGGATACGGATGACACTCTTGGAGAGCTGTTATCCATCTTGAAGGAGTCTGAAAAAGAACTCCAAAAAGGGGGCAAGCGCGAGGCGCACTTTGCATCGACCTCTCAGAGGCCAAAGGCTGGGCCCAAAGCTACTGGAGGGGTGAGGAAGAAGAAACATAAGAAAAAGGGTAAAGGCAAGTTGACAAAAGCTTCTGGGAAGCCAAGGGACAAATCTCAAGATGTCTGCCTCAACTGCGGCAAGAAGGGTCACTGGAAACGTGACTGCCGAATGGGCAAGGGACAAAGGGAGGATATCAAGGCAGGCAAGGCACTAGCCTCTGGTATGTTTGTTATTGAGATAAATATGACTACTTCTAGTTTTAAAAATTGGATTTTTGATTCTGGTTGTGCTGCTCATATATGTACTGATTTGCAGGATCTGCAGGATAGCAGGATGCTGACTTCAGGGGAGGTTGATCTACGAGTCGGAAACGGAACTCCAGTTGCTGTTTTGGCTGTAGGGACTTTTGTTTTGGAATTGCCCTCGGGGCATATGCTTAAACTTTTGAACTGTTATTATATACCTAGTTTGACTAGGAATATCATATCTGTATCTTTGTTAACCCAGCATGGGTACACTTTTGTATTTAGAAACACTGGGTGTTATTTATATAAAAATGATGCAGAAATTTGCACTGCTGTAAAATAATGGCCTTTATATTTTGAATATAAATGAATCTCCTAAACATAAAATAACAAACAAAAGGCTCAAAAAGAGTAATCTAAAAGATGAAGCTTACATGTGGCATTGTCGTCTAGGACACATAAACAAGACTCGCATATCCACACTTTCGAAGAGTGGGTACTTGGACGGATTTGATCTTAATTCATATGATGTCTGCGAATCTTGTCTTTTAGGCAAAATGCCTAAATCACCTTTTAGTGGTAAAGGTGAACGTGCCACAGAACTGTTAGCCCTCGTTCATAGTGACGTATGTGGGCCCATGTCTAGCCAGGCTAGAGGTGGATATCATTACTTCGTAACCTTTACGGATGATGCATCTCGTTATGGTTATGTGTATCTAATGAGACACAAGTCGGAAACTTTTGAGAAATTCAAAGAGTTTCGACACGAAGTAGAAAAACAAACAGGAAAGAGTATTAAGACATTGCGGTCGGACCGTGGTGGCGAATAGTTAAGTTATGAGTTTCAAGATTACTTGAAAGAAAATGGTATTCTTTCACAGTGGACTCCTCCTGGAACACCGCAATTAAACGGTGTGTGTGAACGGAGCAACCGTACCTTGTTAGACATGGTAAGGTCGATGATGAGTCGGACTGAGCTACCAATATCCTTCTGGGGATACGCCTTAACCAGTGCGGTACTTATTTTGAATAAGGTTCCGTCAAAGTCTGTTGAACAGACTCCATATGAGAAATGGACAGGAAGGAAACCAGGTTTCTCTTTCCTGAAGACTTGGGGATTCTGGGCATATGTTAAACGTTTGGAAGGTACCAAACTAGAACCCAAATCAGATAAATGCCTTTTCGTGGGATATCCTAAGGAAACCAAAGGATATTACTTCTATCACCCACAAGAGAACAAAGTGTTGTTGCTCTACATGCATTTTTCCTTGAGAAGGAATTCCTAGATGCAGTGGTAAGTGGGAGGAAAGTGGAGCTCGATGAAAATCAGTGTAGTGATACTGTTCCTGGCAATGAATCAACGACGGAACATAAACAGACCATCCAGGATGAGTCTGTACCACAATCTTCAGATACACAAGGACCGCGTAGGTCGGAGAGAGTCAGGAAGGTACCTGAGAGGTATGGGTTCCTGATCTCGCCTCATGTAGATATTAATCTTATTGAGGATAATGAACCGACTACGTATGAGGAAGCAATACAGAATATTGATTCCGCTTTATGGCAAGATGCCATGAAGTCCGAGATGGATTCCATGTATGCCAACCAAGTTTGGACACTGGTTGATGCACCAGAAGCGTAAAGCCTATTGGATGCAGATGGATCTTCAAGAAGAAGACCGACATGGATGGCAACGTACAAACGTACAAAGCTAGGCTTGTAGCAAAGGGGTATCGTCAACAATATGGTATTGATTATGACGAAACTTTCTCACCCGTTGCCATGATTAAATCCATTCGGATAATGCTTGCAATAGCTGCATATTTCGATTACGAGATATGGCAGATGGACGTTAAAAACCGCTTTCCTTAACGGAAACCTTTTGGAGGATGTTTATATGCAACAACCTGACGGTTTTATCGTACCTAGACTTGCAAACAAGGTTTGTAAGTTAAATCGATCCATTTATGGATTGAAGCAAGCATCACGGTCATGGAATCAGCGTTTTGATGAGATCATAAAAGAATATGATTTCGTACAAAACGATGATTACCCTTGTGTATACAAGAAGGTTAGTGGGAGAGCACTGACTTTTATTGTCCTTTATGTCGACGACGTATTGCTTATAGGCAATGACATTCCCATGCTAACGTCGGTGAAAGCTTGGCTTTCATTAAAATTCTCCATGAAAGATCTGGGAGAAGCAGCCTTTATTCTGGGAATAAAGATCTACCGGGATAGATCTAGAAAGCTGCTTGGACATATATTGACAAAGTGTTGAAGCGATTCAACATGGATCAATCCAAGAAGGGATTGATGCCAATGTCACGTGGTATCCTTCTGTCTAAGGACATGTGTCCTAAAACTAAAGAAGAGAGAGATAACATGAGTCGGATACCGTTCGCCTCGGCAGTTGGATCGATCATGTATGCCATGATATGTACGCGACCTGATGTGTCATATGCTTTGAGCATGTGTAGTCGCTATCAGGCCGATCCAGGTGAAGGTCACTGGATGGCTGTTAAGAATATCCTTAAGTATCTTAGACGAACTAAGGATGCTTTCTTAATTTATGGAGGTGGAGAACTTGAGGTGTCTGGGTACACCGATGCAAGTTTCCAAACCGACAAGGACGACTTCAAGTCGCAATCGGGGTACATTTTTTGTTTGAATAACGGAGCAGTGAGCTGGAAATCTTCCAAGCAAGATACTGTTGCCGATTCAACAACTGAAGCGGAGTATATTGCTGCATCGGAAGCAGCAAAGGAGGCAGTTTGGATCCGAAAATTCCTAATCGGATTAGGAGTAGTTCCGTTAGCTGCTGAGCCCGTGCCATTGTATTGTGACAATAACGGGGCTATAGCACAAGCTAAGGAACCAAGGTCTCATCAACGATCCAAGCATGTTCTTCGGCGTTACCATCTGATTCGGGAGATTATACATCGTGGCGATGTAAAATCGAGAAGGTCGCATCGGATGACAACATTGCAGATCCGCTGACGAAGGCTGTTCTTCAGCAAGTGTTTGAACGACATATACATAGTTCAGGTATTAGATGCTTGAGTGACTGGCTATAGGCCAAGTGGGAGATTGTTAGACATTATGACCCATAGCGTCACTGTTTTGTAAATGATATTGTATTATTGTACAAAATTAACTATGTGATAATGAAATTGCCTTTTGCCGTTTTGTAAAATTATTTACTTTAATATATTAATGGCAAAAGTCCATATGATTAGTTCCGTATTGAGATGATATGAGACAGTATCAATATAAAAGGTTTAATCATTAAATATCCCTAGTCGGAGTATTATCGAGATCGGACATCGATAATGCGGAATAGACTAGTATTGCACTTGTGCGAGTTGTGATGGCACAACGGCATAGTTCTCATATATTTAAGTATTGGATACTTATGCAAGTGCGATAGGAGGTTGTGTTTTACCGATGGTACGGAAAACAGCTTCGCTCTGGACAGACCCCGCGGAATCCCATTGGTAGTATGTCTGCGTGTCTATGGGAGGCCGCATCAGGGTAGGTGTATATGGTCTTAACCTGAGACTTGCATCGCTAGTACTTGCGACAATCGGTAAACTTTGGTTGTGGTGGTTCGGGGCTTTAACCGGTTCTGTGTACGCCTCTTCTGGGTTTATCGAGAATCGTAGTGTACTGGATGTGATGTCAAGATGGAATGGAAGTATCACTTCAGACATATGGAGATGATGATCACACTGGATACAGAACTAGTACTCTATAAAAGGTTGCAACCGTCGGGACAATATGACCAGGTCAGGATTGTCCGATTTAAAGAGACTAGTTGTTTGATATCCGATATATGTTTCGTACGGGGCAGACACATTTCCAGCCCCAGGCCTAACATGTGATCGTCCGATACTGGATCGATGTACGCAATACTACGGTATACTACGCTTGATAAAGATCTAATATTCCAGTAAGAATATTTCTGGAGAATTGGGTAGGCATGGCGCTTTGCTAGAAGCCAACCTTGTCTTGTAAATCGGTAAAAACGTAGTACGAGGTACGTACGTGTTTGGATTATCCAACGACCGTATTTACTGCCAACATATCCGGAGATCTCTTGGGTCGCTTCCTGAAGATTCACCTATGATGTTTGATTCGAACTTTATTAATCTTGGATTAATTACGGAGAAAATTTATCTTGGATAAAATGCCTTATTAGGAGAGAGAGAGAGATCGATTAATTTGGAATTAATCGATAAAATAATATATTCGATATATTATTAAACGAAATTAGATTTCGACGCGGAATTAAAATCGGATTTTAATTCGGGCAAACGAATTAATTTGGAATTAATTCGTTAGCGATCTGAATAATAATTCCGCTAGGCGTAATTATTTAATTCTCGTCGCGACGGAAATTCGTTAATTCGGAATTAGCGAATTTGGGCCCGAAAGTGTTTGCGGACACATTCGTATTTTGAAACGGGTGGAATCCGCAAATCACATCGCGATATCTCATTACTTGATACGAATAGATGATGGATGTATCTAGTCACCTTTAAGGGATGATACATTGTCTCTATTCTCAATGTGAGATAATGATGGCAAATGATGAATTCCTTTGGAGGGAAAAACCTTTCACGGTTTTTGAAGGGTTTTTTGATTAAAAAATTCATTTGGTATTTGATATCATTTCATTTGCTTTTCATTTGTCTCTCACGGTTTTAGAAACAAAAGGAGAACAAAAAATTGAAAAGTAATACACTCCCTCTTCCTCTCCTTGCTCACGCCGTGAGCTTCAAACCAAAGGCAGAAAAATTGTTTTTCATTCTCCATTTTTGCTAGCACAAGCAAGGATCAAAAGAGGTGATAGGGAAACAACCTTGGAGCTTGGAACACTTGAAGATTTGAAGCTTCTCTCATCTTCTTGCTTGGCCGAAACTTCCACCTTGAAGACTCAAGGATTGTCTTCACCATTTTCGTCACAAAGCTTAGTAAGTATGATTCCGCCATGTTTAGCTTTGCATGTATGTTATTTGTATTTCTATGGCTTAATCTTTCTTTGGGACTAATTATAGAAACCAACAAGGCCTATAGCCAGTCACTCGAGTGTATACACCCAAACTATGTACGGTTCGCTTCAAATTACTGAGAAAGACTTTTCGTCAGTGGATTGGCTGATTATCATATGATGAAATTATTCGATCATCACATCGCCACGATGTATGATCCGAACAAATCAGAGTGAATATCGAAAGTATATATCTGGATCGTTGATGAGACCATTATTCTTTAGCCTGCGCGGTAGACTTAGCTCGGCTGCTAATAGAACTATTATCTAATCTAATTAGATTTATTATCGACCAAAATGGCTTCTATTTGTGCCTAGCTGCCAGTATCAGTAATAATCCACTTTTGTTGTTTATTAGGTAAGTATCTGCTTGGAAGATCTCCAGTCACTGTTCCGTTATTCAAACTTATAGTACATTGTTACGACTGTAGTCGTTTTTATCGTTTAGGAAACTTGCAGCAGTGAACCCAGTCAACTTCAAGTTCTCCTTCTCCATAGTTAAGACAACATCCTTAGTTCCTTAAGATACTAAAGATGTCCTTAACATCAATCCAATTACTATCACTTGGATTGGCCCGATGTGACTACATATGCTAAAGCGTATGAGACACCAGGTCACATATATTTTTCAATGTACTATGTCTCAGAGAGTATAAAAATTTTAAGATCTATCCTAGTAGATCTTTATTCCTAGAATAAAGGTTGTTTCTCCCAAGAATTCTACGGAGAATTTTCTCGAAAGCCAAGCTTTCGCCGATTGTTTTTTATGAGAAATCATTTCCAAGAAATGACATATTATCATTATTTAGGACTTTCGCTGTCATTGCGCTCCCACTAACCTTCTTATATACACAAGAATCTTTATCATCTTGAATTAAATCATACACCATTATGATTACATCAAAACGATACTCCAAGAACCCAATGCTTGCTTCAATCCATACATGGATCGAATAACCTGCAAACCTTGTTTGCTAGTTATAGTACGAAAAAACCGCCAGGATGTTGAAAACATCCTCTAAAAGGTTTCTGTTAAAGAAAGCGGTTTTGGCATTCAGCTGACGTATTTCATAAATGAGACATGCAGCATTAGCAAGCATTATCCAAATAGATTTACCGTGGCAACAGGTAAAAGATTTCGTTGTAATCGACACAATGTTGATAACGATACCTTTTCGCTACAAGCCTAGCTTAGTATGTTAGTATGTTGCCTTCCATGTATGTCTTCCTTGAAGACTCATATAGTACCAATAGGCACAATGCCTTTCGGTACAACAACTAGTGTCCAAACATAATTGGTATACATGGAATCCATTTCGGATGTAATGGCACTTTGCCATAACAGGGAGTCGATACCTTGTATCACTTCCTCATATGTAGTCAGTTCGTATTCCTCAATAAGATTGACATCTTTATGAGGTGAGATCAGAAACCCATACCCCAGGTTGTTTTCTGACTCTCTCCGATCTACGCGATTCTTGTGTATTCGAAGATTACTGGTTTAATTTCATCCTTGATGAACTATTTTTTTTTCCATTAAGGATCGGTGCCTGGAATAGTATTACTCTGATTTTCATCGAGTTTTACTTTCCTCCCACTTACCACTGCATATCGGTATTCCTCTTAGGAAAACCCGCATGGTGAGCAACAATTACATTGTTCTCTTGTGAGGTGTGTAAGTACTATACTTTGGTATCCCTAGGATAACAATTATTAGGCACTTATCCGATTTGGGTTTTAGTTTGGTATCATCCAAACATATGCCCAGCATACCCAAATAATCAGGAATGAGAAAAACCCGGTTTCTTTCCTATTCATATCTAATATGAAGTCTGTCAAATAGATTTTTATGGAACCTTATTCTAAATAAGTTCTGCACTATTAATGCGTATCTGTTGAAGGAAATGGGAGCTCAGAGCGACTCATGATTAACCTTATCATGTCTAACAAAATTCGGTTTATCCATTCGGACACACCGTCAAATTGACGTGTTCCGGGAGGAGTCCTCATTGAAAGAATAATATACTCTTTCAAGTATTTCAGAAACTTATTGCTTAAGTATTTTCATCATGGTCTAACCGTGATGTTTTAATACTTTAGCCGATCGGTTTGTCTATTTCGTGTCCAAACTGTAAAAGTTTCCGATTTGTGTTTCAAAAGAAACACATATAACCATAACGCGATGCCACATCCGTGAAGGTCACGAAACATTCATATCCACCTCTAGCCTAGCTAGATATGGGCCCACCTCCGTCATTATGAACTAGGGCTAACAGATCAGTGGCATTTTCACTTTTACCAAGTAAATAGTGTTATAGGCACTTTGCCCAATAAACTAGATTCATAGACTTTATTTGATTAGAATCAAATTTATCCTAGTACCCACTCTTCGAAAGTGTGGATATACGAGTCTTGTTTAATTGTGTCCTAGACAACAATGCCACAATTAAGTCTCTTCTGATCAAATCAGTTTGAGTTATTTTTTTGTCATATTATATGTTTGAGATTTATTTATATTCAAAATATAAATTCTGTTATTCACATCTAATGTGTTTATTTCAATATCATCTTTATATAATAAAACACTTTAGTGTTCTAGGATATAAAGGTATACCCGCAACGGGTTAAACCCTGATATAAAGATAATGTATCTAGTCAAACTAGTAATTTTAACAGTTTCCTAATTTAAGTACACACCTGAAGGTAGTTCCTAAACTTAGGTATCTACGGTTAAAACAACAACTTTCGTCCCATTTCCGATTCGCAGATTAATCTCAACTGAAGTCAGTATGCTACTCTCAGCAGATTCTGCACATCAGCACATATATATATGTACCACATCCAGTATCTAAAATCCAATTTTAATACTAGCAGTGAACATATTTATGACAAACATATTTAAAGTCAGAGCCTTGCTCGTCTTCAATTCCTTCATGTCTGCCTTGTCCAAACGGCACTCACGCTTCCGCGATCCCGTTTGCCACATTTTAGGCAGACATTTTGGGATATGTCCTTTATCTTCCCAGAAGATTATAATGATTTTGCCTTTGCCTTTTTCACATTCCACAAGCCTTTGGGCAAGCCTTTGGCCTTCTAGAATGTCGAAGTAATATGGGCCTTGCGCTTCTTGCCTTATTGTAAACTTTGGCTTTGACTCCTTGAGTATAGCCATTAACTCTCCAAGAGTTTTCAATTGCAATTTAGTACTTCTAAAATCTAAAGATAGATCTATGAAGATCCTTCAATTTCATTATCATACTTTAAGGATCTAATCCTTAGTTCTGATTAAGAAATTAAGGAGTCTATGCGGCAAGCTTAATGGATTAAGCACTAAAGTCATCATCACATGAATATTCCAAATATCATGCTCTACTTATTTGTTTAACTCCGGGCTTAGGCCTAAGATGTTATTTTATTAAATAAAGTAACTTCGTAGTTTTTCAGGACTTTCCTGAAGTTATTCCCAATTTGAAAATTAAAGTCGTTTAAATACATTTTCACCCAGGATTATGTTTTAAACACTAATCTTTCAAGTATATCTTGATTCTAATAGTCCAACTATTTAATCAACGATTTAGGTACTATTTATTATAATGATTACTATAGTCCAACTATTAATCAACTATAATTTAATAGGTTAAATTCAATTATATTGATTACTATAATCCAATTATAAAATCAACTATATTAATTAAATCAAATATATTGATTACTATAATCCAATTATATAATCAACTATAAATGAAATAGTTTGAATACAGTCCAACTGTTTTATTAAAACAACATTAAATATTAATCCAACTAATAAATAATTTATTTGACGTAATATTTGATATGAGAGCGTATGACAAGTTACTAAAAGAATATTGCAAATTTAATACTTGCCTCCCACTATTTTTCGATGAGCCTCTAACCCTCTGTTGAGTACTCGGGAAACCGTGTTTCCTAGTGGGCTAGGATCTCGTTAAATAACACACAATCTTGACTTTGGCCAACAAATTGTATGATAATTAACTAGGTAGATCTCTAAGATCAATTGGATCTCATCCAATTCCTAGATCCAGTAGAGGGACATCCAAGTCCGAAACATATATCTTGTATATGCCAATATATCCAATATATTGCCTAACCTTTTTCCTCTGAATCAACTAAGCCTTGGCTTTGGCACAACAAACTTAGTGATCCCAGTTAAGCGGAACCCATTGACCATGGAAAGCTTAGTAATCAATGTCGATGGACAAGTAGTGGTATTGACTTTGGCCAACAAACCACAACTTGGACAAGACACCGATATGGAACAAAGCTCTCGTGATTCAAACACAACCTCGACGGACAAAGGCCTTGACTTTGGCCAACAAACCAATGCCAGTCTTGGATCTTGAGTAAGAATCACTCAATGGAAGGAAAAACGCTTAATATTTTTGTGAGGGTTTTTCGCGTGCAAATTGGCAACCAATTTATTATCTTTGTTAAGGTCTCATCATCATACACCCTTAAACATGCATTCTAAACACATAATAAGGCGCGTAAAATAAATAATAATGATATGCGAATGGATACTTAACACATTGATCCTAGATCAAATCTCTCCATTTCCTCTCTCCCGCTAGCACAAGTATTGCTTCTACCCGTTACATAACACTTCTAAAGAAACCTCATTTACATTGAGGGGAATAGGTGAGAAGAGAAATACAATGAGAAAGGAGGTAATAGGCTGGACACGCAGGTCTAATTTAATAAATTCTAAATTTATTACAACAATTTCCAAAATTCCCCCACCCATCTAATATCCATCCGATATACATTATTTATGCATCGCAACCATGTATTCACACAAATATGTTATCAATCAATCTAATCCAATTAATTAATCCTATAATTAATGACCATCAAATGTTCAAACAACGATTTGATTTTGCTCGAGTCAAACTCGTTTTGCGAATAAGTACTCAAGTACGAATTCTTGAATTAAATTAAACTACAACATTAAATCCAATTTAATATATATTTAATACTAATTCACTATTTAATTCCAAATTAAATACTACACTTTATTTGACGAACCTTTACGACTTAAATTCCAAATTTAATCGTTACGAGTCTCAAAGCCCGATTAACATCCAACGTTAATTTAATTAAAGTCTAATGGGCTTTCAATTAATTTCTTAGTCAACTTGGGTCAAACCCAATAACCAAAGCCCAATCAAGGAATAACCCCATAAGCCTAGAAATCAATTTAGGCCCATTAGGCCCAATTAAAATTTTTAAAGGTCCATTAGTCGCATTTGGACTTTATGGAAATGGTTTTGGGCTCAATTGGATCCAACCAATTTGCCTAAACCCATCTTGGTACAACCAAGCCCATTTAAGCCCAATAACAACTTTAAGCCCAATTTCCAAATTAGCCCAAATAATTAAATCATAAAAATTCCAAATTTCATATTTAATTAACCTAAAGTGTATTACATAATTAATCAACCAAATTAACATTTCTAAAACATCAATTAGCCTAATTAATTATGCTTATCTACATCAATTAGTGTCCAATACAATTTGATCAAAAATCAAACCCATTTCATGCTACACAAGTCTCGGCAATGTGGGGTTTTTAATGTCTAATTCGGTTTCAATCCAATTGAATTACAAATCAACATTACCCAACATGATTCCAACTCATCCAATGATTAAAATAAAAAATCACCAAGACATTAGGGTAGTAGTGTATTCGGCCAAGCTTCAACAAATTGAGGAAAATTGTTCCAAACCAATTTTCATGAAATTGATCCAATCAAACTTCAATCCAACTACATTTAAGCATACTCAATCATCCAATTTCATCAAATCATGCTCAAATATATTTTACCCAATTTTAACCATAATATATTTTCATGCTCAACCTTGCTCTAATACCATTGTTGGGAAATCTCTAAGTCCCGAGGACCATATCAAACAATGAAAATACAAAGTGAATACATCAAATAATGACGCGGAATATTCACAATGATCGTTTGAGCGATGCGGTGAAGAACAAAACTTTTTAAGCCCTTTGAACCCTCCTAGAGTGCTCGGCAGTTCACTATTTTTTTTCTTCCTCCAAGTTTCGGTTTTGGTCATCCTCCAAGCTCCAAGCTTTTGAAGTGTATTCCAAGCTCACATGTGCGGTTCTCTATCACCTTCGCGTGACCCCGAAAGCGTGCTAGCACTCCAAAAATTTTGCCGCAAAATTTCCTTGCTTCTCCTTGCCTTTCACGGTGAAACCAGTGAAGATGAAGAAGAAAAACAGGCCCTAGGCCGAGAGAGAGAAGAAGAGAAAGGGAGAGAGTGAGATGTTTTGGTTGGTGGCAAAAATGTGTATCTAATACACTTTTTGATTTTCAAAAAATCATTTACCATTTTCTTTTTCCAAAAAGTCAAATGGCATTAAAGCTTTCCAACCACTTCCATCAACTATTCACATCATTCAATCAATCAAGTGACAAGTTGTCACATCACTCAAAGTGACTAATGATTTGACGATTGATGCGACTAGTTATTTGACGCTTGATGTGACTTGCGGGCCGCACTTGAATTCAAAATGCGAGTGTGCTCGCAAACACTATCGGGCTCAGGTTCGCTAATTCCAAATTAACGAATTTTCCGTTGCGACGTAATTAAATAATTATGCCTAGCAAAATCACTATTCACGTCGCTTACGAATTAATTCTAAATTAACTCATTTGCCCGAATTAATTCTAAATTTAATTCCGCGTCGAAATCCAATTTCGTATAATATATCGAATATATTATTTTATCGATTGATTCCAAATTAATCGTTTTCTCTCTTTTATTAATATTTTATCCCAGATAAAATATCTCCGTAATTAATCACAGATTAAGTTTATCTCTCTACTAATTAATCCCCGATTAACAAAATACGAGTCATATGTCATCGGTGAATCTTCGGGAAGCGACCCATGACATCCCCGGATATGTTGGCAGTAAATCCGGTCGTCGGACTATCCGAACACGTAAGTACCTAGTACTACGTTTGTACCGATTTACAAGACAATGTTTGCTTCTAGCAAAGCGCCATGCCTACCCAATTCTCCAGAAACATGCTTACAGGAATAAGCGATCTATATCAGGCGTAGTATACGTAATATTGTGTATTTCGATCCAGTATCGGATGTCACATGCTAGGCCTGGGGCTGGAATTATGTCTGCCCTGTACGAAGCACATATCGGATCTCTGGTAACTAGTCTCTATAATTGGATAAACATGACCTAGTCATTTTATCCCGATAGCTGCAGCATAAAAGAGAACGAGTTCCGTATCCTACGTGACCATCATCTCCACTATGACTGGAGTGATACTTCTGTCTCGACATCACACCCAACACACTACGATTCTCAATATACCCAACATAGGCGTACACAAAACCTGTTAAAGCCCTGGACGACCTAAAACCAAAGTACATTGATTGTCGCAAGTATTAGCGGTGCAAGTCTCAGGTTAAGACCAAATACACCTACCCTGATTTCGGACTTCCATAGACACATAGTCATACTACCAATGGAATTCCGAGGGGTCTATCCAGAGCGAAACTATTTTCCTTACCATCGGTAAAACACAACCTCCTACTACACTTGCATGAGTATCCTATACCCAAATATATGAGAACTATGCCTTTATGCCCTCACAATGCACACATGTGTAATACTAATCTTTTACACATTATCGATGTCCAATCTCGATAATACTCTGACTAGGGATATTTAATGATTAACCCTTCGTGGACTGATACTTTCTCATATCATCTCAATCCAGGAACTAATCATATGGACCTCCTATCATTTATACATCTTGGTGATCTAATCACAAATGATAAGAGAGCAATTTCCTTTGTCACATAATTAATTTTTACAACAACACCATGATCCGTAGAAATAGTGACGCTATGGGTCATAACTGTCCAACACCACCCAAGTGTGTGGCCTCCAAAGATGCACACACCAAAGCCAAATCTCAACGGCAAAACTATGCATTGAGTGCACGGGTATTTTGCCCTTGGTGCTAGCCTAGGTAAATACCTCAAAACTTTTAACTCGAGGTTCCTCTAGTCAATTAGACTTAAGGATCCTCAAAATCAGTGTCTTACTCTTAAAATTTAGAGTTGCTCACTTATATAAACCCAAGATATGAAAGGTTTGGTGTAAAAATATGTGAAGAATTCTTTGGGTTTATATAGTGCTCCAAAGACAACAAAATTAATTAAGAATCCGATGTGGGATAAAAGCTAATTTAATCTTAGCCATTGGATCTTAATTTAGTGGTTTAATGAGATTATAAAACTCTAATAAGAGTTTGGGCCGAATTGGAATTCAAAACAAATAACAAATTTTTTTTACTATTCATATGAATAGTAATTTTTTTTATTCCAATTCCCAAAGTGCCCTCATCTTCATTCACCAATCCCTAAGCCACTATGGAACCTCATAAATGATCTGTTCAATAATTAAACACATTAAACCATTTATGAACAATTCCTACAGCAATCATATATGCTGTTATATTTGTATTGTGCACTATTAACCATTAATTTCGACTTTGTTGTGTGTGACCTTTTGGGTCCCCCTCAAGTTGGACATGAAATGAATCGTGATAATTTAATCGAACATAAATTATCCTCCGATCAGATGGTTGTTCGATTTCAATGACCAAGGTTGACATCTAGCAACCTGCCAAGGCCCCCAAATGAGAAGGAAAGATATATATACCCATTCTGTATGCGATTTACATATAATACGGTCTTTCACCTCATTGTATCCCCACCTATTGACCTAAGGTACGGAAAGTGTCTACCCAAATGGTCAAAGGTATGATGTTGATAGTGTCATGAATTGTGCTAACCCAAGAATCTCAAATAATTCTTCCGCTGTGGCCACAGTCTCAAGCACTGATCACACATATCAACCCACGAACTAAAATACTACTCTTATAAGAAAATATTATCCGAGAGAGTGGCGATTCTCTGTTGTATCTTCACAAACTTCATGTGTTTCAACAAATGACCCAATCATACCCTTATGACCGGATCTTTTGAACTGGCGAATGGGAATGTCAAAGTTATTTGATCCACATATAAGATTGTAAAGACCTCAAGTCTAAGGACTAGTCATATAATCGATACATGAAAGTTCTCACAGACACATGGGATAAACACTCCATATGAAAACTTTCGGCGGTCGGTTCGATGGACACGAGCAACTCATGCATCCATGTGATACACCAAGCGGACAGATCTCCATTAGTAGCCTTAGAGATCGGCTACCCCACTGGGAAACAATGCCATTTTCTCTCAAGTAATCTTGAAATTCGTTGATTAAATATTCACCACCTCGGTCAGACCTTAGTGACTTAATACTTTTATTAAGCTGGTTTTCTACTTCAGCCTTGAAGTATTTGAATTTCTCAAAGGCTTTAGATTTGTACTGCATAAGGTACATATACCAATATCATGAATGATCATCGATAAAGGTAATGAAGTAGGAGAATCCACCTCTAGCGGTCACTGACATTGGTCCGCATACATCAGAGTGTATGAGTTCTAATGTCTCCACTGCACGCTGTCATTTACCTTTGAAGGGTAATTTGGTTATTTTACCAAGTAAACAAGACTCACAAGTTCCATAAGGTTTATATTTGAAGGGTTTGAAATACCCATCCTTATGTAGCTTAGTTAATCTTGTTTCATTGATTTGACCTAAACGATTGTGCCATAAAAGTGATTCATTGAGATTATTCGAGTTAACGTTGTATATATTAGAGGTTGAACATTCTTTGTTAGTTTGTAAGACATAGATACCATTATTCAAAATACCATCTCTATATTTTATTTCATTGAAATAAATAGAACATTTATTATAACTTATTAGGCATGAAAAGCCTTTATTACATAAAGAAGAATTGAAATGACGTTCTTTACTAGAGAAGGTACATAAACACAATCTTCTAAGTCTAAAACTAAACCATTCGGCAAAACTAATGAATAAGTCCCCACGCACAATGAAGCCAGTTTTGCTCCATTACCTATGCATAAGTCAACCTCCCCATGACGGAGTCTCATACTGTTTCTCAGGCCCTGCATATTGTTACACAAGTGAGTCCCACAACCGGTGTCAAACACCCAAGTAGAAGGTTCAGAGTTTTGAAAATATAGTTCAATCATATACAACATACCTGAAGCATTGGGCTTCTTAGCCTCTTGGGCTTCCCTAGCTTCCTTGGCTTTCAAGGATTTGCAGTCTTTCTTCCAATGACCATTCTTTCCACAAAAGAAACATTTCCCCTTTCCATTTTTCTTCTCCACCTTACCATTGGGCTTTAGGTGATCTGGAGCCTTGGTGTAGGCACTGTATTTTTGCATATAAGTCCTGATGATGAGTCTCGCATGGAGACACTACCTCTTTAATTGTGAAAGCCGCGGGAAACGGACGTCGGAAGGGAAAAGTCAAGAATTGACATTTTTGTTGGATTTAATTCGCTGGATTAGCTTTGGGTTCGCTTGTTGGACCTCTGTTTCAAAACACATCCTTAGCCCAAACCCCTGTAAGACACACACCAAGCCCACACATCTCCAAACCATACACCAAGCCCACCAAACTGAGCCAAGCCCACGCCCAAATCACTCTAAGCCATGCCCACTCACCTTCCAAATTAACAAAAACACATATTAAACACATGCATAAATCAAGCCAAATCCCCTTCCAAAATTAAAGAAATCCCATCAAATACTTTCCTAATCCACTTAAATTACATTCCCTAATTAAAAGATACAAATCAAATCATATCCCTAACTAAAAGAAAAGAAATCAAATTAAATCAAACCACTTCCCTAATTAAAAGATTTTTCCCTATCACACACTAATTAAAAATATCTCCAATAATTACACAAATCCTTCTCCTTCTCAAACAAGGAAAGCCCCCATCCTTTTGCCTATAAAAAAGAACCCTTCACCAACACATTAGAACCATAGCTCATTCATCTAAACACACAAAAGCCTAGCTCATTCTCACGACAAAAACAAAAAGAAATTAACCCACTGCCTTACGCCACATAGCCTCCACGCAAGTCACCTACGTAACCACAAACCCTCACTCAATTCACGCATCCACTCATAGCCCCTCCACTCACGCACCCTCATTCACGCACCCTCAACCTCACAAATCTGCCCACTTCTCACGTTTCTCACAATAGCCAGCAAACCACGTTAAATCCCCTACAAAAAATAGCCCCAATTGACGCATAAAACCCCCTAACAAACTGCCCAATTTTCTCCCTAAAACAGCCCAGAAAATACATCAAAAACTGCCCCAAAACAGTGACAAAATCACAGCCCCAAACCCTCCAAAAACCATAAAAACAGTGGCCTAAATTACATTTAAACAGTGACCAGAAAACACAGCAAAAACAGCAGTGAAACGGAGTGAAAATAGCAGCCCAAACAGTGAAAAGTGAGTATGTTATTTCTTTTTAAGTATGATTATGTTATTTCTTTATGCATGATTTGGTTCTTTAATTTCGCATTAGGAATTTAGATTACGTTTTGTTTGAGTAGTTATTTATTTGTTCTTTGTGTTTGATGATTCGACATGCTCGTTGTGTGATATTATATGCTTGCCGTTATAATGACTTATTTTTTAAAGCATGTGAACTTAGTCATAGGATTTATTTTGATGAATACGGACTAGATCTAAGTTACCTTTGAGCATACATGTTGAGTAGATTCGGTTAGTTTATTGCACAAATCATATCATTACAAGTGACTTAAGTAAGGGATCATTCCGAACCCAACGGTTTGAGGTCTTCCCATGCGAGGGGTGAGTGCGGCCTTAAATCACATTTTCCCAGTTCACACCGGGTGGCGACTCCATGTTATTTCTCTAGTTTAGTTCCCTCGCGGGCTATTCCGTACTCCCAACTAGGTCGTGAGCCTAGAACAACGTCGTCAATTTCTGTTGTCTACAGTCTGGCTATTGGACAATTATGACCCATAACATCACTATTTGTACAGATCATGGTGTTGTTGTACAAAATAACTATGTAACAAAGGAAATTGCCCTTTTATCATTTTTAATTTGATTACCAAGATATATAAATGATAGAAGGTCCTTATGATTAGTTCCAGATTGAGATGATATGAGACAGTATCAATCCACGAAGGTTTAATCATTAAATATCCCTAGTCAGAGTATTATCGAGATTGGACATCGATAATGCGTAAAAGACTAGTATTACACTTGTGCGCGTTGTGGGAGCATAACGACATAGTTCTCATATATTTGGGTATAGGATACTCATGCAAGTGTAATAGGAGGTTGTGTTTACCGATGGTACGGGAATAGCTTCGCTCTGGATAGACCCCTCTGAATTCCATTGGTAGTATGACTATGTGTCTATGGAAGTCCGAATCAGGGTAGGTGTATTTGGTCTTAACTTGAGACTTGCACCGCTAATACTTGCGACAATCACTATACTTTGGTTTTGGTCGTCCAGGGCTTTAACAGGTTCTGTGTACGCCTCTTCTGGGTATATTGAGAATCGTAGTGTATTGGGTGTGATGTCAAGACAGAAGTATCACTCCAGTCACAGTGGAGATGATGATCACGTAGGATACGGAACTGGTGCTGTTATGTACTGCAGTCATCGGGATAATATGACTAGGTCATGATTATCCGATTATAGAGACTAGTTACCAGAGATCCGATATGTGCTTCGTACGGGGCAGACACAATTCCAGCCCCAGGCCTAGCACGTGACATCCGATGCTGGATCGTAATACGCAAAACTACGTATACTACGCCTGATATAGATCACTTATTCATATAAGAATATTTCTGGAGAATTGGGTAGGCACGGTGCCAACCATGTCTTGTAAATCGGTAAAAACGTAGTACTAGGTACGTACGTGTTCGGATAGTCCGACGACCGGATTTACTACCAATATATCCGGGGATCTCATGGGTCGCTTCCCAAAGATTCACCGATGACATATGACTCACACTTTATTAATCTGGGATTAATTATAAGAGAGAGAAAATTAATATGGGATTAATTACGGAGATATTTTATCTGGGATAAAATTTTATTTAAAGAGAGAGAATGATTAATTTGGAATTAATCAATAAAATAATATATTCGATATATTATACGAAATTGGATTTCGACGCGGAATTAAAATTAGATTTTAATTCGGGCGAACGAGTTAATTTAGAATTAATTCGCTAGCGACATGAATAGTAATTTTGCTAGGCATAATTATTTAATTAAATTTGATTTAATTACGTCGCAATGGAAAATTCGTTAATTCAGAATTAGCGAACCCGAGCTCGGGAGTGTTTGCGGGCCCACTCGCATTTCGAATTAAGTGGGGCCCATAAGTCACGTCACGCGTCACATCATTTGTCAATCAAGTGATAGATGTCTTGTCACTTTGAGTGATGTGAACATGAAAGAAACTTGGTTTTCTCATTCCTGAAGATTTGGGAATGCTAGGCATATGTTTGGATGATACCAAACTAGAACCTAAATCAGATAAGTGTCTAATTGTAGGTTATCATAGGGAAACCTAAGTATAGTACTTATACAACTCACAAGAGAACAATATAATTATTGCTCTCCATGCGGTTTTCCTAAGAGGAATACCTATATGCAGTGGTAAGTGGGAGGAAAGTAAAACTCGATGTAAATTGGAGTAATACTGTTCCAGGCACTGATTCCGTAATGGAACACAAATAGTTTATCAAGGATGAAACTATACCAATAATCTTCGAATACACAAGAACCGCGTAAATCGGAAAGAGTCAGAAAACAACCTGGGAGGTATGGGTTTCTAACCTCACCTCATAAAGATGTCAATCTTATTGAGGAACACGAACTGACTACGTATGAGGAAGTGATACAAGGTATCGACTCCCTATTATGGCAAAGTGCTATGATGTCCGAAATGGATTCCATGTATACCAAATATGTTTGGACACTAGTTGTTGTATCGCAAGGCATTGTGCCTATTGGTACTATATAAGTCTTCAAGGAAGACATACATGGATGGAAACATACCAACGTACTAAGCTGGGCTTGTAGCGAAGAGGTATCGTTATCAATATTGTGTCGATTACGACGAAACCTTTTTCTCGTTGCCATTGTTAAATCCATTTGGATAATGCTTGCTGATGCTGCATGTTTCATTTATGAAATATGACAACTGAATGCCAAAATCGCTTTCCTTAATGGAAACCTTTTGGAGGATGTTTATAACATCCTAACGGTTTTGTCGTACCAAAACTACCAAACAAGGTTTGCAGGTTATTCGATCCATTTATGGATTGAAGCAAGCATTGGGTTCTTGGAACTATCGTTTTGATGTAATCATAATGGTATATGGTTTAATTCAAAATGAAAAAGATTCTTGTGTATATAAGGAGGTTAGTGGGAGCGCACTGACAGTGAATGTCCTAAATAAATGATGACATATCATTTCTTGGAAATGATATTCCCATAATACAATCGGTAAAAGCTTGGCTTTCATGAAAATTCTCCGTAGAATTCTTGGGAGAGACAACCTTTATTCTAGGAATAAAGATCTACTATGATAGATCTAAAAGTTGTTGGTACTCTCCGAGAACTCGTACATTGAAATTAATGTACGCGACCTGGTGTCTCATATGCTTTAAGCATATGGAGTCACAATCAGGCCAATCCAAGTGATAGTCACTGGATTGATGTTAAGAACATCCTTTAGTATCTTAGATGATCTAAGGATCCTTTCTTAAACTATGGAGAATGAGAACTTGAAGTGACTGGGTTCATTGTTGCAAGTTTCCTGAACGATAAAAGACGACTTTAAGTCGTAACAACGGTACTATAAAGTTTGAATAACGGAACAGTGAGCTGGAAATCTTCTAAGCAAGATACTGTTACCGAATAAACAACGAAAGTGGATTATTGCTGTAGCTGAGGCAGCAAGCCTTTTGGATCGATAATAATCCTAATCAGATTAGGAGTAGTTCTGTTAGCAGCTGAGCTAGGCTACTTCACAAGCTAAAGAATTAATGGTCTCATCAACGATCCAGATATATACTTCAGTTATTCATCTTATTCGTTCTGATCATACATCGTGGCGATGTGATGATCGAATAAATCGCATCAGATTATAACCATGCAAATCCGCTGACGAAATAATTTTCTCAGTAGAAATTTGAGTGAACTGTACATAGTTCAGGTGTAGGACACTTGAGTGATTGGCTATAGGACAAGTGGGAGATTGTCGGACAATTATGACCCATAGCATCACTATTTGTACAGATCATGGTGTTGTTGTACAAATTAACTATGTGACAAAGGAAATTGCCCTTTTATCATTTGTAATTGGATTACCAAGATATATAAATGATAGAAGGTCCTTATGATTAGTTCCGGATTGAGATGATATGAGACAGTATCAATCCACGAAGGTTTAACCATTAAATATCCCTAGTCAGAGTATTATCGAGATTGGACATCGATAATGCGTAAAAGACTATTATTACACGTGTGCGCGTTGTGGGAGCATAACGACATAGTTCTCATATATTTGGGTATAGGATACTCATGCAAGTGTAACAGGAGGTTGTGTTTACCGATGGTACGGGAACAGCTTCGCTCTGAATAGACCCCTCAGAATTCCATTGGTAGTATGACTATGTGTCTATAGATGTCCGAATCAGGGTAGGTGTATTTAGTCTTAACCTGAGACTTGCACCGCTAATACTTACGACAATCAATATACTTTGGTTTTGGTCGTCCAGGGATTTAACAGGTTCTGTGTACGCCTCTTCTGGGTATATTGAGAATCGTAGTGTATTGGGTGTGATGTCAAGACGGAAGTATCACTCCAGTCATAGTGGAGATGATGATCACGTAGGATACAAAACTGGTGCTCTTATGTACTGTAGTCATCGGGATAATATGACTAGGTCATGATTATCCGATTATAGAGACTAGTTACCAGAGATCCGATATGTGCTTCGTACGGGGAAGACACAATTCCAGCCCCAGGCCTAGCACGTGACATCCGATGCTGGATCGTAATACGCAATACTACGTATACTACGCCTGATATAGATCACTTATTCCTATAAGAATATTTCTGGAGAATTGGGTAGGCACGGTGCTTTGCTAAAAGCCAACCATGTCTTGTAAATCGGTAAAAACGTAGTACTAGGTACGTACGTGTTCGGATAGTCCGACGACCGGATTTACTGCCAACATATCTGGGGATCTCATGGGTCACTTCCCGAAGATTCACCGATGACGTATGACTCGTACTTTATTAATCTGGGATTAATTATAAGAGAGAAAATTAATCTGGGATGAATTATGGAGATATTTTATCTGGGATAAAATATTATTTAAAGAGAGAGAATGATTAATTGGAATTAATCAATAAAATAATATATTCTATATATTATACGAAATTGGATTTCGGCGCGGAATTAAAATTAGATTTTTTTATTCGGGCGAACGAGTTAATTTAGAATTAATTCGCTAGCGACGTGAATAGTAATTTTGCTAGGCATAAATATTTAATTAAATTTGATTTAATTACGTCGCAACGGAAAATTCGTTAATTCAGAATTAGCGAACCCGAGCCCGAGAGTATTTGCGGGCCCACTCGTATTTCGAATGAAGTGGGGCCCACAAGTCACGTCACGTGTCACATCATTTGTCAATCAAGTGATATATGTCTTGTCACTTTGAGTGATGTGATATCAAGTCACTTTGAGTGATGGATTGATGGTTGAGTGTAAATCACTCAAGTGTGACTTGAGAGACATTTACCATTATTTTATTAATTGGTATTTGACTTTCAAATTTTTTGGTATTAGATAACAAAAAATTGACACACAACTCTTACCTCTCTCTCTCCCTCACATTCGGCCAAGGGCCTTCTTCCTCTCCTCTCACCATATTCGGCCTAGGGCCAATTTTCTTCTCAAAAATCTTGCTTGGCCGAGAACATGAAGAAAGGAAAGGGAAAATTTGTGGCAAGTTTTCCAATGTGCTAGCACACTAAAGAGGACATACAAAGGTGATAGGGAAACTTTTCCCATGAGCATGGAATCACCAAATGAAGCTTGGAGCTTGGAGCATCCATGGAGGTGATGACCAAAAAACACAAAGGAACAAAAAGATGAGAAAGTCGAGAGCTTCATCAAGGGAGCAAATGGCTTGTATTCATCGAATCCAAAACCGATCAATGTAAGTATGATTCTGCCATGCTTCTTTGTTTTATTCGCACATGATTTCTTGCTTGAATGATCCTTGGGACTAATCTAGAAACCCAACACTGGCGACTCCACTGGGGATAGAAAATCTGTTGGACAATTATGACCCGTAGTGTCACTCTTTGTACAGATCATGGTGTTGTTGTACAAATTAACTATGTGACAAAGGAGATTGCACTCTTATCATTTGGGATTAGATCACCAAGTTGTATAAATTATATGAGGTCCTTATGATTTGTTCCTAGATTGAGAATGATATGAGACAATATCAATCCATGAAGGATAAATCATTAAATATCCCTAGTCAAAGTATTATCGAGATTGGACATCGATAAAAATGTAAAAGACTAGTATTACGCTTGTGCGCGTTGTGAGGGCACAAACGACATAGTTCTCATATATTTGGGTATAGGATACTCATGCAAGTGTAATAAGAGGTTGTGTTTTACAGATGGTACGGGAAACAGCTTCGCTCTGGATAGACCCCCTCGGAATTCCATTGGTAGTATGACTATGTGTCTATGGAAGTCCGAAATCAGGGTAGGTGTATTTGGTCTTAAACTGAGACTTGCACCGCTAATACTTGCGACAATCAATATACTTTGGTTGCGGTCGTCCAGGGCTTTAACCGGTTTCTATGTACGCCTCTTCTGGGTATATTGAGAATCATAGTGTGTTGGGTGTGATGTCAAGATAGAAGTGTCACTCCAGTCATATGGAGTTGATGATCGCGTAGGGATACAGAACTGGTTCTCTAAAAAGGTTGCAACCATCGGGATAATATGACTTGGTCATGATTTTCCGATAATAAAGAGACTAGTTGCTCGTAATCCGATATATGCTTCGTACGGGGCAGACACTGTACCAGCCCCAGGCCTTGCATATGATCATCCGATACTGGATCGAAATACGCAATACTACGTATACTACGCCTTATATAGATCCTTATTCCTGTAAGGATATTTCTGGAGAATTGGGTAGGCATGGCGCTTTGCTAGAAGCCAACCTTGTCTTGTAAATCGGTACAAACGTAGTACTAAGTACTTACGTGTTCGGATAGTCCAACAACCGAATTTACTGCCAACATATCCGGGGATCTCATGGGTCGCTTCCCGAAGATTCATCGATGACGTATGACTCACACTTTTAATTAATCTGGGATTAATTAGAAGAAAGAGAAAATTAATCTGGGATTAATTGCGGAGATATTTTATGTGGGATAAAATATCATTTAAAGAGAGATAACGATTAATTTGGAATTAATCGATAAATTAATATATTCGATATCTTAAACGAAATTAGATTTCGACACGGAATTAAAATTAGATTTTAATTCCGGTGAACGAGTTAATTTAGAATTAATTCGTTAGCTACGTGATTAGTAATTATGCTTGGCATGATTATTTAATTAAATTAGATTTAATTACGACGCAATGGAAAATTCGTTAATTTGGAATTAGCGAACCCGAGCCCGGGATTATTTGCGAGTGCATTCGTATTTCGAATTTGAGTGCGGCACGCAAGTCAAATCAAGCGTCAAATCTCTAGTCGCTTCTAGCGTCACATCATTCATCAATCAAGTGATGGATGTCTTTCACTTTGAGTGATTGACACCTGTCACTATTCATGAGTGATGGGTTGATGGAAGAGTGTTTAACACTCAATTGTGATGTTTGAAAGACATATACAAATATTTTATTATTTGGTATTTGATTTTCAAATTTTTGGCATATGTTTTTTGAAAACAAATAAACCAAATACACAATCATATCTCTCTCTCTCTTTTCTCTCCTCTCTCACACGCCCATGGTGAGCATTTCTTCACTGGTTTTCTGCCAAGAAACTGTGAGCAAGGGAAGCTAAAGTGTGATGGTTTTGCGGCAAAATCATCAAGAGCTAGCACTCTGAGAGACATGCGAAGGTGATAGGGAAGTCCACCCATGAGCGTGGAATCACCACGACGAAGCTTGGAGCTTGATGGAGGACATCAATGGCCGAATCTTGGAGGGCAGTGGCAATGAACTATCGTGACCATGACAGTAAGCAGAATTCAATTTTTATTGCCTCGTGCGTCGCTCAACCGATTGATATGAGTATTCCGCAACTCCCTCGTTGTATTCGCACTAATTTTCAATGCTTGAAATGATCTTGGGATGCTTACTATTTTCCAACAATGGTATCAGAGCGATTGAAAAGCATGAAATTGATTAGGGCTTAAAATTTGGGTAAAAATGTGTTTGAGCATGATTTATGAAATTGGACGATTTAGTATGCTTAATTGATTTTGAATTGAAGATTGATTGGATCAATTTCAAGAAATTATGTTTGGAACATTTTTCCCCAAAATATTAGGCTTGGCCGAAAATATGATGCCCTATTTGTCTTTGAATTTTTTGATTTTGATTCATTGGATGAGTTGGAATCATTCGGGAATGTTGATTTAATGTCGATTGTGGATTTAATTGGATTGAAACCGAATCGGACATAAATTCCCTATGATTGCCGAGAATGATATAGCATGTATTGGGTTTGATTTTAATTAAATTGTGTTGGACATGATTTAATATTAATGAGCATGATTAATTAGGTTAATTTGGTGTTTTGGAAATATTGATTTGGGTGATTAATTGTGTTATACACTTTAGGTAATTAAATTGTGAAATTGGATTTTGTAATTTAATTGAATGGGCTAATTTTGGAAATTGGGCTTGAAATATTGTTATTGGGCTTATTGGGCTTGGTTGTACTAAGTTGGGTTTAGGAAAAATTGGTTGGATCCAATTGGGCCCAAAACCGCTTCCATAAAGCCCAAATGCGACTAATGGACCTTTAAAGTTTAATTGGGCCTAATGGGCCTATATTGATTTATGGGCTCATGGGGTAATTCTCGGATTGGACTTTGGTTATTGGGTTTGACCCGAGTTGACCAAAAGTCCACGCCTCAAGAAATTAATTAAAAGCCCATTGGACTTTAATTGAATTAACGTTGGACGTTAATCGGGCTTTGAGACCCGTAACGATTAAATTTGGAATTTAAATCGTAAAAGGTTTATTAAATAAAATGTAGTATTTAATTTGGAATTAAATAGCGAATTAGTATTAAATACAAATTGAATTGGATTTAATTATGTAGTTTAATTTAATTTGAGAATTCATACTTTGAGTACTTATTCGTAAAACGAGTTTGACTCGAGCAAAATCAAATCGTTGTTTGAACATTGGATGGTCACTAATTATCAGATTAATTAATTTGATTAGATTGATTGATAACATGCTTGTGTGAATACATGGTTGCGATGCATGAATAATGTATATCGGATGGATATTAGTTGGGTGGGGCAATTTTAGAAATTGTTGTAATAAATTTGATTTATTAATTGGACCTGCGTGCCAGCCTTATTACTGTTGGTTTCTATAATATGTCCCAAGGAAGATTAAGCATTCATGAAATACTATAAATGAATATATATAAAAGACTTGAAGCATGGCGGAATCATACTTACAAAGCTATGTGATGAAGAAGATGATCAAATGGTGGAAGCTCCAAGTGTTGGAAGATTCGGCCAAGAGGAGGAAGAAGACTTGAAGCTCCAAGCTTTTGTATTCCAAGCTCTTTGATGGTTTCCCTATCACCTCTTTTGATCCCTTGCTTGTGCTAGCAAAATTGGAGAAATAGAAGATCAAATCTTTCTTGCCCTTGTCAATGGAGTTCTCGGTAATTTGAGAGAGAAGAGAGATTTTGTGTAAAGTCTTAATTGATCTTTGTTTTACCAAAAATCAATTTATATTTATGTTATAATTTATTAAATAAATAATAAATCTATGACATAAACCATGCAATGGCTTAGAGTGTCAAACACTCAAACTCCATGCAAAGCCTTTGAGTGTAATGCACACTATCACCATGCAATGCCTTAGAGTGTTTTGTACACTATTAACATGCAATGCCTTATCAATAAAATAATGCATATAATGACAAGTGTCATGTGGGCCCCACACGTTCCCAAATGAAAGTGGGCCCACGTCCACTCACGCGTTCGGGTTCGATATTTCCGAAATAACGAACTTGCGTCGCGACGTTAATTAAATCGGATTTAAATAAATAATCGCTCCTAGCGAAATTATTATTTACGTCGCTTACGAATTAATTCTAAATTAACTCGTATGCCCGAATTAAAATCTAATTTTAATTTCGCGTCGAAATCGAATTTCGATTATTATATCGAATACAATAATTTTATCGATTAATTCCAAATTAATCGTTGTCTCTCTAAATTAGGCACTTTATCCAAGATAAAGTTTCTCCGCAATTAATCCAAGATTAATTAAGTCCGAATCAAATATCATAGGTGAATCTTCAGGAAGCGACCCAAGAGATCTCCGGATATTTTGGCAGTAAATACGGTCGTCGGATAATCCGAACACGTACGTACCTCGTACTACGTCTTTACCGATTTACAAGACAAGGTTGGCTTCTAGCAAAGCGCCATGCCTACCCAATTCTCCAGAAATATTCTTATAGGAATATAAGATCTGTATCAGGCGTAGTATACCGTAGTATTCCGTACATCGATCCAGTATCGGATGATCACATGCTAGGCCTGGGGCTGGAGATGTGTCTGCCCCGTACGAAACATATATCGGACATCAAGCAACTAGTCTCTTTAAATCGGACAATCCTGACCTTGTCATATTGTCCCGACGGTTGCAACCTTTTATAGAGTACTAGTTCTGTGTCCTGCGTGATCATCACCTCCATATGTCTGAAGCGATACTTCCATCTTGACATCACATCCAGTACACTACGATTCTCGATAAACCCAGAAGAGGTGTACACAGAACCGGTTAAGGTCCCCAACCACCAAAACTAAAGTTTACCGATTGTCGCAAGTACTAGCGATGTAAGTCTCAGGTTAAGACCATATACACCTACCCTGATGCGGCCTCCCATAGACACGTAGACATACTACCAATGGGATTCCGCGGGGTCTATCCAGAGCGAAGCTGTTTTCCGTACCATCGGTAAAACACAACCTCCTATCGCACTTGCATAAGTATCCAATACTTAAATATATGAGAACTATGCCGTTGTGCCCTCACAACGTGCACAAGCGCAATACTAGTCTATTCCGCATTATCGATGTCCAGTCTCGATAATACTACGACTAGGGATATTTAATGATTAAACCTTTGGGGACTGATACTGTCTCATATCATTCTCAGTCCAGGTACTAATCATATGGACTTTCGCCATTTATAAGTCAAAGTAAATAATATTACAAAACGGCAAAAGGCAATTTCATTATCACATAGTTAATTTTGTACAATAATACAATATCATTTACAAACAGTGACGCTATGGGACATAATGTCTAACAATTACCTCCTTATTCTTTGTATTCTCTTCTCACCTATTCCCCTCAATGTAAATGAAGTTTCTTTAGAAGTGTAATGTAACAGGTAGAAGTAAATACTTGTGCTAGCGGGAGAGAGAAAGGGAGAGATTTGATCTAGGATCAATGTGTAAAGTATCCATCCGCATATCATTATTATTTTATTATACGCGCTTTATTATGTGTTTAGAATGCATGTTTAAGGGTGTATGATGATGAGACCTTAACAAAGATAATAAATTTGTTCCAATTTGGACTCGAAAAGCCCTCGCAAAATATTAAGCGTCTTCCTTCCATTGAGTGATTCTCACTTAAGATCCGAGACTGGCATTGGCTTGTTGGCCAAAGTCAAGGCCTTTGTCCGTCGAGGATGTGTTTGAATCACGAGAGCTTTGTTCCATATTGGTGTCTTGTCCAAGTTGTGGTTTGTTGGCCAAAGTCAAGACCACTTCTTGTCCATCGACATTGATTACGAAGCTTTCCATTGTCAAAGGGTCGCGCTTAACTGGGATCACTAAGTTTGTTGTGCCAAAGCCAAGGCTTAGTTGATTCAAAGGAAAAAGGTTAGGTAATATATTGGATGTATTGGCATATATAAGATATATGTTTCGGACTTGGATGACCCCCTACTGGATCTAGGAATTGGATTGGATCCAATTGATCTTAGAGATCTACCTAGTTAATTATCATACAATTTGTTGGCCAAAGTCAAGATTGTGTGATATTTAACGGGATCCTAGCCCGCTAGGAAACACGGTTTCCCGAAAAATAGTGGGATGCAAGAATTGAATTTGCAATATTCATTTAATTACTTGCCATACGCGCTCAAAATAAATATCATTCGTCAAATATATTAAATGTTAGCTGGACTAATATTTAAACGTTGTTTTTTATAAATAGTTGGACTATATTCAAACTAATTCAATAAATAGTTGATTTTATAATTGGATTATAGTAATCAATATAATTGAATTAACAAATTAAAAGTATAGTTGATTATATAGTTGGACTATAGTAATGATTATATATAATAGTACCTGAAATCGTTGATTAAATAGTTGGACTATTAGAATCAAGATAAAAATGAAAGATTGAAATTTAAAACATAATCCTAGGAAAAATGTATTTAAATGGTTTAATTTTCAAAATTGGGAATAATTTTATGATAGTTCTGGAAAATAATAACTTACTTTATTTGATAAAATAACATATTATGCCTAAGCCCGGAGTTAAGCAAATAGTAGAGCATAATATTTGGAAGATTCACGTGATGATAACTTTATGGCTTAATCCATTAACCTTGTCGCAGTAGACTCCTTAATTTCTTTGTCAGAACTAAGGGTTAGATCCTTAAAGTATGATAATGAAATTGAAGGATCTTCATAAATCTATACTTAGATTTTAAAAGTACTAAATTGCAATAAATAACTCTTGGAGAGTTAATGACTATTCTCAAGGAGATAAAGTCAAAATTTGCAATAAGGCAAGTAGCGCAAGGCGCACCTTACTTCGATATTCTAGAAACCCAAGGCTTGGCCAAAGGGTTCTGGAATGTGAAAAGGGCAAAGGCAAAATCATTATAACCTTTTAGAAAGATAAAGGACATATCCCAAAATGTTTGCTTAAACTGTGGCAAACGGGATCGCGGAAGCGTGACTGCCGTTTGGACAAAGCAGACATAAAGGAATTGAAGAATGGGCAAGGCTCTAACTTCAAATATGTTTGTCATTAATATATTCACTACTAGTATTAAAATTGGATTTTAGATACTTAGTGTGATATATATAGATATTGATGTTCAGAATCTGCTATGAGCACGATACTGACATCAATTGAGATTAATCTGGGAATTGAAAACAGGACGAAAGTCGCTGTTTTAACCGTAGACACATAAGTTTAGGAACTACCCTTCGGGTGTGTACCTAAATTTGGAAACTGTTATAATGTAACTAGTTTGACTATGAACATTATCTCTATATCAGTGTATAATCCGTTGCGGATGTACCTTTATATTCTAGAACACTAAAGTGTTTTATTATATAAAGATGATATTGAGATATACACATTAGATGTGAATAACAGTATTTATATTTTGAATATAAATAAATCTCATAAATATAATATGACAAACAAATAGCTCAAACTGATTGGATCAGATGAAACTTAATTGTGGCATTGTTGTCTGAGACACATTAAAAAAAGACTCGTATATCCATACTTTTGAAGAGTGGGTACTCGGACTGATTTGATTCTATTCAAATAAAGTCTACGAATCTAGTTTATTGGGCAAAATGCCTATAACACATTTACTTGGTAAAAGTGCAAATGCCACCGATCTGTTAGCCCTAGTTCATAGTGAAGCAAGTGGGCCCATGTCTAGCTAGGCTAGATGTGGATATGAATATTTCGTGACCTTTGCGGATGTGGCATCGCGTTATGGTTCTATGTTTCTTTCGAAACGAAAATCAGAAACTTTTAGAGTTTTCGACATGAAGTAGACAAACAGATCAGCTAAAGTATAAAACCGTCATGGTAAGACCATAATGGAAAATACTTAGGCAATAAGTTTCTAAAATACTTGAAAGAGCATAGTATTCTTTCAATGAGGACTCCTCCCGGAACACGTCATTTTGACGGTGTGTCCGAACCGAGTAACCGAATTTTGTTGGACATGATAAGGTTAATCATGAGTCGCTCTGAGCTACCATTTCCTTCAACGGATAAGCATAAACAATGCATAACTTATTTTGAATAAGGTTCCATAATAATCTGTTTGACAGAATTCATATTAGATATGAACAGGAAAGAAACTGGGTTTCACATTCCTGATAATTTGGGAATGATAGGCATATGTTTGGATGATACCAAACTAAAACCCAAATTGGATAAGTGCCAAATGTAGGTTATCCTAGGGATACCAAAGTATAGTACTTATACAACTCACAAGAGAACAATTAGATTGTTGCTCACCATGCGGTTTTCCTAAGAGGAATACCGATATGCAGTGGTAAGTGGGAGGATAGTAAAACTCGATGAAAATCGGATTAATACTGTCAAGGCACCCATTCGGAGGATGTTTACAACATCCTGACGGTTTTGTCGTACCAAAACTAGCAAACAAGGTTTGCAGGTTATTCGATCCATGTTTGGATTGAAGCAAGCATTAGGTTCTTGGAATTATCGTTTTGATGTAATCATAATTGTTTATGATTTAATTCAAAACGAAATGATTCTTGTGTATATAAGGAGGTTAGTGGGAGCGCACTGACAGTTAATGTCCTATAAAATAATGATAATATGTCATTTCTTGGAAATGATATTCCCATAAAACAAATCGGTGAAAGCTTGGCTTTCATAAATACTCTCTGAGAAATCGTACATTGAAAAATATACGCGACCTGGTGTCTCATACGCTTTGAGCATATGGATTCACAATTAGGTCAATCCATGTGATAGTCACTGGATTGATGTTAAGAACATCCTTTAGTATCTAAGAGATCTAAGGATGCTATCTTAAACTATGGAGAAGGAAAACTTGAAGTGACTAGGATCACTATTGCAAGTTCCCTAACCGATAAAACGACTATAAGTCGTAATAACGGTACTATACATTTTGAATAACGGTACAGTGAGCTGGAAATCTTCCAAGCAAGATATTGTTACCGAATAAACAACAAATACGGGTTATTGCTGCAGCTGAGGCGGCAATAGAAGCCTTCTGGGTCGATAATAAATCTAATTAGATTAGATATAATTCTGTTAGCAACTGAGCAAGGCTGCAGCGCAGGCTAAAGAATTAATGGTCTCATCAATGATCCAGATACATACTTCGATATTCATCTGATACGTTCGGATCATACATCGTGGTGATGTGATGATCGAATAAATCACATCAGACGATAATCATGCAAATCCGCTGACGAAAGCCTTTTCTCAGCAATTTGAGCCAACCGTACATAGTTCGGGTGTAAGACACTCGAGTGACTGGATATAGGCCAAGTGGGAGATTGTTGGACAATTATGACCCATATCGTCACTATTTGTACAGATCATGGTGTTGTTGTACAAATTAACTATGTGAGGAAGGAGATTGCACTCTTATCATTTTTGATTAGATCACCAAGATGTATAAATGATATGAGGTCCTTATGATTTGTTCCTGGATTGAGAATGATATGAGACATTATCAATCCACGAATGATAAATCATTAAATATCCCTAGTCAGAGTATTATTGAGATTGGACATCGATAAATACGTAAAAGACTAGTATTACGCTTGTGCTCATTGTGAGGGCACAAACGACATAGTTCTCATATATTTGGGTATAGGATACTCATGCAAGTGTAATAGGAGGTTGTGTTTTACCGATGGTACGGGTAACAGCTTCACTCTGGATAGACTCCCTCCGAATTCCATTGGTAGTATGACTATGTGTCTATGGAAGTCCGAAATCAGGGTAGGTGTATTTGGTCTTAACCTGAGACTTGCACCGCTAATACTTGCGACAATCAATATACTTTGGTTGCGGTCGTCCAGGGCTTTAACCGGTCTCTGTGTACACCTCTTCTGGGTATATTGAGAATCGTAGTGTGTTGGGTGTGATGTCAAGACGAAAGTGTCATTCCAGTCATATGGAGTTGATGATCGCGTAGGGATACAGAACTGGTTCTCTAAAAAGGTTGAAACCGTCGGGATAATATGACTTGGTCATGATTATCCGATAATAAAGAGACTAGTTGCTCGTAATCCGATATATGCTTCATACGGGGCAGACACTGTACCAGCCCCAGGCCTTGCATGTGATCATCCGATATTGGATTGAAATACGCAATACTACGTATACTATGCCTGATATAGATCATTATTCCTGTAAGGATATTTCTGGAGAATTGGGTAGGCATGACGCTTTGCTAGAAGCCAACCTTGTCTTGTAAATCGGTACAAACGTAGTACTAGGTACTTACGTGTTCGGATAGTCTGACGACCGAATTTACTGCCAACATATCCGGGGATCTCATGGGTCGCTTCCCAAAGATTCACCGATGACGTATGACTCGCACTTTTAATTAATCTGGGATTAATTAGAAGAGAGAGAAAATTAATCTGGGATTAATTATGGAGATATTTTATCTGGGATAAAATATCATTTAAAGAGAGATAACGATTAATTTGGAATTAATCGATAAATTAATATATTCGATATATTAAATGAAATTAGATTTCGACGCGGAATTAAAATTAGATTTTAATTCGGGCGAACGAGTTAATTTAGAATTAATTCATTAGCGATGTGAATAGTAATTATTCTTGGCATGATTATTTAATTAAATTATATTTAATTACGATGCAACAGAAAATTCGTTAATTTGGAATTAGCGAACCCGAGCCTGTGATTATTTGCGAGCGCATTCGCATTTCGAATTCAAGTGCGGCACGTAAGTCAAATCAAGCGTCAAATCGCTAGTCGCTTCTAGCATCACATCATTTGTCAATCAAGTGATGGATGTCTTTCACTTTGAGTGATTGACACCAGTCACTATTCATGAGTGATGGTTTGATGGAAGAGTGTTTAACACTCAATTGTGATGTTTGACAGACATATACAAATATTTTATTATTTGGTATTTGATTTTCAAATTTTTGGTATATGTTTTTTGAAAAAAAATAAACCAAATACACACCATCTCTCTCTCCCTCTTTTCTCTCCTTTCTCACACGCCCATGGTGGGCATTTCTTCACTGGTTTTCTGCCAAGAAACCGTGAGCAAGGGAAGCTAAAGTGTGATGGTTTTATGGCAAAATCATCAAGAGCTAGCACTCCGAGAGACATGCGAAGGTGACAGGAAAGTGCACCCATGAGCGTGGAATCACCATGACGAAGCTTGGAGCTTGATGGAGGACATCAATGACCGAATCTTGGAGGGCAGTGGCAGTGAACTACCGTGACCATGATAGTGAGCAGAATTCAATTTTTGTTGCCTCGCGCGTCGCTTAACCGATCAATGGGGGGTTTCCTCAACTCCCTCATTGTATTCGCACTTATTTTCAATGCTTGAAATGATCTTGGGATGCTTAGTATTTTCCAACAGAATCGGCCCCGATATAATGTCTTGTAGTGATTATGATTTGTGCTTTAGTTAACCGTGTCTGTTGTGGGTTAAATGGGTTTAATCAAAGGAATTATTAAAGCTTGGTAATGGTTTGGTGTCTTCCTTCATTCACTACCTTTCTATAAGGAAAATCTGTGAAGGCACCTAGATAATCATGTACTCGTAGCTTACTGTGATGGACTAATTTGGAGGACTCGTTGTTTATTCATGTCACCAAGCGATAAGAGCCTAAGAGGCTTGGGTATTTAAGAGAGTTCGCTCCACCCTCCCTCTGGGGAATCTACAACGGGAAATCCATTTGATAGTCAGTCACGCATCTTAACTCGTTGGCACGTACCGTAAGGTATAAAAAAGGTGCGCTCACTTGGTCGCTTGAACCCTTCAGTGGGGAGTCCTAGTTGTGGGCAATCCTTCGTCAACGAGAGCCTTTGTCCGCACTCATGTAAACCTACTTAAGAACCATAGTCGTAGAACTAATAGAAATTATTTATTTTGTGTTTATGTTTTGGACCGTCGTCATTTGGATCCAGTTGGACCTTTTGTCAAAAGATGTGAACTTGTTGGGCCATTTAAACTGGGATGAGTTCGTGTCCTTTGAAAGTTGGGCCAAAAGCTTCTGGAATGCCAATGGTCCATTTTGTGTTTAGGCCTTTTATCATTTGAAGTTGTTTAGCCATGTTATCGCAAAAGTGTAAACCTGTTGGGCCTTTTCAACTGGGACAAGTTTGCACCTCGCAATAGTGTGATTGAATGCTTTAAAATGATAATGGGCTGACTTATATATTCCATTCATCGTATGCATCTCATGCATCTCATGCATACATGCATCATGTTAACCCCGTGTCTTAAAAGCCATCATAGATATCCGTTGGGTTAGGAAAAAAAAGACTTGTCAAAGAAGAGTTTAGCAAACATGGATATTGGGGAAAAGGAAACCGAGAAATTGAAAAATTTATAGCAAGGATAGAAAGACCATTGTGAAAAAGAAAAGAAAAAAAAATAAAAAAAAAGAAAAAAAAATTAAAAAAAAAAAAAAAAAAAAGAAAAAAAAAAGAAAAAAAAAAAAAAGAAAAAAAAAGAGAAAAGAAAAATTGCTTGTTTTTAGTCCTTAATAGTTAGACATAAGTCCAATGATGAAATTGATTGCTTTAGGGTGAAATCTTAGAAACGATAAACTCTTGATGTGCTTTTATCTGATACTTTGAGAGATTGATCTATGTTAGACTCGTAAGCACTTCACTATAGGTTTTTAGCGGTGAAAACCTGAGTAGTTGGCTAGGTGACTAGTTGAAGAAATTGTAGGTCGGTGAATGACCGTTTGCTTAGATGTCTATCTTTATTTGTTTATGTTATGATGTGTGGTATGGTTGAAAATGAAAGAAAAGTCTCTAAAGAAAAGAATTGAACCACCTATAACCGATAAGCGTGAAGCTACCCATGGGCGAGTATTAGGACCACCATGAGGAGAAATGCTACCTTAAAGAGTAGTGTGGGACACATAAACTGGACGACGCATGCTGTTCTAGGCTCGCGGCCTAGTCGGGAGTACGGAGTAGCCACGGGGGACTAAACCGGAGAATAATAGAGTCGCCACCCGGTGTGAACCGGGAAAATGAGATTTAAGGCCGCACTCACCCCTCGCAAGGGAAGACCTCAAACGGTTGGGTTCAGAATGGTCCCTTACTTATGTCACTTGTAATGAAAGGATTTGTGTAATAATTTAATAAAGCTTAAGTAACACTTATTTCCAAGAGTATCATGTTTCTAAGTTCATATGCGCAAAAATAAAACTTACTCCTAAATTTGCATATATCTTACATTTAAGATTGCATGCTTGAAAGTAAATCAAAGTAGCAACGAACATACAACTTCATTGGCATATTGTGTTCATGGAAACACAAGCACAGACTAACCACGCAAGTACAAATAAAAGCGAATAAAATAATGACGAACATGTGATTTCATAGACATGTCATACTTATACGTGCGGAAGCACAAACAAATAGCCATTACATGTCCATGTGTAAATAAAAAATTCAACTAAGTACATAATGCAAAAAGACACTTAAGGATGCAATTAGGCATTAAAGTAAGCATGCTATGACGTGGTACAAAAGAAGATAACTAATATGGACACAAACACACATGTGAGCACTTTTCCAAGTGGTACGTGGAATTGTATCCCAAGTACAGACCGCACTACCGTCCATTCGGAATTGGCTACGAAATTTATGTATGGGTTTCCATCCGATATACCATAAGAAATAATACTCAAATACTATCACGACATGGATATATGAATTGTAATACGTTAAACACATTGTACTCATACATGTGGGGAATACAGATGAACGACACCTACACAATCTTACGTAATACAGAGAAGCAATCAGATTCATCATACGAAGGGATAGCTACTAGGAACAATTATGTATGAAATCTGATGAAAAGGACTCAGTTCAGTGGGTAAACAGAAGGTTCACGTTCATGTGGCGTTCGAGAACACGTTCGAACGGAACCAGACCTGATGCCTGCAACATATTCATAGACAAACAAATCCACAATGTGGGACCTCACGTATCCGATTGAACTCATCTTGCATCCAATCGAGTACACACCAATCGGCGCGACAAAACATCGTGGTAAAGGGTTTTAACCCCTCCAAATAGGGGACCTTTAATCCGACTTACTAAGCCCATGCACTCGATCGCATCATGCATACAAAGAATAAAGACCATAATATCAAACTTAGTATGTCCGATTGAACGTTTCTTACATTCAACCGAACACACATCAACCGGCGCGGTAAAACATCGTGGTAAAGGGTTTTAACCCATCCAAATAGGGGACCTTTAATCCGACTTACTAAGCCCATGCACTCGATCGCATCATGCATACAAATAATAAAGACAATAATATCAAACTTACTATGCCCGATTGAACAATTCTTACATTCAACCGAACACACATCAACCGGCGTGGTAAAACATCGTGGTAAAGGGTTTTAACCCCTCCAAATAGGGGACCTTTAATCCGACTTACTAAGCCCATGCGCTCGATCGCATCATGCATAAACAAGTAACATGCGAAATTTAAATGATGAATAATAAATGAATCAAAGCAACATAAAACAAAAGAAAGTGCCGTTTACTCAAGCGGTACGTGGAGTGGTATCCCGAGTACAGATCATACTACCGTCCATTCGGAATCGGCTATGAAATTTATGTCCGGGTTTCCATCCGATTTACCACGAGAATTGACACATCTTTCATTTTATTCCAAGGCCACAACATATAATATTTCGTAATCTATGCATATTTATCTACTCAAGGGCCACAACATGCATTTTAACATAACAATCATGCGAACAATACTCAATGAATAATAAAAATAAAACAGAAAACGAATGTGGAAAATACCCTCAGGTCTAACCTTTTTGCCGACTTTCGGACTTGCGTTTCACGGAGATCGGAAGAGTAAAGCTCCTCAACTTCTCCGGTTCACTGGTTTAGCGTCTTAGCTCACTGTTTTCCTATTTTGCTTGCTGTTTGGCCTCCATTTTACTGCTGTTTCCTCTGTATTTTCTGCTCACTGTTCAGGTCACTGTTTTGACGTTCCAACGGACTGTTTTGGGTGTTTTTTTGTGGGTTATAAGTGAGTTTTTTTGTGATTATTTTAAGGATTATAAGTGCAATTTTTATGTTACTGTTTTAAGGATTTTAGGGTCTGTTTTAAGAGGATTTGCTTCTATTTGGGGGTATATTTTCGGTGATGGAGGGCTGCTGTATGGGGGAGAGTTTTCGGTGATGTGTGGAGGTTTAGGGGCTGCTATTTTCGGTTATGGAGTGGAGGATATGAAGAGAATTGTTTGTGTTCTTCTTGTTGCTATTACCGTGAGTGGCTAGGGCTCTTTGTGTTGTGATTTGCGTGTGAGTTATGTGTATGAGCTAGGGGAGTGCATGTCTTGGTTAGAGGTTGTTTATATAGAGAAGGGTTAGGGCTACTCCTTGTCTCACAAGGAAGGGATTTGATTTGGTGTCTAAGAAGAAAATCAATGAATTTGATGGAGACAAGATTGGTTTAGATTAGGAAGTCAATATATTTGAATTGGTTTTGAGTGATTTAATTAGGCATAACATCTTTTTAATTTAGTATGTGATTTTGTTTAGTTAGGAAGTTAATATATTTGATTTGTCTAAATTAGGCATGATTATATTTTATGTTTTATTTAATTGGTAAATGGTTTAAATATTTTATTTAATTCAAATACATTATCTAATTAATATTTAATTTAATATTTTATTTAATTTGGGTGATGGCGTGTGGGCCTAACTTGGTTTGGCTTGGTTTGGCTTGATGAGTGGGTTAGGCGTGTATGGGCTTGGTTTAAAAGGGTTTTGGTTTTTTTTGTCTGGGCCAAAGGTGATCTAAACGGAGGTCGAACAAGTGAGCTTGACGCTAAATAAGTGAACAAAGATCTAATGAAATACCGATTCCCTTCCGACGACCGTTTCTCGCAATATCCTTAACTAAAAAGGTAGTGCCTCCAACTGAGACTCATCATCGGGTTTCACATGCAAAAATGCAATGCCTACAGTCCCCCCCACTTTGATGGGACTTGTACAGTGTGTGACTTTGAACAATCCTATCAAAGTTATGTAATGCATTTTCACTTACCTGGCTCGTCTGTTGCCTCGAGCTGAATTGGTGCTGCAGTGGACCTCGATCCTAGGACGCATCCCACTAATTACAACCGAAAACGGGGGCACCTCGACCCTGGGCACCTCGACCCAACACCGCTGACAATAGGGACCTCGCCCTCGAACTGATGATGTAGTGGGCGCCTCGACCCTGGGCACCTCGACCCGGAACTACAACTGATGATGCAGTGGGCCTTCGACCCTGGGACGCATCCCGGAACTGCAACTGTCAACAGGGGTACCTCAACCCTGGGACGCATCCCAAAACTACTGACGATGTGGGCCTCGCCCTCAAGCTGACATGGGCCTCACCCTCAAGCTGACATGGGCCTCGCCCCCAAGCTGACATGGGCTTCACCCCCAAGCTGACATGGGCCTTGCCCCCTGGGACTCATCCCTAAAACTGAAACTGCGCTGACGCTGTTTGGCTCATTTCTACCGCTCTCTCTTTTCTTCGAACCTGCGAACACAAAACCAATCACAAACACGAAGATAATGCAATGTTACTTGTATGCATGAATGATTTTCTTATCCCGTTGGGTTAGGTCTTCTGCCAATTTCCTTGGTGACTGCTCAGTCTTCTCTCCCTCAGGTAAAGTACTGCTTTAATCTGTCTACGTTGATCGGCTCGGTGAACTCGTTCCCCTCCAAGTCTGATAGCTTCACTGCTCCATTTCCCATTACCTTCTGCACTATGTAAGGTCCTTCCCAGTTAGGTCTGAACTTTCCTCTTGGATCTATCGTCGACGGCCTTGATTGCTTAAGTACCAAATCACCCTTTATGATCTTGGTGGGGCGTACTTTCTTATTGAATGCTCTGGCTAGTCTCTTCTGATACAACTGCATGTGATACAAAGACTTCGTTCTCTTCTCATCCAATAGTGCTAACTGATCAAACCTCTGTGCGGCCCACTCATATTCCGGTAATTCTGCCTCTGCTAATACCCTCATAGACTGTATTTCCACTTCTACTAGCAATACTGGTTCCATTCCATAGACCAAAGAGTAAGGTGTGGCCCTTGTTGCTGTTCTTACTGATGTTCTGTACCCCCACATAGCATATGGTAGTTTCTCGGCCCAATCTCTGCAGTTCTCTGTCATCTTGGCTAAAATCGTCTTTATAGGCTTGTCTGCTGCCTCAACTGCCCCATTTTCCTGCGGCCTGTATGGTGATGACTTGTGGTGGCCTATCACGTACCTCTGTAACATTGTCTTCGTCTCTCCTTGAAACTGAACTCCGTTGTCTGTCACTACATGATGCGGCATACCATACCGACAGATGAGGTTCCGAGCTATAAACTTTGCCATCTGTTTTGTTGTAACATTGCGGAATGATTCGGCTTCCACCCACTTCAAGAAGTAATCTACTGCCACTACTATGAAGCGATGCCCATTCGATACATTCGGTCGAATTTCTCCAATCATATCAATTCCTCATGCTGAGAAAGGCCACGGCTTTGACAACCCGTGCAACTCTGTGTGCGGTAAGTGATTCAAATTACCGTGTGCTTGACAGTCATGACAGTACTTTACCATCTTCGCGCAGTCTGTTTCCATGGTTGACCAATAAGAACCTTGTCTCACTATCTTGCGGGACAGATTCAACCCGTTCATGTGTGGACCACATACCCCCGCGTGTATTTCTTCCATTACATGCTGAGCTTCTTCTTTTCTCAAACACTTCAACTGAATACCGTTTGCTTGCCTCTTGTACAGTTCTCCTTTCAAAGTCACATACTGGGAAGCTAACTTCTGAATGGCTATTCTGTCTTTTCTGCCTGCCCATTCCGGGAGTTCACCATGTTCCAGATACCTCTGAATGTCATAATACCAAGGTTTACCATCGTCGACCTCAACTTCCAGAATTCTTTCTATCTCATAAACAGGTATGCTTGCTGTTGTCAGTATCAACGCTCTCATCACTAACTTTTTTGGATCTTCCCAAGTTGCTGCAAGTGTAGCCAATGCATCTGCCATCTGATTCTCTTCTCTCAGTAGGTGTTGAAACTTACACTCGGGGATAACCTGTGCCAACTTTCTGAGGTGAAAAAGGTAAGGTTTCAACCGTTCTTCTTTCAATTCCCATTCACCTCGCATCTGCTGGACCACCAACATAGAATCTCCGTAGACTTCCACACTCCCGGCCTTCAAGGCTATCAATGCTGTCAAACCAAAAGCACATGCTTCATACTCCCCCATGTTGTTAGTCACTCTGAATGTCAACCTCTTGGCTAAAGGCAAAGTCTCTCCCTCGGGGGTCACTATCACGATCCCAATTCTGGCTCCCTTGTAATTCACTGCTCTGTCAAAATACATCTTCCATCTCTGAACTGTTATTACTTGGATCTCTTCATCTGGAAATTCAAACTTGTACTGATCCCCTTCAACAGGTTTCAATTCCAGAAACTCTGCTACTGCTCGCCCTTTGATCACTTTGGAGGTGAGATACTCAATGTCAAACTCTGTCAGCAATACCAACCATCTGCCCAATTTTCCCACTAGTGAAGGCACCGAATGAAGATATTTCAGAGGATTTTCCTTTGCCATTACCTGGATCTTGTAAGACTGGAAATAATGTCGCAACTTTCTGGAAGCCCATACCACGGTAAGACAGATCTTCTCTACTTCTTGAACCGAGCCTCATACGGGAGCATCTTCTTACTCATATAGTAAACTGCATGTTCTACCCCTGTCTCATCTGCCTGTACCATCATTGCCCCCAGTGCTTCTGATTCTATAGCCAAATACAATATCAAAGGTATGCCTGGTCTCAGAGGTTTCAATATAGGAGGCTTTACCAAGTACTCTCTGATTTTTTCAAAGGCTGTCTGACACTGTTCATTCCATCTCACTGGCTGATCTTTTCTCAACAGTTTGAAGATAGGCTCACATACTGATGTCAACTTGGCGATGAACTGACGGATGTACTAAATCTTCCCCAGGAATGCTCTGACTTCGTTTTCTGTCTTCGGTGCAGGCATTTCTGTGATTGCTTTGATTTTCTCAGAATCTACCTCTCTTCCGCCCATTCCCACTGTATGACTAAGCAATTTCCCTGATGTCACCCTAAACACACATTTCTTGGGATTAAGCCACAAGTTGTATTTGTCAACTCTCTGAAGGAACCTTTCCAGTGCTTCGATATGCCCAACTCTTGTCTCTGATTTCACCATCATGTCATCCACATACACCTCAATCTCTTTGTGCATCAAGTCGTGGAAAAGTGTAGTGGCCATCCGCAGATAAGTAGCTCCCGCATTCTTAAGCCCAAACGGAATTACCTTGTAATAATAAGTACCCCACTCAGTAACAAATGCAGTCTTGTTTTGTCTTCCTCAGCCATGAGAACCTGATTGTAACCTGAAAACCCATCAGCAAATGAATACATAGCAGATAAAGCCACAATATCAACAAGAACATCTATATGCGGCAGAGGAAAATCATCTTTCGGACAAGCCTTGTTGAGATCTCTGTAGTCTACACACATTCTGACCTTCCCGTCTTTCTTTGGCACATGCACTATATTAGCCAACCACTCAGGATATTTTACTACTTCCAGGAACCCCACATCTATCTGTTTCTTAACTTCCTCTCTGACTTTCTCAGCCCATTCTGGTCTCATCCGTCGGAGTTTATGTTTTACTGGCCTCATGTTCAGATAAGTTGGTATTGTGTGCTGGGCAATGTTTTTGTCTACCCCAGGCATGTCCTCATAGGACCAAGCAAACACTTTGGCATATCTGACCAACACTTCTTCTAGTTTCTCCCTCTCTTCGGAGGTAACTTCACTTGCAATCATAATTTCCTTGGGACTCTCAGGTGTACCAAGGTTAAATGCAGTAGTTCTGGCAGAACTGATATCAAATATGCTTAATTCGTGCAGTGTAAATGGAAATGACTCAGGCAAGTAAGCAAAAGAGATGTCTTTATTATTGGATAATGCAGAAGTACATTCAAACAAATCAGGAAGGTAAATGTCTTCATCATCTATAGATACTTCTTCCTCTGCAACCAGGTTTTCCTCAGGCTTTTTGTTCTCTCCCAGTGTCAGGCTCTCCAACTTCATCAGTTTTTCCTCCCAATTCTCTTCTTCTTTCTTCACAATTTCTTCAACTATCGGCTTCTTACCCAACATATCCTGGAAGATCTCAAACCCAGGTACCACAATTCCATTAACCTCCACAGGTTCAGGCTCCCCTTGATATCCTGAAGCTTTCACAAAACACTCCATCGGTTTCAGGCCATTTTTCTTGACCTTCGGCTTTTCTTCATCAGACTTGTTCCCTAAACCCTTCCGAGTAGTATGTCCTCTGAAATCTGGTAATTTTGAACCTTCACTGGCTCAAACTTCATTTTTTTCATAATCCTAGCCACCCTTGGATCCACCCACTCCTCAAAAGTAGCTGACACCTGAAACCTTGTGAAAGGTTGTATCTCCAAGGCGGCCACGGCATTATCTATCTCAGCCCGGATAGCAACAACTTCTCCCTCTTACGGGAACTTGATCATCTGATGTAAATCGGAAGGCACGCCCCCAAGTTTGTGAAACCAAGGCCTTCCCAACAATAAGGTGAAAGTAGCCGAGATGTCCAGTATTGTGAACTCAACCTCATCTTCAATCGGGCCTACCTTGACCATAGCCACAAAAGTACCCTAAACTCCCATTTTACTATCATCATAAGCCTTAATAGTCATGCTGGAGGGGTCCAAGTCTGTTGCTTTCATACCCAATCTTGCCATAATTTTTAGCGGGCACATATTGATGGATGAACCGTCATCCACCATCACACATGAAGTTCTCTTGCCCCTCATCTCGGCCCTGATAAATAGAGGCCTATTATGATTTCTTCCCTCCGCCGGGAGTTCATCCTCAGAAAAAGATATTTGCAAAGCTTCTTTCTGAACTGACCCAACAAACATTGCAGGATTGGCGTCTTCCGGTACCACAATCTTGCTCAAAGCCTCAACCATGGCCTGCCTATGCTCCCGAGATGCACATAACAGTTCCCAGATACTCAATTATCCTCTAGTTTTCCTCAATTGCCTCACCACTATATCCCCCTCAGTATTTTCTGCAGTCTCAACCACTTCTCTACCATCTGTCAAAACTTCCTTACCCTTCTCTGCCATATCATTGTAAAAACGACCACTGCGCGTCATTCCCCTTACTTCTTCCTCATCACTGCTAGAGAAATCAAGCCAAAAACATTTTCCCCTGCTCAGTCTCATCTTCACTAGTACTATCCCAGATTCCCAGGCAAAAGGCTTGACGGTGAAAGGATTTTAGGACAAGGTCTTCTGGGAGGCCAGAATTGATCATATAGGCTGGTGGTGGTACGACACGGTAGTTAGGTAAGAGGTTTCTGTGTGTGTCAGACTGTTCTGTTTCTGGGTCAGGTATTTTCTTGGAGTCTATCAGGTCTTAGATTTCATGGCGGAGTCAGGCGCAATTGTTAGTGTCATGGCCCTTTTATTGGTGAAAGTGACAGTAAAGGCTTAGGTTATAATGTGATGGTGGGGGATTGGGTAATGGTTTGGCTTCCAAGGGTTTTAATAGCCCTTGCCTCTTCAATTTCTCTAGTACCTTGGACATTGGCCTTCCCAAGTTGGAAAATCTCCGGTTCCGGATAGCGGCAATCTCAGCAGAAACAGGCTTAGTTCCCAATGTCCCTCCAACAGGCCTCCTACTTAAGCCATAAAACTTCCTGTTTTCCGCCTCTTCGTCTTCAATGTCCATTACAGTTTCCCTCAACTGCCGAAAGTCTGTAATCATGGAGGTCATCCTCCTCAACTTGCTGTAAATGGAGGGCCTGGTGCCCTTGATAATAATTTTAATCTGATCCTTCTCCGAAGGCCTCGTCTGCATCTTCAACAACTGACCCCTTCATCGGTCCACATACTCCTTAAAACTCTCCTCTGATTTCTGCTTGACATTCTCCAGATCACGAAGTGACAGATCGATCTCTAGGTCAGTGACATACTGCTTCAGGAAGGCATCAGCCAACTCCCTCCAATCTTCTTTTACTTTATTCTCTAAACTGTGGTACCACACCACGTGAGCTCCCTCGAGCGACATTCCAAACATCTTCTGCACTTGGCGCTGAGATAAGCCAACTGAACTCATGACTGATACAAACTGTCGAAGGTGCACCCTTGGATCCCCATTCCCGTTAAACTTAGCCATATCAGGCATCTTGAACTGTGCCGGCAACTGTTCCTCGAAAGTCAGTGTGTCATAATCCAGCAAATCCTCATTCTTACCCCTCATCTTGCGGGTAACTGACTCAACTTAATCCCGGAGCTTCTGTAACTCTGCCTGAGACCCAGATACTCTGCCTGCTGCATACTCTGCCATATCATCATCAAAAGTGGGGATCTCATCCCCCAATCTGTTCGGAGGTTCCTATTGCCTCACATCCCCAGAACTACCACCAGCACGAGACCCGGCTATACCAGCCACAACAGTAGTCAAAGCATGCAACTGTTCAGTGATCTTGGCGAGACCGTTCTCTAACTGATCCATACGGGATACCTCGTTACCAGATTCACTCATATCTATTACTGTTCTTTTAAAGAGCCTTGTCCCTTCTCTAACCCAAACAATATCTATGATGTCTTTTTTTTTGAGACATAGAGGGTGTTAACATGATATGTGTATGTATGAGGTGCATGAGATGCATGTAACATATATAACATACTACATCAACTAAAATTTTCAAACAAATTGGCCCGTTATCATTTTAGAAGCTTTTGGGCTAACTGTCATAGGAGTGAACTCGTCCCAGTTTAAATGGCCCAATGAGTTCACATCTCATGGCAAGGAGCCCAACTAAATCCAAATGGTAATGTTCCGAACACAAGCACAAAGTGGCCCATCAATCACTTAGAAGCCTTTGGCCCAATCGTCATAAAATACGTTCTTGTCCCAGTTTAAATGGCTCAACAAGCCAATATCCCATGACAAATGGTCCAAATGGATCCAAACGACGATGTTCCCAAACACAAGCATAAAAGAAAGATAATGCAAACATAAAACAATGATTTCTACAGAATGGCCCATCAACATTTCAGAAGCTTTGGGCCTAGTGGTCATAAGGTACGAACTCGCCCCAGTTTAAATGGCCCAGCAAGTTCGCATTTCCGACAATAGTCCAACTGTATCCAAATGAGGATGGTCCACAAGCACATAATCAAGGAAATAATTGTTACTTTAACCGTACAAACCTGGTCTATGGTTGGGTTCGCAAGAGTGTAGACAAAGGCTCTCACCGGCGAAGGATGGCCCACAACTAGGTCTCCCCAATCAAGGGTTCGAGCGGCCAAGTGAGCGCACCCTTTTTTATACACTAAGGTACGTGCCAGTGAGCTATGGTGTGTGACCGACTGTCAAATGGACTTCCCGTTGTAGATTCCCCAGAGGGAGGGTGGAGCGAGGCTCACTTAAATACCCAAGCCTCTTAGGCTCTTATCGCTTGGTGTCAGGAATAAACAACGAGTCCTCCAAATTAGTCCATCACAATAGGCTACGAGTAGATGGCTATCTAGGTGCCTTCACAGCTTTTCCTTCTAGAAGGTAGTGAGTGAAGGAAGACACCAAACCATTACCTAGCCTCAAAATGCCTTTGATTAAACCCCCATTTCATCCACTATAGACACGGTCAATTAGAACATAAATCCAAACATTACAAGACAATATTTCGAGGCCGATTCTCTATCCCCAGTGGAGTCGCCAGACTGTGGGACACAGAAAATGGACGACACATGTTGTTCTAAGCTCGCGGCCAAGTCGGGAGTACGGAGTAGCCACGGGGACTAAATCGGAGAATAATGGAGTCGCCACCCGGTGTGAACCGGGAAAATGAGATTTAAGGCCGAACTCACCCCTCGCAAGGGAAGACCTCAAACCGTTGGGTTCGGAATGGTCCCTTACTTATGTCACTTGTAATGAAAGGATTTGTGTAATAATTTAATCAAGCTTAAGTAACACTTATTTCCAAGAGTATCATGCTTCTAAGTTCATATGCGCAAAATAAAACTTACACCTAAATTTGCATATATCTTACATTTAAGATTGCATGCTTGAAAGTAAATCAAAGTAGCAACGAACATACAACTTCATTGGCATATTGTGTTCATGGAAACACAAGCACACACTAACCACGCAAGTACACATAAAAGCGAATCAAATAATGGCGAACATGTGATTTCATAGACATGTCATACTTATATGTGCGGAAGCATAAACAAATAGCCATCACATGTCCATGTGTAAATAAAAAAGTCAACTAAGTACATAATGCAAAAAGACACTTAAGGATGCAATTAGGCATTAAAGTAAGCATGCTATGACGTGGTGCAAAAGAAGATAACTAATATGGACACAAACACACATGTGAGCACTTTTCCAAGTGGTACGTGGAATTGTATCCCAAGTACAGACCACACTACCGTCCATTAGGAATCGGCTACGGAATTTATGTCTGGGTTTCCATCCGATATACCACAAGAAATAATACTCAAATACTATCACGACATGGATATATGAATTGTAATACGTTAAACACATTGTACTCATACATGTGAGGAATACAGATGAACGACGTAATACAGAGAAGCAATCAGATTCATCATATGAAGGGATAGCTACTAGGAACAATTATGTATGAAATCTAATGAAAATGACTCAGTTCAGTGGGTGCGCGTTCACGTAGCGTTCGAGAACATGTTCGAACGGTAAATAGAAGGTTCATGTTCGTATAGCGTTCGAGAACATGTTCGAACGGAGCCAGACCTGATGCATGAAACACTAAGAAAATGCATGCGCGTTCGCGTAGTGTTTGAGAACGCGTTCGAACGGTAAACAGAAGGTTCACGTTCGTATAGCATTCGAGAACGCATTCGAACAGAACCAGACCTGATGTATAATGAAACTATGAAAATGCGTGCGCGTTCGTGTAGCGTTTGAGAACGCGTTCGAATGGTAAACAGAAGGTTCACGTTTGTGTGGCGTTCGAACGGAACCAGACCTGATGCATGCAACATATTTATAGACAAACAAATCCATAATATGGGACCTCACGTATCCGATTGAACTCATCTCGCATCCAATCGAGTACACACCAATCAGCGCGGCAAAGCATCGTGGTAAAGGGTTTTAACCCCTCCAAATAGGGGACCTTTAATCCGACTTACTAAGCCCATGCACTCGATCGCATCATGCATACAAAGAATAAAGACAATAATATCAAACTTAGTATGTCCGATTGAACGTTTCTTACATTCAACCGAACACACATCAACCAACGCGGCAAAGCATCGTGGTAAAGAGTTTTAACCCCTCCAAATAGGGGACCTTTAATCCGACTTACTAAGCCCATGCACTCGATCGCATCATGCATACAAAGAATAAAGACAACAATATCAAACTTAGTATGCCCAATTGAACATTTCTTACATTCAAACGAACACACATCAACCGGCGCGGCAAAGCATCGTTGTAAAGGGTTTTAACCCCTCCAAATAGGGGACCTTTAATCCGACTTACTAAGCCCATACACTCGATCGCATCACGCATACAAAGAATAAAGACAATAATATCAAACATAGTATGCCCGATTGAACATTTCTTACATTCAACCGAACACACATCAACCGGCGTGGCAAAACATCGTGGTAAAATGGTTTTAACCCCTCCAAATAGGGGACCTTTAATCCGACTTACTAAGCCCATGCGCTCGATCGCATCATTCATAAACAAGTAACATGTGAAATTTAAATGACGAATAATAAATGAATCAAAGCAAAATAAAAAAAAGAAAGTGTCGTTTACTCAAGCGGTACGTGGAGTTATATATGGAGTACAGATCATACTACCGTCCTTTCGGAATCGGCTATGAAATTTATTTCCGGGTTTCCATCCGATATACCGCGAGAGTTGACACATCTTTCATTTTACTCCAAGGCCACAACATACAATATTTCGTAATCAATGCATATTTATCTACTCAAGGGCCACAACATACATTTTAACATAACAATCATGCGAACAATACTCAATGAATAATAAAAATAAAACATAAAATGAATGTGGAAAATACCCTCAGGTCTAACCTTTTTGCCGACTTTCGGACTTGCGTTTCACGGAGATCGGAATGGTAAAGCTCCTCAACTTCTCCGGTTCACTAGTTTAGCGTCTTAGCTCACTGTTTTGCTATTTTGCTTGCTGTTTGGCCTCCATTTTGCTGCTGTTTCCTATGTATTTTCTGCTCACTGTTCAGGTCACTGTTTTGACGTTTCAACGGACTGTTTTGGGTGTTTTTTGTGGGTTATAAGTGTAGTTTTTTTGTGATTATTTTAAGCATTATAAGTGCAGTTTTTATGTTAATATTTTAAGGATTTTATGGACTGTTTTAAGAGGATTTGCTGCTGTTTGGGGGTATATTTTCGGTGATGGAGGGCTGCTGTATGAGGGAGATTTTCGGTGATGTGTGGAGGTTTAGGAGCTGCTGTTTTCGGTTATGGAGTGGAGGAGATGAAGAGAATTGTTTGTGTTTTTCTTCTTGCTATTGCCTTGAGTGGCTAGGGCTCTTTGTGTTGTGATTTGCGTGTGAGTTATGTGTATGAGCTAGGGGAGTGCATTGTTGGTTTCTATTTAGGTCCCAAGATCATACCAAGCATGAAAATAATGTGTGAATACATTAAAGGAGGTAGCGGAATACTCACATCGATCGGTTGAGACGATTTGGTGAAGAACAAAATTGATTTTCACCTCAAAAAACACCACTGCAGTGACCAGTCCACTGCACACTATTTTTCAGTTTTGGTTCACCTTTTGAGCTTCGAATCTTCGTCGTTTGATTCTCGGCTCATGGGTAGGTTTCCCTATCACCTTCGTATACCTCTAAGGAGTGTGCTAGCACTTGGATTTTGCCACAAAATCAAGCTTCTTCCTCTCTTACTGCTCACGGTTTTGGGCAGTAAACAGCAGCCCCTTGGACATGTTCCATTGAGAGAAAAGAGGAGGAGAGATAGATGGAGAGAGAGAGAGAGTTCTACAAGTGTAGAGATATTTTTTTTTGCTTTTAACTTTGGGTAAAACCATTTCACTTTTACCCTAAACTTGGTAGGTTTGGTAAATGGTTTTTCCAAAAACAAAACAAGGTAGTTGGGTGGTAGGTACACCTACCACACATGGACCCCACATATTTGAATTCAAAATTCAAATATCTTTACGAACATTTACCGCGGCTCGGTTCCATTTAATCCGATTAAACGAACTTCTGTTGTTAAATAATTAAATCTAATTTAATTAAATATCGATGCCTCGCAAATATATTACGAACGTCGTTTACGAATTAATTCTAAATTAATTCGTTCGTTCGCATTAAAGTCCGACTTTAATTTCGTAATGAAATCCAATTCATATTAATATATCCGATATATTAATTTTAGCCCATTCGAATAAATTAAATAGAAAAATCAAATTTAAATATTAAATTTATTTTACCGATTAATTCCAAATTAATCGCGTTCTCTCTCTTTAGACGATATTTTATCCCAGATAAAATATCTCAGTAATTAATCCCAAATTAATTTTCCCTCTCATCGAATTAATCCCAGATTAATTAAAGTGCGAGTCATACATCATCGGTGAATCATTGGGAAGCGACCCATGAGATCCCCGGATATATTGGCAGTAAATACGGTCATCGGACTATCCGAACACGTAAGTAACAAGTACTACGTTTTACCGATTCACTAGACAAGGTTGGCTTCTAGAAAAGCACCATGCCTACCCAATTCTCTGGAAATATCCTTACAGGAATAAAGGATCTGTATCAGGCGTAGTATACATCGTATAGTGCATATCGATCTAGTATCGGATGGTCAGGTGCTAGGCCTGGGGCTGGAGTTGTGTCTGTCCCGTACGAAGCATATGTCGGATGTCTGGTAACTAGTCTCTATAATTGGATATACATGACCTAGTCATAATATCCCGATGGCAGCGCAGCACTTAAGAGCACTAATACCGTATCCTAAGTGACATCATCTCCACTATGACTGGAGTGATACTTCCGTCTTGACATCACACCCAATACTCTACGATTCTCAATATACCTAATATTGGCGTACACAGAACCGGTTAAAGCCCTGGACGACCTCAACCAAAGTATATTGATTGTCGTAAGTATTAGCGGTGTAAGTCTCAGGTTAAGACCAAATACACCTACCCTGATGTCGGACTCCCATAGACACACAATCATACTACCAATGGGATTCCGAGGGAGTCTATCCAGAGTGAAGCTGTTTCCCGTACCATCGGTGAAACACAACCTCCTATAACACTTGCATGAGTATCCAATACCCAAATATATGAGAACTATGATGTTGTGCCATCACAACGCGCACAAGTGCAATACTAGTCTTTTACGTATTTATTGATGTCCAATCTCGATAATACTCTGACTAGGGATATTTAATGATTTATCCTACGTGGATTGATACTGTCTCATATCATTCTCCGTCCAGGAACAAATCATAGGGACCTCTCATCATTTATACATCTAAGGTGATCTAATCACAAATGATAAGAGAGAAATCTCCTTTGTCACATAGTTAATTTGTACAACAACACCATGATCTGTACAAGTAGTGACGCTATGGGTCATAATTGTCCAACAATCTCCCACTTGGCCTATAGCCAGTCACTCGAGTGCCTAACACCCGAACTATGTACGGTTGGCTCAAATTGCTGAGAAAAGGTTTTCGTCAGCGGATTTACATGATTATCGTCCGATGCGATTTATACGATCATCACATCGCCATGATGTATGATCCGAACGAATCAGATGAATATCGAAGTATATATCTGGATCGTTGATGAGACCATTAATTCTTTAGCCTGTGCTGACGCATAGCTCAGCCGCTAACAGAACTATATCTAATCTAATTAGATTTATTATCGACCCAAATGGCTTCATTATTGCCTGCGCTCAGCTGCAGCAATAATCCGTATTTGTTGTTTATATGGTAACATTATCTTGCTTGGAAGATTTCCAGCTCACTGTTCCGGTATTCAAACTTTATAGTACCGTTTGCAACTTATAGTCGTCTTTATCAGTTTGGAAACTTGCTACAGCAATCCCAGTCACTTCAAGTTCTCCATCTCCACAGAATAAGACAGCATCCTTAGTTCTCTAAGATACTAACGGATGTTCTTAACTTCAATCCAGTGACTATCACCACTCGGATTGGTCGGATTGTGACTCCATATGCTCAAAGCGTATGAGACACCAGGTCACATACATTTTAAATGTACAATTTCTCAGAGAGTGTTAACAATTTAAATCTATACCAATAGATCTTTATTCCTAGAATAAAGGTTGTTACTCCTAAGAATTCTACGGAGAATTATCTCGAAAGCTAAGCTTTCGCCGATTGTTTTATGGGAATATCATTTCCAAGAAATGACAAATATTATCATTATTTTATACACGACATTCATTGTCAGTGCGCTCCCACTAACCTCCTTATATACACAAGAATTATTTTCGTTTTGAATTAAATCATAAACCATTATGATTACATCAAAACGTCAGCTCCAAGAACCTTATGCTTGCTTCAACCCAAACATGGATCGAACAACTCGCAAACCTAGTTTGCTGGTTTAGGTACAATAAAATTGTTAGGATGTTATAAACATCCTCCAAAAGGTTTCCGTTTAAGGAAAGCGATTTTGATCTTTAACTGACACATTTCATAAATGTACAATTTCAGCAAGCATTATCCAAATGGATTTACCGTGGCAACATGTAAAAGGTTGAACCGTAATCAACACAATGTTGATAACGATACCTTTTCGCTAAAAGCCTAGCTTTGTACGTTGGTATGTTGCCATCCATGTATGTCTTCCTTGAAGACTTTTAAGTACCAATAGGCACAATGCCTTACGGTACATCAACTAGTGTCTAAACATAGTTGGTATACATGGAATCCACTTCGGACTCATGGAACTTTGCCATAAAAGGGAGTCGATACCTTGTATCACTTCCTCAAACGTGATCGGTTGGTCTACCTCAACAAGATTGACATCTTTATGAGGTGAGATCAGAAACCCATACCCAGGTTGTTTTCTGATTCTCTCTCGTGAGATGTATAAGTACTTTATTTATGGTATCCCTAGGATGACCTACAATTGACACTTATCCTATTTGGGTTTTAGTTTGGTATTATCCAAACATATGCCTAGCATACCCAAATCATCAGGAATGAGAAACCCGGTTTCTTTCCCGTTCATATCTAATATGATATCTGTCAAACAGATTATTATGGAACCTTATTCAAAATAAGTTCTTGCACTGTTAATGCATATCCGTTGAAGGAAATGGTAGCTCAGAGCGACTCATGATTAGCCTTATCATGTCTAACAAAATTCGGTTTCTCCGTAAGGACACACAGTCAAACTGACATGTCTCGGGAGGAGTCCTCATTGAAAGAATACTATACTCTTTCACGTATGTTTGAAACTTACTACTTAAGTATTTTCCATTACGGTCTTACCACGACGGTTTAATACTTTAGACGATCTGTTTGTCTACTTCGTGTCAAAACTCTAAAAGTTATCGATTTGTGTTCTTCAAAAGAAACACATAACCATAACGTGATGCCACATCCGTTAAGGTCACAAAATATTCATATTCACATCTAGCATTGCTAGATATGGGCCCACTTACTTCACTATGAATAGGGCTGACAGATCGGTGGCACTTTCACTATTACCAAGTAAATAGCGTTTTAGGTACTTTACCTAATAAACTAGATTCGTAGACTTTATTTGAATAGTCAAATCAGTCCTAGTACCCACTCTTCAAAAGTGTGTATATACGAGTCTTGTTTAATTGTGTCCCAGACAACAATGCCACAAATAAGTCTCTACTGATCAAATCAGTTTGAGCTATATATTTGTCATTTTATGTGTTTGAGATTTTATTTATATTCAAAATATAAATTATGTTACTCACATCTAATGTGTTTATCTTGATATCATTCTTTATATAATGAAACACTTTAGTGTTCTAGAATATAAAGGTCTATCCGCAACGGATTAAATACTGATATAAAGATAATGTTTCTAGTCAAACTAGTTACATTATAACAGTTCCTAATTTAAGTACATACCCAAAAGGTAGTTCCTAAACTTAGGATTCTACGGTCGAAACAGTGACTTTCGTCCCGTTTCCGATTCGCAGATTAATCTCAGCTTGAAGTCAGTATCCTGCTCACAGCAGATTCTGAACATCAATCCATATATTTTATGTACCACACTAAGTATATTAAAATCCAATTTTAATACTAGTAATAGACATAATATTGACAAACATTCTAAAGTCAGAGCCTTTCCCTTTCTTTAATTCCTTCGTGTCTGCCATATCCAAACGGCAGTCACTTTAGGATATGTCTTTTATCTTCCAGAAGATCATAATGATTTTGCCTTTGCCCTTTCAAATATTTCAGAAGCCTTTGGCCAAGCCTTGGGTTTCTAGAATATTGAAGTATGGTGCGCCTTGCGCCATTACCTAATTGCAAAGTTTGACTTTATCTCCTCGAGATAGTCTTTAACCCTCCAAGAGTTATTTATTGCAATTTAATACTTCTTAAATCTAAACATAGATTTATGACAAGTATATCGAATTAAGCACATAAGTTATCATCACATAAATCTTCCAAAGATTATGCTCTACTATTTGCTTAATTCTTGGCTTAGGCATAATAGGTTATTTTATCAAATAAAGTAACTTATTATTTATTTCCAGGACCATCCTGAAATTATTCCCAATTTGAAAAAATATAGTCGTTTAAATACATTTTCACCCAGGATTATGTTTTAAACACTAATCTTTTATTTATCTTGATTCTAATAGTCCAACTATTTAATCAACGATTTGTGGTACTATTTATTATAATGATTATTATAGTCCAACTATACAATCAAATATAATTTAAATTAATTAACCTCAATTACATTGATTATTATAATCCAATTAAAATCAACTGTAAATTGAAATTAATAATTCAAATATATTGATTACTATAATCCAATTATATAATCAACTATAATACAGTCCAACTGCTTATTAAAACAACAGTTTAAATATTAGTCCAACTAACATTTAATTTATATGACGAATAATTTGAATGAGCGCGTATGGCAAGTAATTAAACGAATATTGGCAAATTCAATTCTTGCCTCCCAGTATTTTTCGGCGAGCCTCTAACCCTCTGTCGAGTACTCGGGAAACCGTGTTTCCTAGTGGGCTAGGATCCCGTTAAATATCACACAATCTTGACTTTGGCCAACAAATTGTATGATAATTAACTAGGTAGATCTCTAAGATCAATTGGATCTCATCCAATTCCTAGCCCAAACCCCCGCAAGACACACACCAAGCCCAAACATCACCAAACCATACAGCAAGCCCACCAAACTGAGCCAAGCCCACGCCCAAATCACTCTAAGCCACGCCCACTCACCTTCCAAATTAACAAAAATACATATTAAACACATGCATAAATCAAGCCAAATCACATTCCAAAATTAAAGAAATCCCATCAAATACTTTCCTAATCCACTTAAATTACATTCCCTAATTAAAAGATACAAATCAAATCATATTTCTAACTAAAATAGAAGAAATCAAATTAAATCAAATCACTTCCCCAATTAAAAGATTTTTCCTTATCACACACTAATTAAAAATATCTCCAATAATTACACAAATCCTTCTCCTTCTCAAACAAGGAAAGCCCCCATCCATTTGCCTAAAAAAAGAACCCTTCACCAACACATTAGAACCCTAGCTCAATCATCTAAACACACAAAAGCCTAGCCCATTCTCACGGAAAAAACACAAAGAAATTAACCCACTGCATCACGCCACATAGCCTCCACGCAAGTCACCTACATAACCACAAACCCTCACTTAATTCACGCATCCCTCATAGCCCCTCCACTCACGCACCCTCCTTCACGTAGCAGCCACTCACGCACCCTCAACCTCACAAATCTGTCCACTTCTCACGTTCCTTACAATAGCCAGCAAGCCACGTTAAATCCCCTTCAAAAACAGCCTCAATTGACGCATAAAACCCCCTAACAAACTGCCCAATTTTCTCCCTAAAATAGCCCAGAAAATACATCAAAAACTGCCCCAAAATAGTGACAAAATCGCAGCCCCAAACCCTCCAAAAACCGTAAAAACAGTGGCCTAAATTACCTTTAAACAGTGACCAGAAAACATAGCGAAAACAGCAGCGAAAGGGAGTGAAAATAGCAGCCCAAACAGTGAAACATCGAGGAAAATTGTTGAACCAGTGAACCAGAGGAGTTACGGAGCATCAACCCTTTCGACGACCGTGTAACACACTTTCGAGAGACGAAAAAAGAGGTTAGACCTGAGGGCACCTTTTTATTTATTATCTTTCATTTTTATTTATTTTAATACTTTATTTCGTATGAATGTTATGTATTGATGCATAATGTGAATTCCGGATGAACGGAATGAGTGTTCTCTTTTGTGGTATATCGGATGGAAACTCAAACGTAAATTCCATAGCTGATTCCGAATGGACGGTATTACGGTTTGCACTCGGGATACAATGCCACGTACTACTTAAGAGACACACGTATTTCGTTTCATCCAATCTTGTATTTGAGTATGCTGTAGTTAGTAGATTATTTATTTATTTAGCATGATTTAATCAAGTTGGTTATTTATTTATCTGAGCATGATTTAGTCTAGTATGTTATTTCTTTTGAAGTATGATTATGTTATTTCTTTATGCATGATTTGGTTCTTTAATTTCGCATTAGGAATTTAGTTTACGTTTTGTTTGAGTAGTTATTTATTTGTTCTTTGTGTTTGATGATTCGACATGCTCGTTGTGTGATATTATATGATTGCCGTTATAATGACTTATTTTTTAAAGCATGTGAACTTAGTCATAGGATTTATTTTGATGAATGCGGACTAGATATAAGTTACCTTTGAGCATATATGTTGAGTAGATTCGGTTAGTTTATTGCAAAAATCATATCATTACAAGTGACATAAGTAAGGGACCATTCCGAACCCAACGGTTTGAGGTCTTCCCTTGCGAGGGGTGAGTGAGGCCTTAAATGACATTTTCTCGGTTCACACCGGGTGGCGACTCCATGTTATTTCTCCGGTTTAGTTCCCCCGCGGGCTATTCCGTACTCCCAACTAGACCGCGAGCCTAGTACAGCGTCGTCGATTTCTGTTGTCTATAGCCTGGCGACTCCACTGGGGATAGAGAATCGGCCCCGAAATAATGTCTTGTAGTGATTATTGGACTAATTTTTCAATGTCGCCAATCATCTTAAGCACATGTCCACTAGCAGATCCTTCCTAATACCTTGTTTGGAATAAGGCACATGACACTTGGAATCTCACGATATGAACAGAAGTTGCATACAACTCCTTCAAGTGAAAGATGATGGTTTGAGCATCCATATCTTCGTGAGCTTTATGAAGTTCATCCAACATAGAGTAAAGCATTATGTAAACAGCTTACTCATCATCATCGACGTGTTTCTTCCAAGTATCAAATGTATCTTGGTTAGTATCTTTTGCGGGTTCAGGGGAAATGGTCTTTCAACAACATAAAATCTTTTCTTTTCGTAAGACAATTTTAAGGTTTCTAAACCAGTCATTGTAGTTGTCCCATTTGAGCTTATGCTCATCAAGGATGGAACAAAATGATACTCTGTTTGCCATTTGAATATTTGTGAAATATTTTAACCCACATGTTAAGAGAAATGTTAAAATTAGAAATATGTTTTCATTAATGTTTCATAATAACATGGGCTTTTAATATTATGAAGTTACTCTCACTCAATTGTTTTAAAATTTTAAGCAAATTGCATCAACCCCATTATGATAGATTTATTGTTGGCAAGGATCCCATTATCATCATTTCATAACTCCGACTAGGGCCGGTCGTTATAAAATACGATGATTAGGTAGGTTCCCAACCAATTTATGATATAAATCACAATTCCTTGATCATTGGGTTGGGCAATCAAACATGCTAGTCCTTGTGGACACCCAATCTTTGCCACTAAGTTATAAGACCACGCCTAAGGGTCACTACGTCTTATGACTCAGAAAAGTCAAACCATTGTCAATAGTACAATTTAGGGACAAATTGGTATTGGTCAGTCTGGTAAAGCCTAGTCCTGCCAATACGGTTTAAGCCCTTTGGGTCTATACTTTACAATGGAGGCAAATTTTAGACTTAAATTATTATTGAGGATTTTAGCAAGTTTTAGTGAATAACTGTCAAATGGATTCCTCCATTGAAAATTCCCAGAGGGATGGTGGAGCAAACTCTCTTAAATACCCTAACTCTTAGGCTCTTATTGCCTTGGTGACAGGAATAAACAATAGATCCTCCAAATTAGTCCAACACTTTAAATATGCTTTAAGGTAAGCTTTGAGTAAATGATTATCTAGATGTCTTCACAACTTTTCCTTTTGGCTATAAAAAGGTAGTGAGTGAAGGAAAACACCAAATCATTATCTATCTCTAGTATGACCTTGGTTAAATTAACTTTAGTTTGGAAAGTTTTATTAACCCCTTAGTCTCAACCCACTTGTATCTTTTATAATGTCTTTTATTATAAATGAGTGATTTATATTTATTAGACTTAAAGGTATAAATCCCTAAGTTCATCACAGAATAATTAATTAGCTAAGGGATAAGCAATACACTCTATATTTCTTAGAAAGTCTCTAGATGCTTGCACCCTAAAATAATCATGCCAATTCTAATCATATATAGAATCATCAAGCATATGAGTTTTAATATGTTGGAATTATTTTTGGCATTAAATAACTTTGATTAATATTTAATTATGATATTGCATTTTAATTTATTCAAATAAATTTAATATTCATGTTTTTCTGCAGACGGGTGAACTTTAAATGCAATTTCATAATTCAACTCTTAACCAAATCATGTAAAACCTGTGTCTAAAATTAATTTCAGGGTATTAGCTTTCCAACGAGCTTTTAAACACCCAATTTCAAGTTCAAACGAGGAGAACTAATCAAAACAAAAATGGCGCGCTGATACCACTGTTGGGAAGCGGCCGCGAGTGCGCAACAGAAAATTAAAATTGTTATGCCACTTTCCCTTTGTCCAAGACCCATTTGTTTTGATTATTCTACAAGCCTAGGCATGTTACTATATATTCTAAGTATAAAACTCATAAAACATGCAAAGAACATAAACCTAAACATGTTAACTATCATAATAACTCTAATTAAAATAAAGAAAAAAAAGACTTACTTGAACCGAAGACTCCTCCAGTCCTCCCTCGAATCTACAAGATTTTCTCGAACTCAGCAAGCTCTTCCACGTTCCAAAGAGCCACCCAAGTGTGTGGCCTCCAAATATGCACACAACAAAGCCAAAACTCAAAGGCAAGACTACGCCTTGAGTGCACGGGTATTTTGCCCTTGGTGCTAGCCTAGGCAAATACCTCAAAACTTTTAACTCGAGGTTCCTCTAGTCAATTAGACTTAAGGATCCTCAAAATCAGTGGCTTACTCTTAAACTTTAGAGTTGCTCACTTATATAAACCCAAGATATGAAAGGTTTGGTGTAAAAATTTGTGAAGAATTCTTTGGGTTTATATAGTGCTCTAAAGACAACAAAATTAATTAAGAATCTGATGTGGGATAAAATCTAATTTATTCTTAGCCATTGGATCTTAATTTATTGTTTTAATGAGATTATAAAACCCTAATAAGATTTTGGGCCGAATTGGAATTCAAAACAAATAACCAAATTTTTTTTACTATTCATGAGAATAGTAATTTTTTTTTTTTCCAATTCCCAAAGTGCCCCCATCGTCATTCACCAATCCCTAAGCCACTATGGAACCTCATAAATGATATTTTCAATAATTAAACACATTGAACCATTTATGAACAATTCCTACAACAATCATATATGATGTTATATTTGTATTGTGCACTATTAACCATTGATTTCAACTTTGTTGTGTGTGCCCTTTTGGGTTCCCATCAAGTTGGACATGAAATGAATCGTGATAATTTAATCGAACATAAATTATCCTCCGATCAGATTGTCGTTCGATTTCAATGACCAAGGTTGACATCTAGCAATATGCCAAGCCCCCCAATGAGAAGGAAATATATATATACCCATTCTGTAAGCGATTTACATATGATAAGGTCCCTCGCCTCACTGTATCCCCACCTATTGACCTAGGGTACGGAAAGTGTCTACCCATATGGTCAAATGTATGATGTTGGTAGTGTCATGAATCGTGCTAACCCAAGAATCTCACATGATTCTTCCGCTGTGGCCACAGTCTCAAGCACTGATCACACATAGCAACCCGCGAACTGGAATACTACTCTTATAAGAAAATATTATCCGAGAGAGTGGCGATTCTCTGTTGTATCTTTACAAACTACATGTGTTTCAACAAATGACCAAATCATACCCTTATGACCGGATCTTTTGAACTGGGGAAAAAGAATGTCAAAGTTATTTGATCCACACATAATATTGTAAAGACCTCAAGTCTAAGGACTAGTCATATAATCGATACATGAATGTTCTCACAGACACATGGGATCAACACTTCATATGAAAACTTTCGGCGGTTAGTTCGATGGACACGAGACACTTATGCATACATATGATACACCAAGCGGGCGGATCTCCGCTAGTAGCCTATGAGATCGGCTACCCCACTTAAGGGCGGATCATATCATCATGCTAGTCTTTCCGCTTTGTGAACGCCTAGATTATTCACAAAACTATGACTGGGAAAATTTAAGAGTAATGATTTTCATAAGGCGTGGAAGCCATCGTATTATTACTCCAAGGGCTTTATTACAGTGTTGATGATTCATATAAGTTATGTAAGACACTTATAATAAAGATTGCCATTTTATTAATTAATGAAAATATTACAAATACATGTACATATAGCCCATCCACAAGTTGGATATAAGGCATATCCCTAACAACATCATCCCCTGTCCCAACTCTCAAGGTAAAGCTACCTTCAGCAAGGTCCCTCCATGAGTCAAGTAGCTGCAAAGAAAAACAAACATGGTTAGTGGCACCAGAATCAACAATCCATATGGATTTATCATCCTCCACCAAAAGAGACTCAATGACAAGTAAATCATATTTACTTGTATTCTTCTTCTCTTTAAGCTCAGCAAGGTATTTCAGACAATTCCTTTTCCAATGCCCTTGTGTTGGTTTCTATTAGGGTCCCAAGATCAATAATAAGTATGAATCAAGTGCGAATACATATCGAAGAAGTTGCGGAATACTCACATCGATCGGTTGAGCGACGCGGAGGCAACAAAAATCATTTTCTTCCCCCTTGAACTGGTTTCGGTAGTGAGCACCTTTTGCTCACTAGTTTGGCCTCGGTTTGGGTCCTTCGTCAAGCTCTGAGCTTCGTAGAACGGTTCCCGGCTCATAGGTAGACTTCCCTATCACCTTCGTATGTCTCATAAGTGTGCTAGCACTTGCGATTTTGCCACAAAATCCACTCTTTGCTACCCACACTGCTCGGCATTTTGAAGAAAAACAGTTAGCAGTTTTTGCACATTGGGCGTGAGAGAGAAGAAGGGAATGAAGATAGAGAGTTGTGTTTGGTTTGTCAAATTTGTGTATTAAATACACATATGTGAATTTCTAATGCATTTCACTTGAATTTGACTTTCAAAAAGCAAACCATTAAAGCCTTAATGGCACCAACCACACACATCACTTCCATCAATCATGAATAGTGACTTGCATCAATCACTCAAAGTGAAAGACATCCATCACTTGATTGACGAATGATGTGACGCTAGATGCGACTAGCGATTTGACGATTGATTTGACTTGCGTGCCACACTCGAATTTGAAATGCGAATGCGCTCGCAAACAATCCTGGGCTCGGGTTCACTAATTCCAAATTAATGAATTTTTCGTTGCGTCGTAATTAAATGATTACGCCTAGCGAAATCACTATTCACGTCGCTAACGAATTAATTCTAATTAATTCGTTCGCCCGAATTAAAATCTAATTTTAATTCCGTGTCGAAATCTAATTTCGTTTAATATATCAAATATATTAATTCTCGATTAATTCCAAACTAATCGTTATCTCTCTTTAAATGATATTTTATCCCAAATAAAATATCTCCGCAATTAATCCCAGATTAATTTTCTCTCTCTTCTAATTAATACCAGATTAATTTAGAGTGCGAGTTATACGTCATCGATGAATCTTTGGGAAGCGACCCATGAGATCCCCTGATATGTTGGCAGTAAATTCGGTCGTCGGACTATCCGAACACGTAAGTACCTCGTACTATGTTTATACAGATTTACAAGACAAAGTTGGCCTCTAGCAAAGCGCCATGCCTACCCAATTCTCCGGAAACATCCTTACAGGAATAAATGATCTGTATCAGGCGTAGTATACATAGTATTGCATATTTCTGTCCAGTATCGAATGATCACGTGCTAGGCCTGGGGCTGGAATTGTGTCTGCCCCGTACGAAGCACATGTCGAATGTCTGGTGACTAGTCTCTATAATCGGATAAACCTGACCTTGTCATTTTATCCCGATAGCTGCAGCATTTAAGAGAACCAGTCCCGTATCCTACGTGACCATCATCTCCATATGACTGGAGTGACACTTCCGTCTTAACATCACACCAACACACTACGATTCTCAATATACCCAGTATTGGCGTACACAGAACCTGTTAAAGCCCTGGCCGACCTCAACCAAAGTATATTGATTTTCACAAGTATTAGCGGTGCAAGTCTTAGGTTAAGACCAAATACACCTTCCTCGATTTCGGACTTCCATAAACACATAGTCATACTACCAATGGAATTCCTAGGGGGTCTTATCCAGAGCGAAGCTGTTTCCCATACCATCGGTGAAACACAACCTCCTACTACACTTGCATGAGTATCCTATACCCAAATATATGAGAACTATGCCGTTGTGCCCTCACAACGCGCAGAAGTGTAATACTAGTCTTTTACGTATTTATCGATGTCCAATCTCGATAATACTATGACTAGGGATATTTAATGATTTATCCTTCATGGACTGATACTGTCTCATATCATTCTCCATCCAGGAAAAATCATAGGGACCTCTCATCATTTATACATCTAGGTGATCTAATCACAAATGAGAAGAGTGCAATCTCCTTTGTCACATAGTTAATTTGTACAACAACCCATGATCTATACAAATAGTGACGTATGGGTCCTCATTGTTCAACATCTCCTACTTGGCCTATAGCCGTCACTCGAGTGTCTTACAACCCGAAACTATATAACGGTTGGCTCAAATTACTAAAATGCTAAAACATCGTCAACGGATTTGCATGAATATCATATGAATGCGATTTTTTTGAAAAATTCGATCACATCGCCACGATGTATGAAATCCGAAACGAATCAGATGAATATCAAAGTATATATCTATAATCGTTTGATGAGACCATTAATTCTAGCTTGTGCTCGATCCTCCTTAGCTGCTAACAAAATTATATCTAATCTAATTAGATTTTTTTATTGACCCAAATGGCTTCTATTGCCGCCTCACTTGCAGCGCAATTACCAACACCGCATTTGTGTTAGGGCAGTTGTGGAACCTTTAGGGTCGGATCGGTGCCCCGAGCAGCGGAAATGGGTCTAACCCATGGATATCAAGTATGGATGTAATTTTAAAATTATTTAATGAAAAACTACATTCCATTATGAGTGTATAGGTAAAAACCGGGACTGAAACGGAGTCCGGAAGCTCCCAAACGAAGCAAAACAAAATCAGTGTGCAAGAGGTACAGCGCTACAGTGCGTGCTACAGTGAGCGCGCACTGCGCGCGTTTACAGTGCGCGCGGCACTGTAGCGCGCAGCTCTCTATCCTTTTTTTTTTATTTTATTTGAATGTTTTAAGTTGCAGCTCTCATTCCAGAGAGCTGCAACATTAGGGTCTATTACCCTAATAATATCCGGTCTATCCTAAACACTTCAAAAACACTCAAAATTAATTTTTAATTTCAAAACCAACATAAACACATGTTATAGAATAAAAATCTAGTTTTTCAAAATATTAAATATTTTTCCAAAAACATAATTTATTCTAAATACGCATTTGCGTAAATTTTGAATACAATACACAAACCATTTTAGAATCCAAATACGAAATGTCCCGTGAACAATTCTAGTCCACCTAAAGGTGGTCAAGTGAATCTAGAATGGTAGCCATAGCTCTAAGCATTAATCTAGAGTTCCAAACTCTAATTAATTATTCCATGTCCAACATGAATATTTTTGACCTAATTACAAGCATGTTGTGTTTATACTTCTAAAGTATCCTAACATAATTAATTAGCCTTATTCAACATTAAGCTATGTGATCATGCATCTAATACACAAATAAACATAGCTTTGGAGAAGATCAAACATTACCTTGTAAGCTAGATGCAAGATCCAATCTACTTCTCCTTGTTGAAATTGTTGGAGAATCTCCAAGGTGTGCAAGCTTGACTTCAAGATCCAATATTGTTTCCAATGCTTCCAAGCTTCACTTCAAGATCCAATCTTGATTTCTCCTAGATGAAATGTTTTAGAGACCTCACAAGCTTCTCTAAACACTTCTCTAATTTAGGCTAATCTCTCAATAATTTGCTTATACTTGTAATTGAACTTGCTAATTAAAACATTCCTAAAGCTTGCTATTTATAGCAAAACTTAGGCAATTTTTAATCAATAAATGTCTTATCAAATATTAGGTATGCTTAATTAAATTCATCCAAATATTCATAATTAGGTGTGACTAATCCCATTATTTACCACTTTGATTTAAATAAATTAAATCAAGACAATATTTACTTAATGGATTAGTTCAATGTCTACCACTTTGATTTAATCCAATTAAATCAAGACATATAGATTTACACCAATTAATACAAATTTGGAATTACCAAAATATCCTCAAATGGTAGAAATATTTATGAATTTACAATTAAGCCCTTTGTGTAATTTTGAATTAATCCAATTAATCCAAATAGGTCAAAGTAAATAATCAATGTTATCTAATAACACTTGATTATCTTGGTTGATAATTATAATATCGAATATTATATTTTATCAAAATTAATCGGCTACCCAAGTGCTCAACGAGTACACTTCATATTTGGACTCTCTAAGTTCAGACACGTTCGTCATATAAGCCTAGCTAATATGTACGCAATTCGGCCACCTCTGAATTCGCGAAGAACACAAACGACATTTCTGAACTATACAAATCGAGGTTATCACATATGTTTAACAATCCCTCCGTCGTAGGCTATCCGAGTTGTGCTTAGGAAACATAGAATATACCGTCAAGTTTCCGAGGCGCACATCTCATGTCGACATGTCCACGATTCTTCATAAATGATGCGATCCACCCTAGGTGATCGACTTTGGCCAAAGATTTAAGAATCGTGACTTTACTAACATGGATACCTAAACCCCTTAGGGTACTCATACGGGCCGACAGATCCTATCTTGCTTCGCACTTGATTACTGTGTGCATCGGTCCACACCCAACGAACATCTAGAGGCCAGACCATGAAAGGTTTCTGACATACATGGCATCTAAGTGTGGAGGATCTCACACAAAATCAATGCTATCCTATAGTCAAATGATTACATATGCTACGACTCGAGGAGATTCCTATTGACGGTGGTGTGTACTTCCAACTATTAGGAATCACATGTGAGTCATTCAGTATTCGCTCCGACGAATACCCACATGTCTATACGAGTTTCCAATACTCATGGTACATCGCGTTAAACCATCGGAACTCCAATTCCAGTATACGACATGTGCTAGTCTTATAGGTTATAGGAATTCGACCGTATTCCAAAACCAACGACTATGAATATTTATTTTAAGAATAGTTTACACCTAGTGTCAAAACTATTCTAAGGTCGATGTCATTCTTAGCATATCGATACATCAATTTAATATGCGTAATAACAATACCATTAATAGGGTATGAAATGAAAAATATAGTTATTTTATTAATAAATAATAAAATGTACAAATCGGATAGGCACTCCAAGCACCAACTCCATCAAACTCCCACTTGCTTAGTGCCAATCTGGATGGTACCGTAGTCCCATCTCCTCTACATGTTTATCGAATAACTTAGGAGGTAAGGCCTTTGTAAGTGGGTCTGCTATGTTGTCTTGTCCTTGAATCTTTAAGACCATTATGTCTTTTCGTTCGATTATCTCTCTAATTACGCGGTATTTTCTTTCCACATGTTTAGACTTGGAATGCGCCCTTGGCTCCTTAGCCTGCGCGATGGCTCCGTTATTATCACAGTATAATGGGATTGAATCTGTAATACTAGGCACAATGCCAAGTTCTGTGATAAAATTTCTAATCCAAACAGCTTCTTTAGCAGCTTCTGAAGCCGCTATAAATTCCGCCTCAGTGGTTGAATCAGCTGTTGAGCCTTGCTTTGAACAACGCCAACTAATAGCACCACCGTTAAGGGTAAATATGTATCCTGATGTAGATTTTCTATCATCTGGATCTCCTTGGAAGTCGGAGTCTGTATAACCCTTAATTTGTAGCTCATCTTCTCCATATATTAGAAACTTATCCTTGGTGCCTTTTAGATATTTTAGGATATGTTTCACGGCTGTCCAATGATCATTACCTGGATCAGATTGATATCGGCTGGTCACACTGACGCCGAAACTGATGTCAGGTCTAGTACATAACATAGCATACATTATGCTTCCAATACAAGAAGCATATGGCAAGTTAGACATCCTAACTCTCTCTCTCTCTCTGTCTGAGGTGCCATTTTCTTCGAAAGATGTATACCATATCGGAAAGGTACATTTGCTGTCTTACAGTTGGTAAAACTGTACCTTTCTAACATCTTGTCTATGTACGTTGACTGTGACAACCCTATAAGCTTCCTGATTCTATCTCGATAGAGCCTTATACCTAGTATATAGGAAGCTTCACCCATATCTTTCATGGAGAAGTTCTTGCAAAGGTAGGCTTTCACACTTTGCATCATCCCTATATCATTTCCTATGATAAGGATGTCATCTACATACAAGACTAGGAAAACTATCATGCTCCCACTAACTTTCTTATAAACACATGGTTCTTCATCATTTTTTATGAATCCAGATAATCTAATTATCTCATCAAAACGACGATTCCAACTTCGGGATGCCTGTTTAAGTCCATAAATAGACTTTTGGAGCTTACAAACCAAGTTTGAAGTCTCGCTGGATATGAAACCCTCTGGTTGTTCCATATAGATATCCTCTTCAAGAAATCCATTTAGGAAAGCTGTTTTCACACATCCATCTGCCATATCTCATAGTCGTGATATGCAGCAATGGCTAAAAGAATCCTAATGGATTTTAACATGGCTACTGGTGAAAAAGTTTCCTCATAGTCAATCCCAGGACGTTGAGTATAACCTTTCGCTACCAGTCGGGCTTTAAAGGTTTCCACCTTTCCATCGGGCCCTCGCTTCCTTTTGTAAACCCATTTACAGCCAATAGGTTTAACTCCTTCAGGAAGTTCAACTAAGTCCCAGACTTGATTGGCATGCATTGAATCCATTTCGGATTTCATGGCTTCCTGCCATTTTCCCGAATCGATATCCAATATCGCTTCCTTATACATAGTCGGATCTGTTTCCTCCAAGAGGAGAACATCAATGCTCACATCAGTTGTTAAAAATAGTCTCTCAGGAGGCCTTGATATTCTATTCGACTTACGTAAAACCTGTGTTGTAGATCCTTCACCTAGTTGGATCTCTGGTTCCATATCAGGTTCCTTAATGTTGGGATCAAACTCATCAAGTTTAATCTCTCTACAATTCTCACTTTCTCTCAAAAATTGTTTTTCAAGAAAAGTTGCAAAGCGAACAATAAATACATTCCGTTGCTCAGAATCGTAGAATTGATATCCCATAGAATTATCAGGATATCCAACGAACCTACATTTATACCCTCTGGGTGCTAGTTTATCCCGATGCGTAATTCTAACGTATGCAGGACAACCCCAAATCTTTAAATGCTTAAGACTTGGATTTCTACCGAACCATATCTGATAGGGGGTCGTAGAAACAGCTTTCGATGGAACTCTATTAAGTATGTAGGCAGCAGTTTGTAAAGCGTAACCCCAAAGGAAATAAGGAAGATTTGTATAGCTCATCATGGATCGCACAATATCCAATAAAGTACGATTTCTACGCTCAGACACTCCATTGTGTTGAGGTGTTCCTGGTGGACTATATTGGGCAAGAATTCCATTCTCCCTTAAATAATTTCTGAATTCTTCACTCATGTATTCACCTCCTCGATCTGATCTAAGGCATTTGATGAATTTACTCGTTTGTTTTTCTACTTCGTTTCGGAATATTTTGAACTTGTCAAATGTTTCCGACTTATGTTTCATTAGATAGACATATCCATATCTAGACTTGTCATCTGTGAAAGTCACAAAGTAAGTTGAACCATCATGGGCGGCATGATTTAATGGACCACACACATCGCTGTGTATTAGCTCCAGTAAATCTCCAGCACGGTGTCCAACACCTTGAAATGGGGCCTTTGTCATCTTTCCTTGGATGCATGACTCACAAATTGGATAAGGATCTAAGGTAAGATTTTCAATCAAACCATCCTTTATTAATTTGGATAGACGTCTAACACCTATGTGGCCCAATCTCATATGCCATAATTCAGTATTATTTAGTTCAGACTTCCTACTTGTATTTTTCTCTATATTAAAGACATCTCTACATGTTTCCAAAACATAGTGACCGTTTGATAAAGAACATTCACATTTCAATAAATTTTCTTTATCATACAAACATAAAGTTTCATCCTTAATGTTTATTTTATAACCCTCTTTATCTAATATTGGCAGGGATATTATTTGTCTGATAAGTGAGGGTACATAATAACAGTCTCGTAAATTTAACTTACAACCATTAGGGAGATTTAAAAAATTGTTCCTATGGCTTTAACATCCAATGTATCGCCATTGCCAACTTTAAGCTGGATCTCCCCTTTATTCAGCCTTCTTCTAACCCTCATTTCCTGCAGGGAATTGCAGATATGAGTAGGACTGCCAGTGTCTAACACCCATCCATTATTTGCATCTAAGGCTAATGAGATGTTAATAATTGGAAAAATACAAAGCGTACCTGAGGGTCCTGTCTTTCCTTTTAGTTCTGGACAATCCTTCTTCCAATGTCCAAACTTCTTGCATTGTAAACATTGATCACGAGCTATTTTCGGTTTTCCACTTTTGCGTTTCTTGGAGTTTTTCTTTGATATCTTCTTCTTCCCCATCTTTATTTTCTTTGACTTCCCAGAAGTCTTTGAAGAGCCAGCTCCACCGTGGAGATACAATGTAGGGTTGCCTTTCTTCAGATCTTGCTCCGCCGTGCGTAACATGTTATGAAGTTCTTCGTATGTGGCTTGCATCGAATGCATATGGAAATTTAAGACAAAGCCAGCATAAGAACCAGGCAAAGAAGACAGAATCAAATTACGGCCCAGCCGTTCATCAACAAAATACCTTGTCGTTCTAGATATCGAATTTGGTCTATCATGTTCAAGACATGAGTGCTGACATCTCTTCCCTCCTTGAGTTCAGCACGGAATAATTCCTTAGACCGCCGATAAAGTTCCATCTCTTGATTTGCTTCAAACAACTCCTTGAGTGTTCGCATGATACTCCAAGCATCTGGTACTTCAATGTACTGTCTCAGCAAATCCGGAACCATCGATCCTAAGATGTAGGATTTCACTTTCAGGTTATCATCCTTCCATCTATCAAAAGTTTCTCGTTCTTCTGGAGTGGAGTCAGGATCAATATCAACAGGTAGTGGATTGATCGTGACATAAGTCAATTTTTCATACTCCAAGACAAGGCGCATGTTCATTTGCCATTCAAAATAGTTTTCAGCTCCTTTTAGCTTATTGGAATCCAAAAGTTTCATCAATGGATTAGCAGCAGCCATCTACAAGACAACATTTTTAGTAGTAGCAGAACAATTTTTCATTTCAAAATAATAACACTAATATATTATGGAATTTTAAATCTATTAGTGCCCTCCCACTACTTTACGTAATTCCGTAATCTCAGAAAAATAGAAATTTAACTATCAAAATTTCATAGCGGGAAGTGGATCCTATGACATTTACTCCAGCCTCACACTAATGACGATATTGGCTTTTATAAACTCATTAGGTAGACCTCCAAGGTCAATCACATTATGTGACTCCTATTTTGGTCCTGAACCGTTTCTTATCCTCACACTAATGACGATATTGGATTAAGATGTGTTCTAGGTGTATACTTGTCAATATGCACTAATGAGCTTTGTATGTACACCCTCACACTAATGACGATATTGGGTGACTACGTTAACCCATCACGCTACATCTAATGTTTTACCGGAGCGACCTAAGTTCCGAGCACTTATATCCTCACACTAATGACGATATTGGATATAAGTAGTAAGAACCAATTCATTTCCGTATTGACAAGACGGGCCATCCAATAATGCTCCAACATTATTAATACTATTACTTAAAAGTAATCACCTAATCACGAGAGATTTATGACAATCAAGTCATTAATTTTATTAGGTCAAAATTTTAATTTAACACATGCCACATGTCCAATATGATTTATGCATCATTAAATTAAAATTACTATGGCATTGATTCAAAATATGTGTTGTGTGGTTAAGCCTTTGCTCTGATACCATTTTGTTAGGGCAGTTGTGGAACCTTTAGGGTCGGATCGGTGCCCCGAGCAGCGGAAATGGGTCTAACCCATGGATATCAAGTATGGATGTAATTTTAAAATTATTTAATGAAAAACTACATTCCATTATGAGTGTATAGGTAAAAACCGGGACTGAAACGGAGTCCGGAAGCTCCCAAACGAAGCAAAACAAAATCAGTGTGCAAGAGGTACAGCGCTACAGTGCGTGCTACAGTGAGCGCGCACTGCGCGCGTTTACAGTGCGCGCTACAGTGCGCGCGGCACTGTAGCGCGCAGCTCTCTATCCTTTTTTTTTATTTTATTTGAATGTTTTAAGTTGCAGCTCTCATTCCAGAGAGCTGCAACATTAGGGTCTATTACCCTAATAATATCCGGTCTATCCTAAACACTTCAAAAACACTCAAAATTAATTTTTAATTTCAAAACCAACATAAACACATGTTATAGAATAAAAATCTAGTTTTTCAAAATATTAAATATTTTTCCAAAAACATAAATTTATTCTAAATACGCATTTGCGTAAATTTTGAATACAATACACAAACCATTTTAGAATCCAAATACGAAATGTCCCGTGAACAATTCTAGTCCACCTAAAGGTGGTCAAGTGAATCTAGAATGGTAGCCATAGCTCTAAGCATTAATCTAGAGTTCCAAACTCTAATTAATTATTCCATGTCCAACATGAATATTTTTGACCTAATTACAAGCATGTTGTGTTTATACTTCTAAAGTATCCTAACATAATTAATTAGCCTTATTCAACATTAAGCTATGTGATCATCATCATCTAATACACAAATAAACATAGCTTTGGAGAAGATCAAACATTACCTTGTAAGCTAGATGCAAGATCCAATCTACTTCTCCTTGTTGAAATTGTTGGAGAATCTCCAAGGTGTGCAAGCTTGACTTCAAGATCCAATATTGTTTCCAATGCTTCCAAGCTTCACTTCAAGATCCAATCTTGATTTCTCCTAGATGAAATGTTTTAGAGACCTCACAAGCTTCTCTAAACACTTCTCTAATTTAGGCTAATCTCTCAATAATTTGCTTATACTTGTAATTGAACTTGCTAATTAAAACATTCCTAAAGCTTGCTATTTATAGCAAAACTTAGGCAATTTTTAATCAATAAATGTCTTATCAAATATTAGGTATGCTTAATTAAATTCATCCAAATATTCATAATTAGGTGTGACTAATCCCATTATTTACCACTTTGATTTAAATAAATTAAATCAAGACAATATTTACTTAATGGATTAGTTCAATGTCTACCACTTTGATTTAATCCAATTAAATCAAGACATATAGATTTACACCAATTAATACAAATTTGGAATTACCAAAATATCCTCAAATGGTAGAAATATTTATGAATTTACAATTAAGCCCTTTGTGTAATTTTGAATTAATCCAATTAATCCAAATAGGTCAAAGTAAATAATCAATGTTATCTAATAACACTTGATTATCTTGGTTGATAATTATAATATCGAATATTATATTTTATCAAAATTAATCGGCTACCCAAGTGCTCAACGAGTACACTTCATATTTGGACTCTCTAAGTTCAGACACGTTCGTCATATAAGCCTAGCTAATATGTACGCAATTCGGCCACCTCTGAATTCGCGAAGAACACAAACGACATTTCTGAACTATACAAATCGAGGTTATCACATATGTTTAACAATCCCTCCGTCGTAGGCTATCCGAGTTGTGCTTAGGAAACATAGAATATACCGTCAAGTTTCCGAGGCGCACATCTCATGTCGACATGTCCACGATTCTTCATAAATGATGCGATCCACCCTAGGTGATCGACTTTGGCCAAAGATTTAAGAATCGTGACTTTACTAACATGGATACCTAAACCCCTTAGGGTACTCATACGGGCCGACAGATCCTATCTTGCTTCGCACTTGATTACTGTGTGCATCGGTCCACACCCAACGAACATCTAGAGGCCAGACCATGAAAGGTTTCTGACATACATGGCATCTAAGTGTGGAGGATCTCACACAAAATCAATGCTATCCTATAGTCAAATGATTACATATGCTACTCGACTCGAGGAGATTCCTATTGACGGTGGTGTGTACTTCCAACTATTAGGAATCACATGTGAGTCATTCAGTATTCGCTCCGACGAATACCCACATGTCTATACGAGTTTCCAATACTCATGGTACATCGCGTTAAACCATCGGAACTCCAATTCCAGTATACGACATGTGCTAGTCTTATAGGTTATAGGAATTCGACCGTATTCCAAAACCAACGACTATGAATATTTATTTTAAGAATAGTTTACACCTAGTGTCAAAACTATTCTAAGGTCGATGTCATTCTTAGCATATCGATACATCAATTTAATATGCGTAATAACAATACCATTAATAGGGTATGAAATGAAAAATATAGTTATTTTATTAATAAATAATAAAATGTACAAATCGGATAGGCACTCCAAGCACCAAGCACCAACTCCATCAAATTTTTGTTTATATGGTAACACTATCTTGCTTGGAAAGATTTCCAGCACACTGCTTTCGCCGTTATTCAAACTGTCTATACCGTTTGCGACTTATGGTCATTTTAAATCGGTTAGAAACTTGCCTACAGTTATCCTCAGTCACTTTCAAGTTCTCCTTCTCCTAGGTTTAAGAATGTATCCTTAGTTCCTAGAAACAACGGATGTTCTTAACTTCAAATTCTCATTGACTATAACGCGTATTGGCCTTTTTGTGATCCATATGCTCAAGCGTATGAGAACAAGCCAGTCGCGTATATGTTTTCAATTACGATTCCACGGAGAGTTTTCTTCGAAGCAAGCTTTCACTGATTTTGTTTTTATGGGGAATATCATTCCCAAGATGGACATTTATCATTATTTATAGGACAACCCCTGTCAGTGCGCTCCTACTAACCCTCTTATAATACACAAGAATCTTTACGTTTTGAATTAATCATAAACATTATGATTACATCAAAACGACAATTCCCAGAACTTATGCTTGCTTTCAATCCAAACATGGATCGAATAACCCGAAAACCTTGTTTGCTAGTTTTGGTACGACAAAACCGTCAGGATGTTTTAAACATCCTCCAAAGGTTTCCTTTTTAGGAAAGCGATTTTGCCATAAAGCTGACATTTTTCATAAATGAAATATGCAGCATTAGCAAGCATTCTCCAAATGGATTACCGTGGCAACAGTTAAAAGGTTGAATCGTAATCAACACAATGTTGATACTGATACCTTTCCGCTAAAAGCCTAGTTATACGTTGGTATGTTGCCATCCATGTATGTCTTACTGAAGACTTATAAAGTACCAATAGGCACAATGCCTTGCGGTACATCAACTAGTATCCAAACTTGTTGATATACATGGAATCCATTTCGGACTCTTGACACTTTGTCATAATCAGGGAGTCGATACCTTGTATCACTACCTCATACGTAGTCAATTGGTATACCTCAACAGATAGACATCTTTATGAGGTGAGATTAGAAACCCATACCCCAGGTTGTTTCTGACTCTCTCCGACATTCGCGGTTCTTGTGTATACGAAGATTAATGGAATAGTTTCATCATTGATGAACTATTTTTTTCATTAGGAATCGGTGCCTTGAATAGTATTACTCCGATTTTCATCGAGTTTTACTGTCCTCCCACTTACCACTGCATATCAGTATTCCTCTTAGGAAAACCGCATGGTGAGAACCAATCTAATTGTTCTCTCGTGAGTTGTATAAGTACAATACTTATGGTATCCCTAGGATAACCTATAATTGGCACTTATCCAATTTGGGTTTCAGTTTGGTATTATCCAAACATATGCCTAGCATACCCAAATTTTCGTGATTGAGAAACCCAGTTTCTTTCCCGTTCATATCTAATATGAAATCTGTCAAATAGATTTTATGGAACCTTATTCAAAATAAGTTCTGCACTATTTAAAGCTTATCCGTTGAGGGAAATGGTAGCTCAGAACGACTCATGATTAACCTTATCATGTCCAACAAAATTCAATTTATCCGTTCGGACACACCGTCAGGATGACGTGTTCCGGGAGGAGTCCTTTTTGAAAGAATAATATACTCTTTCAAGTATATTAGAAACTTATTGCTTAAGTATTTTCCATTATGGTCTTACCGTGACGGTATAATACTATAGTCGATCTGTTTGTCTATTTCTTGTCGAAAACTGTAAAAGTTTCTGATTTGTGTTCTTCAAAATAAACACATAACCATAACGCGATGCCATATCCGTAAAGGTCACGAAATATTCATCTTCACATCTAGCCTAGCTAGACATGGGCCCACTTGCTTCACTATGAACTAAGGCTGACAGATCTGTGGCATTTGCACTTTTATAAAGTAAATAGTGTTTTAGGCACTTTTCCCAATAAACTAGATTCGTAGACTTTATTTGATTGGAATCAAATGTGTCCTATTACCCACTCTCCGAAAGAGTGGATATACGATTCTTGTTTAATTGTGTCTCTGACAATAATGCCACAATTAAGTTTCATATGATCAAATCAGTTTGAGCTATTGTTTGTCATGTTATATGTTTGAGATTTATTTATTTTCAAAATATAAATGATGTTATTCACATCTAATGTGTTTATCTCAATATCGTCTTTATATAATGAAACACTTTAGTGTTCTAGAATATAAAGGTTCACCCGCAGCGGGTTTAAACACTGATATAGAGATAATGTTCTAGTCAAACTAGTTATATTATAACAGTTCCCTAATTTAAGTACACACCCGAAGGGTAGTTCCTAAATTAGGTATCTACGGTTGAAACAATGACTTTCATCCCGTTTTCGAATCGCAGATTAATCTCAATTGAAGTCAGTATCCTGTTCAAAACAAATTCTGAACATCAATACTTATTTATGTACCACACTAAGTATCTAAAATCCAATTTTAATACTAGTTGTGAACATAATTATGACAAACATATTTGAAGTTAGAGCCTTGCTCGTCTTCAATTCCTTCATGTCTGCTTTGTCCAAACGGCAGTCACGCTCCCGCGATCCCATTTGCCATATTTGGGCAGACATTTTGGGATATGTCTTTTATCTTCCTAGAAGATTATAATGATGTTGCCTTTGCCCTTTTTCACCTTCCAGTAGCATTTGGCCAAGCCTTGGCCTTCTAGAATATTGAAGTAAGGTGCGTCTTGCGGTACTTGCCTAATTGCAAACTTTGACTTTATCTCATTGAGATTAGTCATTAACTCTCAAAGAGTTATCAATTGCAATTTAGTACTTCTAAAATCTAAGTATAGATTTATGAAGATCCTTCAATTTCAGTATCATACTTTAAGGATCTAATTCTTAGTTCTGATTCAGAAATTAAGGAGTCTACTGCGGTAAGTATAATGGATTAAGCACTAAAGTTATCATCACATTAATCTTCCAAAGATTTGCTATACTATTTGCTTAACTTCAGGTTTAGGCATAATATGTTATTTTATCAAATAAAGTAACTTATTATTTTCCAAGACCATCCTGAAATTTTATTCCCAATTTGAAAATTAAACCATTTAAATACATTTTCCATAGGATTATGTTTTAAATGTCAATCTTTCAATTTAATCTTGATTTTAATAGTCCAACTATTTAATCAACGATTTCGGTACTATTTATTATAATGATTACAATAGTCTAACTATTTAATCAACTATAATTTAATAGAATAAAATAAATTATATTGATTACTATAATCCAATTATAAAATCAACTATAAATGAATTGTTTGAATATAGTCCAACTATTTATAAAACAACATTTAAATATTAGTCCAACTAACATTAATTTCTTTGACGAATGATATTTGTTCGAGCGCGTATGGCGAGTAATTGAACGAGTATTGCAAATTCAATTCTTGCCTCCCACTATTTTTCGGCGAGCCTCTAACCCTTTGTCGAGTACTCGGGAAACCGCGTTTCCTAGTGGGCTAGGATCCCGTTAAATATCACACAATCTTTGACTTTGGCCAAAAAATTGTATGATAATTAACTAGGTAGATCTCTAAGATCGATTGGATCCAATCCAATTCCTAGATCCGGTAGGGGGACATCCAAGTCCGAAACATATATCTTATATATGCCAATACATCCAATGTATTACCTAACCTTTTTCCTCTGAATCAACTAAGCCTTGGCTTTGGCACAACAAACTTAGTGATCCCAGTCAAGCCCGACCCATTGACCATGGAAAGCTTCGTAATCAATGTCGATGGACAAGAAGTGGTCTTGACTTTGGCCAACAAACCACAACTTGGACAAGACACCAATATGGAACAAAGCCTTCGTGATTCAAACACATCCTCGAAAGACAAAGGCCTTGACTTTGGCCAATAAACCAATGCCGTCTTAGATCTTGAGTAAGAATCACTCAATGGAAGGAAAGACGCTTAATATTTTGCGAGGGTTTTTCGAGTGCAAATTGGCAACCAATTTATTATCTTTGTTAAGGTCTCATTATCATACACCCTTAAACATGCATTCTAAACACATAATAAAGCGCATATGAAAAATAATAATGATATGCAGATGGATACTTTACACATTGATCCTAGATCAAATCTCTCCATTTCTCTCTCCCGCTAGCATAAGTATTACTTTTACCCGTTACACTACACTTCTAAAGAAACCTCATTTACATTGAGGGGAATAGGTGAGAAGAGAATACAAAGAATAGAGAGGTAATAAGGCTGGACACGCAGGTCTAATTAATAAATCAAATTTATTACAACAATTTCTAAAATTGTCCCACCCATCTAATATCCATCCGATATATATTATTCATGCATCGCAACCATGTATTCACACAAGCATGTTATCAATCAATCTAATCAAATTAATTAATCTGATAATTAGTGATCATCCAATGTTCAAACAACGATTTAATTTTGCTCGAGTCAACTCATTTTTGCGAATAAGTACTTAAAGTATGAATTCTCGAATTAAATTAAACTACACAATTAAATCCAATTCAATTTGTATTTAATTCTAATTCGCTATTTAATTCCAATTAAATACTACACTTTATTAATAAACCTTTACGACTTAAATTCCAAATTTAATCGCAATGGGTCTCAAAGCCCGATTAATATCCAATATTAATTTAATTAAAGTCCAATGGGCTTTTAATTAATTTCCTAAGGCGTGGACTTTTGGTCAACTCGGATCAAACCGATAACCAAAGTCCAATCCGGGAATTACCCCATAAGCCTAGAAATCAATCTTGGCCCATTAGGCCCAATTAAACTTAAAGGTCCATTAAGTCGCATTTGGGCTTTATGGATGCGGTTTTGGGCCCAATTGGATCCAACCAATTTTGCCTAAACCAACTTTGTAACAACAAAGCCCAACAAGCCCAATTACAACATTAAAGCCCAAATCCAATTTTAAGGCCCAAATAATTAAATTCCAAAAATCCAATTTTCCCAATTTAATTACCAAAGTGTATAACATGATTAATTACCCTAATTAACATTTCTAAAACATCAATATACACAATTAATCATGATCATTTTCATCATCACATGTCCAACACATTTTGATTAAAATCAAACCCAATATACATGCTTCACAAAGTCTCGGCCAAGGAGGGGATTTTATATCCAATTTGGTTTCAATCCAATTAATCCCACAATCGAAATTAAATCAACATCCTAATTGATTCTAACTCATCCAATGAATTAAAAAATCAAAATCACCAAGTCTATTAGGGTTCATTGACATTCGGCCACTCTTTCAATTTGGGGAAAAATGATCCAATCCATTTTTCTTGAAATTGCCAATCAAACTTCAATTCAAACACATTTAAGCATATTCATTCATCAAATTTCACAAATTCATGCTCAAAATCAATTTGCCCAATTTTAACCCTAAACATTTTCATGCTCAAACCTTGCTCTAGATGCCATTGTTGGTTTCTATTAAGGTTCCAAGATCAATAATAAGCATGAATCAAGTGCGAATACATATCAAAGAAGTTACGGAATACTCACATCAATCGGTTGAGCGACGCGGAGGCAACAAAAATCATTTTCTTCCCCCTTGAATTGGTTTCAGCAGTGAGCAGTTTTTGCTCACTAGTTTGGCCTCGGTTTGGGTCCTTCATCAAGATCCGAGCTTCGTCGAACGGTTCCCGGCTCATGGGTGGACTTCCCTATCACCTTCGCATGTCTCGTAAATGTGCTAGCACTTGCGATTTTGCCACAAAATCCACTCTTTACTTCCCACACGACTCGATATTTTGAAGAAAAACAGTTAGCAATTTTTGCCCATTGGGCGTGAGAGAGAAAAAGGGAATGGAGAGAGAGAGTTGTGTTTTGTTTGTCAAATTTGTGTATTAAGTACACACATTTGAATTTCAAATGCATTTCACTTGAATTTGACTTTCAAAAAGAAAACAATTAAAGCCTTAATGGCACCAACCACACACATCACTTCCATCAATCATGAATAGTGACTTGCGTCAATCACTCAAAGTGAAAGACATCCATCACTTGATTGACGAATGATGTGACGCTAGATGCGACTAGCGATTTGACGCTTAATTTGACTTGCGTGCCGCACTCGAATTCGAAATGCGAATGCGCTCACAAATAATCCCGGGCTCGGGTTCGCTAATTCCAAATTAACGAATTTTCCGTTGCGTCGTAATTAAATGATTACGCCTAGCGAAATCACTATTCACGTCGTTAACGAATTAATTCTAAATTAATCCGTTCGCCCGAATTAAAATCTAATTTTAATTCCGCGTCGAAATCTAATTTCGTTTAATATATCAAATATTTAATTTCTCGATTAATTCCAAATTAATCGTTATCTCTCTTTAAATGATATTTTAATCCCAGATAAAATATCTCCGCAATTAATCCCAGATTAATTTTCCCTCTCTTCTAATTAATCCCAGATTAATTTAGAGTGCGAGTTATACGTCATCGGTGAATCTTTGGGAAGCGACCCATGAGATCCCCGGATATGTTGGTGTTGGATAATATGACCCATAGCGTCACTATTTGTACAGATCATAGTGTTGTTGTACAATTAACTATGTGACAAGGAAATTGCGCTCTCATCATTTGTGATTAGATCACCTTAGATGTATAAATGAAGAGAGGTTCATATGATTAGTTCCTGGATTGAGAATGATATGAGACAGTATCAGTCCGCGAAGGATTAATCATTAAATATCCCTAGTCATAGTATTATCGAGACTAGACATCGATAATGCGGATAGGCTAGTATTGCACTTGTGCGCGTTATGAGGGCACAACAACATAGTTCTCATATATTTGGGTATTGGATACTCATGCAAGTGCGGTAGGAGGTTGTGTTTCATCGATGTACGGGAAACAGCTTCGCTCTGGATAGACCCCTCGGAATCCCATTGGTATTATGACTATGTGTCTATGGGAGTCCGACATCAGGGTAGGTGTGTATGGTCTTAACCTGAGACTTGCACCGCTAATGCTTACGACAATCAATATGCTTTAGTTGAGGTCGTCCAGGACTCTAACCGGTTCTGTGTACGCCAATGCTGGGCATATTGAGAATCATAGAGTATTGGGTGTGATGTCAAGACGGAAGTATCACTCCAGTCATAGTGGAGATGATGTCACGCAGGATACGGTATTAGTGCTCTTAAGTGCTGGCCGGCCATCGGGATATTATGACAAGGTCATGTATATCCGATTATAGAGACTAGTTACCAGACATCCGACATGTGCTTCGGACGGGGCAGACACTTATCCAGCCCCAGCCCTAGCACGTGACTATCCGATACTGGGCCGATATACACAATACTTGGTATACTACACTTGATATAGATCTTAAATATTCTTAGATGAATATTACCGGAGAATTGGGTAGACTTCGTGCTTTGTTAGAAGCCGATCTTGTCTCGTAAATCGGTAGAACGTAGTACTTGGTACGTACGTGATTCGGATACTCCGACGACCGTATTTACTTCCAACATATCCGGGGATCTCATGGGTCGCTTCCCGATAATGCACCGATGACGCATAACTCGCACTCATTGATAATCTGGGATTATATATAGAAGAGAGAGAAAATTAATCTAGGATTAATTACGGAGATATTTTATCTGGGATAAAATATCGTCTAAAGAGAGAGAATGATTAATTTGGAATTAATCGATAAATTAATATATTCGATATATTAAACGAAATTGGATTTCGACGCGGAATTAAAATTAGATTTTAATTCGGGCGAACGAATTAATTTAGAATTAATTCGTTAGCGACCGTAAATAGTGAATTCGCTAGGCGTAATCATTTAATTACGACGCGACGGAAAATTCGCTAATTGAGAATTAGTGAACCCGAGAGCCTAGTGTGATTGCGAGCGCATTTGTATTTCGAATTCGAGTAAGCCCACGCCTTATAGAAATTAATTAAAGCCCATAGACTTGAATTAAACTAACATTGGATGTTAATCGGGTTTTGAGACCCGTAGCGATTAAATTTGGAATTTAAGTCGTTAAAGGTTTATTAAATAAAGTGTAATATTTAATTTGGAATTGAATAGTGAATTAGTATTAATACATGTTAAATTGGATTTAATTATGTAGTTTAATTTAATTCATGAATTCGTACTTTGAGTACTTATTCGCAAAAACGAGTTTGACTCGATCAAAATCAAATCGTTGTTTGAACATTGGATGATCACATAATTATCAGATTAATTAATTTGATTAGATTGATGATAGCATGCTTTTGTGTGAATACGTGGTTGTGATGAATGAATAATGTATATTGGATGGATATTGTCGGGTGGGGCAATTTTGGAAATTGTTTGTAATAAATTCGATTTATTAAATTGGACCTGCGTGTCCAGCCTTATCACCTCTATATTCTTTGTATTCTCTTCTCACCTATTCCCCTCAATGTAAATGAGGTTTCTTTAGAAGTTTAGTGTAACGGGTAGAAGTAATACAAGTGCTAGCTTGAGTGAGAAAGTGAGAGATTTGATCTAGGATCAATATGTTAAGTATCCATCCGCATATCATTATTATTTCTTTCATACTCGCTTTATTATGTATTTAGAATGCATGTTTAAGGGTGTATGATGATGAGACCTTAACAAAGATAATGAAATTGGTAGCCAATTTGCACGCGAAAAGCCCTCATTAAAATATCATGCGTCGTTTCCTTCCATTGAGTGATTCTTACTCAAGATCCTAGATTGGCATGGGTTATTGGCCAAAGTCAAGCCCTTGTCCGTCGAAGATGTGTTTGAATCACGAGGCTTTGTTCCATATTGGTGTCTTGTCCAAGTTGTGGTTTGTTGGCCAAAGTCAAGACCACTTCTTGTCCATCGACATTGATTACGAAGCTTCCATGGTCAATGGGTCCACGCTTGACTGGGATCATTAGGTTTGTTGTGCCAAAGCCAAGGCCTAGTTGATTCAGAGGAAAAAGGTTAGGGTATATATTGGATATATAGGCATATATAGGATATATGTTTAGGACTTGGATGTCCACCTGCTGGATCTAGGAGTTGGATGATGTCCAATTGATCTTCGAGATCTACCTAGTTAATTATCATACAATTTGTTGGCCAAAGTCAAGATTGTGTGATATTAACGGGATCCTAGCCCACTAGGAAACACGGTTTTCGAGTACTCGACAGAGGGTTAGAGGCTCGACGAAAAATAGTGGGAGGCAAGAATTGAATTTGCAATATTCGTTCAATTACTCGCCATACGCGCTCAAACAAATATCACTCGTCATATATATAAAAGTATTAGTTGGACTAATATTTAATGTTGTTTTAATAAACAGTTGGACTGTATTATAGTTGATTATATATAATTGGATTATATTAATCAATATATTTGAAATAATTAATTTCAGTTTACAGTTGATTTTATAATTGGATTATAGTAATCAATGTAATTGAGGTTAATTAATTTGGATTATATTTGATTATATAGTTGGACTATTATAATCATTATAATATATAGTACCACTAATCATTGATTAAATAGTTGGACTATTGAAATCAAGAAAGAATTGAAAAGTTGGATATTTAAAATATAATCTGGGATTAAAATATTTTAAATGATTTAATTTTCAAATTGGGAATAAATAATAGGTTACTTTATTGATAAAATAACTTATTATACTTAAAGCCCAAATTAAGCAAAATAAGTAGAGCATAAAATCTTTGGAAGATTTATGTGATGATGACTTTAATGCTTAATTTAATATACTTGTCATAAATCTAATTTTAGATTTAAGAAGTATTAAAATTGCAATTATAATTCTTGGAGAATTAATTGACTATTCTAGAGGAGATAAAGTCAAAGTTTACAATTGGGCATGTAGCACGAGGTGCACATCGTTTCAATATTCTAAAACCCAAGGCTTGGCCAAAAGTTTGTGAAATATTGAAAATGATAATTGACATATCCCAAAGTGACTACCATTTGGATATGGCAGACACGAAGGAATTAAAGAAAGGGCAAGGCTCTGACTTTAAAAATGTTTGTCAAAGTTATGTTCATAACTAGTATTGAAATTAGATTTTAAATACTTAGTGTGGTACATAAAATATATGTATTGATGTTCAGAATCTGCTTTGAGCAGAATACTGACTTTAAGCTGAGATTGCTCTGCGAATCGGAAAAGGGACGAAAGTCGCTGTTTCGACCGTAGATACCTAAGTTTAGGAACTACCCTTCGGGTGTGTACTTAAATTAGGAACTGTTATAATGTAACTAGTTTGACTAGAGACATTATCTCTATATCATTGTTTAATCCATTGTGGATAAACCTTTATATTCTAGAACACTAAGTGTTTCATTATATAAAGATGACACTGAGATAAACACATTAGATGTGAATAACAGAATTTATATTTTGAATATAATTAAAATCTCAAAACATATAAAATGACAAATAAATAGCTCAAATTGATTTGATCAAGTAGAGACTTATTTGTGGCATTGTTGTCTAGGACAGAATTAAACAAGAGTCGTATATCCACACTTTTGAAGAGTGGGTACTAGGACTGATTTGACTATTCAAATAAAGTCTACGAATCTAGTTTATTAGGTAAGTACCTAAACAACTATTTACTTGGTAATAGTGAAAATGCCATCGATCTGTTAGCCATATTCATTGTGAAGAAAGTGGACCCATATCTAGCTAGGCTAGATGTGAATATGAATATTTCGTGACCTTAACGGATGTGGCATCACGTTATGGTTATGTGTTTCTTTTGAAGAACACAGATCGGAAACTTTTAGAGTTTCGACACGAAGTAGATAAACAGATCGGCTATAGTATTATACCGTCACGGTAAGACCGTGATGGAAAATACTTAAGCAGTGAGTTTCATATATACATGAAAGAGTACAGTATTCTTTCAGATTAGGACTCCTCCCGAGACACGTCAGTTTGACGGAGTGTCCGAACTAAAAACCGAATTTTGTTGGACATGATAAGGTTTATCACGAGTCGCTTTGAGCTATCATTTCCTTCAACGGATATATATTTACAGTGCAAAACTTATTTAGAATAAGGTTCCATATAAATCTGTTTGACAGATGTCATATAGGATATGAACAGGAAAGAAACAGGGTTTCTCATTCCTAATAATTTGGGTATGCCGGGCATAACGTTTGGATGATACCAAACTAGAACCCAAATTGGATAAGTGCCAATTATAGGTTATCCTAAGGGAAACCATAAGTATAGTACTTATAAATCTCACATGAGAACAATATAATTGTTGCTCACCATGCGGTTTTCCTAAGAGGACACCGATATGCAGTGGTCAGTGGGAGGATAGTGATACTCGATGAAAATCGGAGTAATACTATTCAAGGCACGAAGTCCGTAATGGAACATATATAGTTCATCAAGGATGAAACTAAACCATTAATCTTCAAATACACAAGAACGCGCAGATCGGAGAGAATAAGAAAACAACCTGGGGTATGGGTTTCTGATGTAACCCCTTAAAGATGTAAATCTTATTGAGGAATACCAACCGACTACGTACGAGGAAGTGATACAAGGTATCAACTCCCTTTTATGGCAAAGTGCCATGAGTCCGAAATGGATTCCATGTATAAAACTATGTTTGGATACTAGTTGTTGTACCGCAAGGCATTGTGCCTATTGGTACAATGTAAGTCTTCAAGGAAGACATACATGGATGGCAACATACCAACGTACAAAGCTAGGCTTGTGACGGAAAGGTATCGTTATCAACATTGTGTTGATTACGGTTCAACCTTTTACCTGTTGCCATGGTAAATCCATTTGGATAAGGCTTGCTGAGAAACTGTACATTTATGAAATGTGTCAGTTAAAGATCAAAATCGCTTTCCTGAAAAGGAAACCTTTTGGAGGATATTTTCAACATCCTGACGATTTTGTATAACCGACAAACAAGGTTTGAGGGTTATTCGATCCATGTTTGGATTGGAGCAAGCATAAGGTTTTTGGAACTGTCGTTTTGATGTAATCACAATGGTTTATGATTTAATTCAAAACGAAATGATTCTTGTGTATATAAGGAGGTTAGTGGGAGCGCACTGACAGTGAAATTCCCAATAAAGCAATTGGTGAAAGCTTGGCTTTCATAGATATTCTTTCATAGAAATTCTCCGTAGAATTCTGGTGAGTAACAACCTTTATTCAAGGAATAAAGATCTACTGGGATAGATTTGGAGTTGTTAACACTCTCTGGGAAATTGTACATTTAAAATGTACTTGATATGGTGTCTCATACGCTTTGAGCATATGGAGTCACAATCAGATCAATCCAAGTGTTAGTCACTGGATTGAAATTAAGAACATCTGTTAGTATCTTAGAGAACTAAAGATGATGTCTAAAACTATGGAGAATGAGAACTTGAAGTGACTGGGATCACTGCTGCAAGTTTCCAAACAGTTAAATACTGCGGTACTATAAATTTTAAAGAACGGGACAGTGAGCTGGACATCTTCCGAGCAAGATATTGTTGCCGAATAAACAACAAATGCGGATTATTGCTGCGGCTGAAGCAGCAATAGAAGCCATTTGGGTCGATAATAAATCTAATTAGATTAGATATAGTTCTGTTAGCAGCTGAGCTAGGCGTCAGCACAAGGCTAAAGAATTAAAGGTCTCATCGACGATCCAGATATATACTTCTATATTCATCTGATTCGTTCGGATCATACATCGTGGTGATGTGGTGATCGTATAAATCGTGTCAGACGATAATCATGGAAATCTGCTGACGAAAACCTTTTCTCAGCAATTTGAGCAAACCGTACATAGTTCGGGTGTACGACACTTGAGTGACTGGCTATGTGCCAAGTGGGAGATTGTTGGATAATATGACCCATAGCGTCACTATTTGTACAGATCATACTGTTGTTGTACAAATTAACTATGTGACAAGGAAATTGCGCTCTCATCATTTGTGATTAGATCACCTTAGATGTATAAATGAAGAGAGGTTCATATGATTAGTTCCTGGATTGAGAATGATATGAGACAGTATCAGTCCGCGAAGGATTAATCATTAAATATCCCTAGTCGTAGTATTATCGAGACTGGACATCGATAATGCGGAATAGGCTAGTATTGCACTTGTGCGTGTTGTGAGGGCACAACAACATAGTTCTCATATATTTGGGTATTGGATACTCATGCAAGTGCGATAGGAGGTTGTGTTTCACCGATGGTACGGGAAACAGCTTCGCTCTGGATAGACCCCTCGGAATCCCATTGGTATTATAACTATGTGTCTATGGGAGTCCGACATCAGGGTAGGTGTGTATGGTCTTAACCTGAGACTTGCACCGCTAATGCTTACGACAATCAATATGCTTTAGTTGAGGTCGTCCAGGACTCTAACCGGTTCTGTGTACGCCAATGCTGGGCATATTGAGAATCGTAGAGTATTGGGTGTGATGTCAAGACGGAAGTATCACTCCAGTCATAGTGGAGATGATGTCACGCAGGATACGATATTAGTGCTCTTAAGTGCTGGCCGGCCATCGGGATATTATGACAAGGTCATGTATATCCGATTATAGAGACTAGTTACCAGACATCCGACATGTGCTTCGGACGGGGCAGACACTTATCCAGCCCCAGCCCTAGCACGTGACTATCCGATACTGGGTCGATATACATAATACTTAGTATACTACGCTTGATATAGATCTTAAATATTCTTAGATGAATATGACCGAGGAGAATTGGGTAGACTTCGTGCTTTGCTAGAAGCCGATCTTGTCTCGTAAATCGGTAGAACGTAGTACTTGGTACGTACGTGATTCGGATACTCCGACGACCGTATTTACTTCCAACATATCCGGGGATCTCATGGGTCGCTTCCCGATAATGCACCGATGACGCATAACTCGCACTCATTGATAATCTGGGATTATATATAGAAGAGAGAGAGAAAATTAATCTAGGATTATTACGGAGATATTTTATCTGGGATAAAATATCGTCTAAAGAGAGAGAATGATTAATTTGGAATTAATCGATAAATTAATATATTCGATATATTAAACGAAATTGGATTTCGACGCGGAATTAAAATTAGATTTTAATTCGGGCGAACGAATTAATTTAGAATTAATTCGTTAGCGACGTAAATAGTGAATTCGCTAGGCGTAATCATTTAATTACGACGCGACGGAAAATTCGCTAATTGAGAATTAGTGAACTCGAGCACGAGTGTGATTGCGAGCGCATTCGTATTTCGAATTCGAGTGCGGCGACGCAAGTTACATCAAGCGTCAAATCATTCGTCACATCAAGCGTCAAATCAAATGTCACTTTGAGTGATGTGATTGATTGATGTGATTGATTGATTGAAAGACTTACATCACTTTATTAAAGTGACAATGAATAGTTGATGTAAGTTGTTGGAATAGTGTTGGTGGTTGAGAAAGCCATTACCATTTATTTTATTTGATATTTTAAATGGTAAATGCTTTGTAATTTTTGGAAAATATATAAAGCAATATTTGGTAATTCATTTATCAACTCAACCATTACACAACTCCTTCATTATTCTCTCTTTCTCACGCCCAAAAGGGCTGTTTTCTCTTCTCCAACACAGCTCACTGCCGTGAGCTTCAAGGGGAGCAATGAGTGTGTTTTTGTTGCAAACACAAGTGCTAGCACACTTACGAGACTTGCGAAGGTGTTAGGGAGGTTCACCCATGAGGCGGGATCCATTCGACGAAGTTTGGAGCTTCAAAGTTGGATCCAAAACTGCCTAACCAGTGAGCAAATCTGGCACAGCTTGGGCGTGAATGGCAGTAAGCAAAGTGGGCTTTATTCGTCTTCAAATCGTCTCAACCGATCGATGTGAGTATTCCGCTACCTCCGTTGATGTATTCACACATGTATTTCATTGCTTGTTTGATCTTGGGACCTAGATATAAACCTAACAGTTGGCAGTAAATTCGGTCGTCGGACTATCCGAACACGTAAGTACCTCGTACTACGTTTATACCGATTTATAAGACAAGATTGGCCTCTAGCAAAGCGCCATGCCTACCCAATTCTCCGGAAACATCCTTACAGGAATAAAGGATCTGTATCAGGTGTAGTATACAGAGTATTGCATATTTCTTTCCAGTATCGAATGATCACGTGCTAGGCTTGGGGCTGGAATTGTGTCTGCCCTGTACGAAGCACATGTCGAATGTCTGGTGACTAGTCTCTATAATCGGATAAACCTGACCTTGTTATTTTATCCCGATAGCTGCAGCATTTAAGAGAACCAGTCCCGTATCCTATGTGACAATCATCTACATATGACCGGAGTGACACTTCTGTTTTGACATCACACCCAACACACTACGATTCTTAATATACCTAATATTGGCGTACACAGAACCTGTTAAAGCCTTGGACGACCTCAACCAAATTATATTGATTGTCGCAAGTATTAGCGGTGCAAGTCTCAGGTTAAGACCAAATACACCTACCCTGATTTCGGACTTCCATAGACACATAGTCATACTACCAATGGAATTCCGAGGGGGTCTTATCCAGAGCGAAGCTGTTTCCTATACCATCGGTGAAACACAACCTCCTACTACACTTGCATGAGTATCTTATACCCAAATATATGAGAACTATGTTGTTGTGCCCTCACAACGCGCACAAGTGTAATACTAGTCTTTTACATATTTATCGATGTCCAATCTCGATAATACTCTAATTAGGGATATTTAATGATTTATCCTTCGTGGACTGATACTGTCTCATATCATTCTCCGTCCAGGAACAAATCATAGGGACCTCTCATCAATTATACATCTAGGTGATCTAATCACAAATGATAAGAGTGCAATCTCCTTTGTCACATAGTTAATTTGTACAACAACACCATGATCTGTACAAATAGTGACGCTATGGGTCATAATTGTCCAACACCTTGTTGTTCACAATGGAAACATTTTCCTTTGGCATTGGTTCATTTGGAGCTTTTGTTGTTCTTCTTTTTCATAGGTTTTACCTTTGCCTTCCAATTGCCTTTCTTATTCTTCTTTATAGATTTAGAAGATTCGACAACATTTGCCTCGGCATTGGACCTATGAGGACCATTCATAATGGACTCGTAATTGGTGAGCTCATTTAGCAGTTCAGTCAACGTAAAAGTCAACTTATTCATAGAACAGTTGCTTTTAAACTGCATGAAACTCTTCAGAAAAGTTTCCATGATCATTGTCACCTGGCTTTGCACATTGATACATGCACCATGGGTTTCTGCCATATTAAGATGAGACATCATCCTTAACACATGGTCTCATACTAATGTGCCTTCCTTCATTCTAGCGGTCAATACAGAGACTATTGCCTCGTGTTGTTGCCGGTCTGAAGATTGCCCAAACATGTTATGTAATTACTGTATAATCATTGATACTGTCGCCATAGGCTCATGCTGTGCAGCAAGAACCTCAGACATAGATGCTATCAAATAGCTATGGGCTTTCTCATCAACTTTAATCCAATTATTATAGGCATTACGTGCAGCTCTGTCAGCATTTAGTGCTGGCTCAGGAGGACATTCCTCCTATAGGACAAATTTAAGGTCTTCGCAGACCAAAATAGCATTCATGTCACTTTTCCATTTAACATAATTATCCCCGGTTAATTTTTCTTGTTATTTGAGAATTGAGATAATTGCAGATGCTATGGCTGAAAAAATAATAAACGCACAGTCAACATTCTTTCATCGCATATTAAAATTGTCAAACATTTAGGCATAAAATTAAACATGATGCATGATCAATGTATAATGAATTAGAAACCTAAAAGAATACTATGCCACAGTTGTCTTTCATCCCACAAATAAGTGCCGCCGTAGGGTAGGTAAAGTATTCGCATGATAGACTGAGACATTCTCAATTGATTAATATATCTGAAATAGCTCTTCTTCCTTTATTAATAAAATACCGTTATTTTTATCAAGGAAGCTTGATTAAAAACTTAATTATTCCTTTGTGAGTGTGACCCATCATTTCAGAGCCCTTGGACTTAACTAGTGAAGTGCAGCCGTAGGGTAGGTCAAATCACCAGATACATCTAGAGTCCCTATCCTTTCGGAATCCAAACCTGATATTGACCCAATAAGGACACCATCCGTAGGGGGACGAAAGCAAATCCGTCTCGATGCGCCTATTGAATCTCACATTTCTGGATAACAATGGAGATCGTGAGATATATTGTGGTATACCCCTCTCCCACTCACTATTTTAAAGTGTAAGGTTTCTATCTCACTAGTATCTTATGAATCTTAGATTATGCTCGCCTAAAGTCATAACCTTATTAATACTAGTTGATAATATGGTGATCTAACCAATTTTAACTCTTAAAATATTATTCACTAATCCCGATTAGTCTCTACTAACCAATTAACTTAGTTAAACTAATTTAATCAAGTAGTTATAGTGATCTAATCAATTTTAACTTTTAAAATATTAGACCACTAAAAGGTTTTAAAATTTAGAATTCAACGAACGGACCAAATGTCATTAAACCATTTAATCGATAAAAGAACATTATTTATTCCAACGGTACGTGGTATTGTATCCCGAGTGCAGACTATATTACCGCCCATTCGGAATCGGCTATGAAATTTATGTCTGGGTTTCCATCCGATATACCAAGGAAAATAATGTACTCATAAGGTTCATTTATTTCTAAAACTTGAATTTGCAATTTTTAAACCTTTAAACCAATTAATCTTATTAATATGTATGCATGCATCTCATATTTTTATTTAACATTTAAATTACATAAAATAATATTTTATAACTAGAATATCATGCATATCTACATGTTATGGCATGTAAAAATGCAAGAGTAGGCACCCTAGGCTATATGACATGTTAATAAACAATTTAAACCTACATATAATCCCAGGTCTGGGCGTCGCGACCCGCACAGGTGGGCGTCACGACTCCCACAGTTCCAGAAACAGTAATTGTTCCAGCACAAGGTCGTATCGCGATGCAAGGTGACTTGCATCGTGACGCAAATGAGGCAAAAGCCTCTGCATCCGTTTGTTGGGCGCGTCGCGACGTGCAAAGGAGTTGCGTCGCCACGCTACCCAGTTCAAGGGGCTGGAAATTGCAAAATCAAACATATTACAAATTGCGTTGACCGAGCTCTTATTTTTCTATACTAATCTAATTAGTATAATAAATCCAAGGCTTCCATTGGTCTTCAAAGCATGTTCCATGGAGTGTTGTTGAGTTCTTTGCGGAATTTATTCGTCAAAAGTCCTTCGCGGCATCAGCTCCTCCAAGTTACAAATAGGGTTACATAATGAACTTATTACAAAGGAAATGAACTTACAACACTTGAAAGAATATGACCTTATGGTCTTACATTTCCAATGCTAAAAACAAGAGCCGGAAAAATTAACGATCAACGCAACACATTCATCACATGAATCAAAAGTAATCATTGATCACATGAACATTAAAACCATTCATCTCATGAATCTAATTGTGCCTACTCATCACAACATGAATTTTAATAATCTATATTTCATACAAATTATTAAAACTAAAATGAGAAGGGTTTAAAAAACTTTTCAACCTTTAGCCCTCGATTCCAATTGTAGGAAACGACTTTCCTTAGCGCGGCGGAAGTTGCTTGTGGTGGCACCGGCTCCGGTATGGATCTTTAAAATTTTCTTTACCTTTTCCCTTTGTTGTAGTAGCCGAAATCAATCATTTGTTGTCCAATACTTGGATCAACCACTCGATCTTCCGAACTATGAATCGAAACCAAAAAATCGAAGTGTGGGCTTCACTCACAAAGATTAAACTCTAAACGATTTAGAGAATCAAGATGTCACAATTGGTGTTTGGCTTTAGGAATTTCAAACACTCTCATAAGACTTGTGAATGTTTGAACTCTCTCTATTTTCTCTCAAATCTTTCTCACAACACTTGTGTGAATTTGCAAAATGTTAACCTTAGGAAGTGAGAGAAATAGTAGAGATTATATTCTCTTACACAAGCCAACTAACCTTGTCATTAAGCATCTAATGCTTTCTTGCAATGACCAACACAAAAATGTGAATGCCATACCAAAGCATAAGAAATGATAAGTTAAAGAAAATGACTTTATCATTAAGCATCTAATGCTTTCTTTCAATGGTAAACACATAAATGTGGAGGCCATACCAAAGCATAAAATGCATTAGCTAATGACGAATATATTAGGTGTATACATGCCACCTAATAGACATAATTGCTTGGATGACATGGTAAGCCATATGGCTTTGTCTTCAATGGTAAATAAAAATCAATATCTTAGTAATGATTTATTTACCTTCAATTATGTTGTAGTAATTATCTCATAATTATTACTAACTTGATTATCTCATAATCAAGACTTGATTATCTCATAATCAAAGAATTCTAGAAAACATTAAGTTAAACTAATTTAACACAGTTTTCATTTGTGACAATAAATATTATTAATCTCATTAATATTATACAAATATAAAGTGAGCATATAATTAGACAATCTAATTATATTAGGTTTGCTACAGTTAATCGAGCTAGCACGGGACCAAATGGACCTACGGTTCCGAGCTCCAATAATTCCGAAATATTAATTAAACTCTTTAATCAAATATTATGAATTATTTACTTCCCGTTATTGTACTAAAAACTCGAAGTTGAACTCCTGTTACCGTAGATGGATAAAATAAAAATGAACATCTTCGGTGCCCATCGATATAATCATTACATATGTATATAGCCCTTCACGAATATCTGATGAATATAGTCGGGTCAAAAGTCTGATAAACCCCTCTAAATATTTTGTCTCTTAAGTACCATTGAATCTATAATGAACAATTATGAATATAAAGCTTTCTATTCGCAGTAGAAAAGTTGAGTGCTCAAATTGTTCAAGTCCCGAATCAACTCTTAAAAAAGATATTCTTCTGCTTCTCGTAAGAATGAGTGAAATCCATATCTATATAAAATGTTCCTAGCTACACACCAAACCATATCCCCAAAATATGTAGTTATTGGCCGGGAATGCAATACCAACCTCAACATAGTAAATCAAAGGACATAGCATGTCATGCAGGAGTTCGTAGTACAATCAGTGAGTGGACACTCTCATTTTAAACTGATTTTCAATTCGTTCTTTTTTTATCAGACTTATTTTTATGCTTTAGGGCGTTAGACAATTTTTGTTACTGTTGTTACATGAAAGTTTATGTTTAAGTTATGCTTGAGATATAAATATTTTCACACATGAGATTTATGTTTTTCGAGGCATGAGGGAAAAACCCACCTCAGTATGAAACTTGATATAGACATTGAATTAACAGAAAGCACATGTGCACATATAGAGGACTGGGGGGATGGCGATACGTAACGCCCCCTGATCCTAGTTCAGGACTAGGGATGACAAATGCCCCTAGATCCTAGTTTCAGAGCTTGGATGGTAGCATAGATATGCACCCCTAGTTCCAGTTCAGTGGCTTGGGGGACGGCGATATGTAACGGACCAAGACCACTAGTTTCAAGGACAGGAATGGCGTGTTTTGGGGGATGGCGATACGTAATGCCCCAAAGTCATGGATTTGCATTCTTGGCTCTAGTTAGACGATTGGGAGGACGAAGATACGTAACGCCCCAATACGTCATGTTTTCAGTGACAAATATCAGTTTCAAAAATAGTTTTCAGATACAGATTTTCAAAGATAGTTTTCCACAAAGAGATTTTCCAGAAAGATAAGTTTTCAGAAACAGCGGATTTATAAGAAATTCTTAGAAAATATAAGTTTTACACATAGATTTCAGACATGATTTTGAGAAAGAGTGTTTGGAATTCTCAGACAAGAAAAGAAATTTCTTATAAAGTTATTTCTTGAATTTGGTTTTAGAACCAAATGTTTTCATTACAATATTTCAGTTTTTTTCATCCACTCACTTAGATCGTACAACGGTCTAACCCCCTTCCAGTTTTCTATTTTTACAAGTACCATCAGAGGAAGAGCTTGTGAGGACGAATACTGATGCAGTCACTAGGGTATGGAGTCCATCGGTCCATGTCAGAAAGAGTGTGAGTCCAGTTAGGGTCAAGTTAAAGTTATATATTAGTCATTGGTTTTGAGATAGTCATTGTAAAAGTGTGTAATTAAGTTTTTAGTTATAGATGTTGAGTTTGTATGAGAAGTTTTTGAGATTAGGCTACGGTCCCACCTATAAGATATCTAATTAGAGAAAAAAGTAGTAGAAATTGTTTATGGTTGGAGAGTTTAGAGGCTTAGGGGAATAGTACAGCATATTCCCTGCCGGTAGCATCTCCCGAATTGGGGATGTTACAAAGATGGTATCAAAGCATGGTATAGGGAGTCAGTGACTGCAGTGAGAAGAGTGTTGGGGTCTGATATACGCAGTATGTCCGGGATACTCGTATGCGAGACATTTCCTCTCCAGTATCCGATTCTTGAGTGTGTTCTCAAGTTCCACATGGAAA